>CM031236.1:586949038-587406319 GCA_018340775.1 Taxus wallichiana var. yunnanensis
GAGATGACTGTTATCCTTGTAGGCTAGAATTATCATTTCTTATTCTTTGTGGATGGATGTGGAGCAACTAGAACACTCCCCATATAGTTCTCTTCACCATGCGGGGTGCATTTTCACTTCTTTCTATTCTCCTTGGCACATTCCACTTGGGAATGATCACCCCCAAGTCCTTCTAACTAGATCCAATGCAAAGTTTAGAAAATATCCATGGTAATAGTAGGAGTACTCTCCCCCTCTCGAAACAATTAGGTGTACTCTTTCCTTTGTTTTAATTTTCTATTTACACATTGCTATTTCATATCAAGTTCAAAAGTTTCAAGTTAAAGTTTGATTTCATATACTATGGACATTGACTAGTCTCTTTCTCCGTAGGTACTCATCCTAGAAAAATATACACAACTTAAACAAAGACAAAGTCGTAGAATAATCACAAAGGCACTCCGAGAAAATATGAAGTGTGTCTACACACTTAGGTGCCTTTTCCTTTAAACACGTTATTTTTAACTCCATACTTAAAAGGGGGAGGAATGTAGACACTCATTTTGGTAATTCATGTGTTGCAACAACACAAATTATACAATGCCTTTGCACTAGTCCACACTTTCCCAACTTAGTCAATCATGCTATCTCTAGCTATATCTCATTCATTCTTGCTTGCACATATAACTTATTTATTCACACAATGGTCATATTATCTTATAAGATCATGTTAAACCCTCGCACAATGAAATCCCATATTTTGAAGCACTCACACATGCACCTAGACAAAAGCATCCAGAATGGGCCACAACGTTTGTACGTTATGGTCCTTCCTATCCGTTGTGTTCCCTTTCCCTTCAATGAAACTTTTCTTAATTCAAATTCCTTTAGGTCACTTCTAGTCACCCTTAGCCATGCTTTCTAGATTCATAATGCATATATAAGTTATTTAATTCGCCCATTATCAAAAAAAGAGGACAATAGAGGAGATCACACACACTTGACACCCAAAGATCATAATAAGCATATACTAAGAGAAAACATAAGAAAATCCATCCCAATATTCCTGAGCCTCATATACTCAAGGCTAGGGTATTCATCTACTCAGTGTCTGCAAATGCAAGGAACACATCATCATTCCAAGTCAAGCTAGGGAAAAGGTGCAAGTACAATCTCATTATTGCAAGATCATGATTATCTATTTTGTTGAATACATTCTAGAAATCACATGACATGTGAGAAAAACATGAGGTTTAACCCCTCTTGAGTAGTAGCGACATTATCGCACACAGGGATGCCCAAATCCCATGTAATGTTTGTTTTGTAGGACTTCATGGATATCTAGGATTTTAGAAGATCAAATCGGTTGACAACGAGCATCACGGGGCATCCAAAGCTTAAATTCTAGATAGGATTGGAACAAAACCATTTATTAGATACATGAAGAGGATCAAGAGTGTATTGAAAGGGCCATCATGGGGGTATACTTTGGTCCCTTCCATGCACTTTGGGCAAGAAGTTCCACATAACACAATTCCAACAATGAAGTTATACTAGATCATTTCAAGCATTTCCAATCATCGATCAACAACAAAGTAGGATATAAACTAATTGATCTTATCTCCCTATTTATTAGTATTTGGTTTTATCATCAATCATTATTCATCATTATTTATCATTACTTAATGGTTATTCTTGATATTATCGTGTGTGCATGTATACTTTGCTTAATGCTAAATAAAATGAAGCAAGAACTACCACCTAAAATAGTTCTACAATTTAGCTAAAACAAAGCATAAACACCATCATGATAAGAATTAAACAAGGGTTAGATGCTAGCATTCATAAATACAAACTTTGAAACTAACAATGCTAAATATCTAAACTCCTCTATTCTCTAACAAAAAATAAATGAATGGACCTAAGTAAGCTCCATGGCTATCAAAATAGTTGTCCTTAATGTTCCAAGAACCTAGGAATGGGGGCTAATCAAAGTTGGGCTCTGAAGACCCTTTTGACACCTCCCATATGACCCAAGCACTTTAAGAAAGAGGCTTAACTCTTCAAGATGATGAACTCTCAAAAGGGCAAGGTGCAAGCTCTTAGTCTCTTTGCTATATGCTTTGCATTTGCTCTCTTAGAAAGTTTAGGTGTAAGTAAAAAGGTAGGTGGAGGGCTCTTTATATAGCCCAAAGGATAAATGATTCAACACATTCTCATGAATGTGGGATAAAGGTAAAACATGATTAGGAATGGATAATGTTGCTTTATTAAAGGTAACCTTACTTTAGAAGAGTTTAATACATGTTTAGCAAGTCATGGGAGTTGGGGGGTGTTTTAATTAATCAAAGGTGATTAACTAATAGGTATGTGTAAGCTTATAGAAGCCAATTAGAAGAATATTAGTGTGATTTAGGCTATTATAAGGGGATTAAATCAATTAAATATTGATTTATTGGTTAAATGGAAGGGAAAACTAATTAATTAATAATAATTAATTAGTCTAGGTAGAAGGGGTGATTTATTAACGGAAGGTCGTTAATTAGGGTATTTGTTGGATAGGCAACTTAATTAATTAGCTTAGTGTAATTAATTAATGATGATATGAGGGAAAATGAGCACTTTTGACGATACATCGTTGATTTGCGAGAAAGGGGATAATTAGCGCAATTTAAGTATTTAAATTGCTTGGGCGTAATTATAGGTGTCTACATTTTCCCCTCTTTGGGGTGGCGTAAGTGATGCCATTTCAAAGATAGTAGATGAAGAGATTTTGAAGAGATAGAAGAAAAATTAGTAGGAGGGAGAGATGCCCCCTCGAGTGTCGATGGGGTGATGAAGGAAGCCGATCGACGATCGAAAAAGATGAGAAGTAGGCAGAAGAATGGGGATGAGGCAGGATGCCCCAAGGAGAGGGAGAATTAGGGGTGAAAGGGAAGTGGCGTAGAAGAAATATGGATGAGGGGAGAGAAGAGCTTAAGCTCTAGCCACTTATTTGTTTGGAACAAATTTGATGTCATCATATTGCCATAGGAACTACATCATCGGTCCTTATGAAAAATATAAGCATACGACAAAGGTAGAATGACATGAAAAGCCATACTACGAACAATTGTCCATTGCTGAAAACACCAACTCCATGCAACATACAAAATGCAATGCAATACGAGAAAGTGAAAGATGCCTAACTCCATGCAACATACAAAATGTAATGCAATACGAGAAAGTAAACAAGCTAAACTAACATAGAAACATAATATAATGTTTTTTATTATCAAGCTTCAGTTACGACCTGTGCAAATTAATGACAAGGGTTGATGATGGTGCCCCAAGCAAGGATACATGCGAGGGGAATAACGGAGGACACTTGGGTCCGATGGAAAAGTAATGTGCACTATGAAACAAAGACAACTCGTTGTGCCCCAGAGTATGGATGAAGTAAGCAACCTAGCTTTTGTTGATGGAGGTAGATAAAGATGATCCGCATGTCGCACACATGAACAAGTGAGAACCAAAGAGTGACGTTTTGTAGGATGATTTTCAATTTTTAGAAGTTTTCTGAAACATATTTGAATGTTTTTTGATGATTTTTTTAACATATTTGAATGTTTTGGTTGATTTTAAAAGTTTTATGAAACTATGTACAGGAAGACGAGAAAGCGTGGATGCCCCCAGTGATAGATGGGATGTACAAGGGCATAAGGCCACGTGCGTACCAAAAAGGTGAAGATGTAAAAAAATTCCCCAACGATTAGGTGGGAGTATTCAAAGGTAAACTCTTCATAGGTAGAAGTGGGATCCAAGGCCATTATGGATAGGTTCAACATGATGGTGAACGTAAACCAATGAAGTGCTAGGAAGAAGCAAGGATGCCCCCAGCGTAAGTTGGCCTACAAGCACATGATAAAAAGGAAGGAGAAGATTGTTTTTTTTGGAAGGGGACAAAGGTTTCCACAAACATGGAAAATAAGTAATCTTATACACATGGATGTTCTGAACGAAGTAGAAGAATGATGTGAATGATATGAATGTAGCTTAGAAGCCTCGCGATGAAGAAGTGATTAGCCAAAGGCATAAATCGTGAGACGAGATATGGACTAGAGTAAGAGTCTGAACAAGGTCCAAAAAAGACACTTGGTAACATACTAATCCTGTTTACTCATAGAGATCCAGTGTGTGCACGTGGATTTTATTACCTCTTGAAGTGAAGATTTAATAGACAACAAGTGAAGAGACCCTAGCCAATGTGTAGGAATGATTTATTTTGATAAGTGATTTTGTGAATGGAGGGTGAAAGGATAGCCATACATTGCTCACTGCCAACCAAGCATCCATAGCCCCGACGGAGATGTATTTGATTCTAATCACAACATTGCTCTACTGCCAGTCAAGCATCCATAGCCCCGATAGAGATTATTGGAAATACCCCAAGAGAGAGTTATATATTAATTTTCTTTTGATTTGTAGCTTTTAGCTTTTGAGTTTTGTTTGATTCTTTTGCTTTCTGAAAACTTATTTCAGCTCTCTTGTTTGACAAGGGGTTAAGAACCACTGATGGCTTGATGGAAGGAGGTGGAAGTGCTTATGATGACGACATTGGCTAGTGTCAACAAATATGTCCAAAAGTTCTTCGCAACAAGTTTATTAGATGTTGAATGTGATAGGATCTCTAAGAGGTCAGTTGTTCTTTAATTTACCAAGGTGATAAAAGACCAGGGGCAAATAGATACCATAGAGATAAATGTCACAAAAATGTGTGCGAATAAGCTAACCAAAATATCACCGAAGGGATGAAAATGGTAGGAAGACTTGCAGAAGAATAGCAAGGAAGGGAAGAAAGAAATATCCATGTGTATGCAACACCTGATTGCAATGTTTGATCTTTGTACCTTTGATTTTTGTTTTTTTTTTTAATATTTTTTTAGATTTTTTATATATATATATATATATATATATATATATTGAACCGTTGTTACTAACAAAGTCACTCTGTGTGATAGGATCCAACAACGATGTTTGCGACTTCCTTGATAAGGGAGACTAAGCATGTTTGTTTATCAAGAGTCATGTTTTCCCCAATCTCGATAATCGTGGTGAGTTCACACTCAACAAAGGACTGTGATTTATCCTGAAACATGGATTTTGTATGCGGAAGCTTGAGTTCCCTATCCAGAGGTTTATGCACTTTATGCCATACTTGATGGTTATGTTGATGTGCGTTCTTGAATCGCGCTTGATTTACAACTTTGAGATTGTTCCAGTTGTTGGGGGATTTTGAGCTCTTGGAAGTTTTGACCTGAGCTTGATAATGAACCTGTTTGGGTTTCTTATAGGCTGACGCTTGAATTTTCTGACCTCGAGAAGGAGAAGAATGTGAAAATTTACGATTGATGATAGGAATGATAGGAATGGTAGTGGGCTTGCCACAACCATTGATAGAAGAAATATGTGATAGATGAAAAGGATACGGTCCAAGAATTGAAGAGGATGGGCTACCAGGAGGTGAGCCACGGATAGAAGGTGAAAGGCTACTAGGATGTGGCCCAAGAATAGAAGAAGAAGGGCTACTAGGACGTGACCCATAAATAGAAGACGAAGGGATACTAGGATGTGGCCCAAGAATAGAAGAAGAAGGGCTACTAGGACGTGACCCATAGATGTAAGATGATGGACTACCGGGATGTGGCCCAAGAATAGAAGATGATGGACTACCCGGGGTGATTCATACATAGAAGATAAGGAGCTAGTTAGATGTGCCCCAATAATCGAAGATAGTGGGCTACTCGAAAATGTCCCACAAATAGAAGAGGGAGGGCTACTAGAAGGTGACCCACACCTAGATGAAGATGAAGGGCTACTTGGCGCTGACCCCACAAGAGATTGTGATTGAGGAATTATGATAGATGAAGAGTTATTGGGTGATGAGAAGATAGGCCATGGATCTATGCAAGACCAAGGAGTTTCATCACATAATGAAGAATGTGAAGATGGAAGAATAAGAGGAGGATCAAGTTGCATGATCTGAGGCTCTTCCTCCATTTCTTGATTAAAGGAATCAACCTTTTCCTCACAATATGCAGATGCATCAAAGTCTAAAGAGAATCCCTTTTTGTAATCTACTAAAGGAATATCTTCATATGCCCCTATAAATGCCCTGATTGTTTCTTCATTCTGAAAGAGATCAATCGGTATGAGTTGTTGATCAATCCCTAGGGGTTTATTGGAAGAAATAGGTTCACTTGGTGTGGAAGGCTTAGAAGATGTTTGATGATTATTGATAGAAGAAGATGGTGTGGGGGATGAAGAATATGTGTAGCTAGATGTCTCAGGAGTAGAAGAAGGTGGTGTGGACCTACCTATACAATGGTATGTCGTATGTAAAATAGTAGGATTAAGTCCAAAGTCTGTAGATTGCGACACATGGGTCAATTTAGATGTTTGTCTCGAAGGACTTTGAGTCACACGAATCTTCAAAGAAGGAAGATTCCATGGGGGTGATTTATGAAGAAGGTCCTACAAAGAAGGGGAGGACTGTGATTCAAGCATCGCATTAGATGAATGATGACAAGGGTCCTGCGAAGAAAGGGAGGACTGTGATTCAAGCATCGCATTAGATGAATGATGACAAGGGTCCTGCGAAGAAAGAGAGGACCGTGATTCAAGAATTGTATTATACTTCTGATTGGAGGGATTTGGAGTCACGTGTATCTTCAAAGGAAGAAGACGTCGTTGGGGTGACTGATAAAAGGGGTCCTGTGAAGAAAGGGAGGACCGCGACATAAGAGTCACATTAGATGATTGATGAAGAGGATCCTACAAAGAAAGGGAGGACCATGACTTAGGAGTCGCATTAGATGACTTAGGAGTCAAATTAGATGAATCCGAATAGTAGTTTGGATTTGAATCCTCAGAAGAGTCAGAGGAAATATTTGGATTGGAATCCTCAGAAGAAGAGGAAATGTTTGGATTAGAATTAGAAGAAGAGTGGGGGAAATCGAATAATAATTTGGATCAAACATGTCCAAATCATACCACCGACTATGAGATGAAGGTGGGGAACGAGTTACTCGTATGGGCTCTCTAGCACGAAGAACCAAACGAGGTTTAGTTGTGATGGGAATCCTATGATTTGAATTTCTGAACCTAGGTTCTGTATTTTTGTAAGTATGGGGAACCACATGATAGTTAGTCATTTTTGGCACTATTTAAGCACAAATGTCTAGATCTAGATAGTGTGATGGAACTCCTTCAAAGGGAAGGAAGTGACATGTCAATTTGGGTAGCATAAGGACAACCAACCAGACATTGTGTAAGTATGGGGATGCGTGCGTGATTTTTGAAGAAGGTCTAAGGAAAATAGACATCGTGACGACGTAATATCGATGAGATAAAAAGGGATTGTCCTAGAAAATAAGTTTTCTGAATGAATAATCACAAGGAACAATCATGCAAGTGTGAAACCCAAAGCCAATCAACAAGGAAATACACCATATGAAAATGCGATGCAAAGATGATCAACAAGATGTTTTCACTTATGCCAAGTTCAAGGAAATGAACAAAATGTAAGTAAAAACAAGAAGTCAATGCGATCTCCCAATCAAGATATACGATGAGCGAGCTCAAACTTGATTAAGACCTATATCTCAAAAAGTGCCAATTACAATTTGCGAATGACACAACAATATCACCAAGATATGTTAACCCACTTTGTGAGAAAGTGAAGTATTGATATCGAGGTGTTATTGATATAACACGCACAAATAGTAACACCTAGCACTCTTTGAAATCGAGGTAATAATAGAACCGAACTAAAAAGCTCAAAGTATAGCTAGGAATAGTTAAAAATGTGTGCAACATAACCATACAATATAGGTATTTATGTCGAGTTTACAAGAAACAAGATGTAAATATCGAAATTATAGTGATACGATACAAACAAGCTAACTCTTCTAAGGAAGTCTGCGGTGATGAACCATGCCTAACTACAATGACGACCTTGACATGGGTATCAAGATCACAATGGCTACCAATGACGTGAAAATGCCTCTGCACACTTTAGACGTTTAACTAACCCAGCCGCAAACATGGATGGGCGTAAACGGACATAAAAGTGAGAGAAACAGTTGATTGGTAACACAAAGGTAGTCACCCTTCTTTTTCTCAACAAAGTGTCAAAAGAATGTGAAGGAAGTAAATCAAAAAAAGATGAAAAATGTTAGCCTCACTTCGGCAGAGTTTCGCCTCGCCCTAAGGCAAGTAAAAACTAGGCAAAAGTAATACGTCACACATTTCTCAAAAAGAAGGTTCACAACTCAACACTGTTTTAAAATGGTCAAAGTGGGCTCCTGGCCAAATTATATTATCCTAGGTGGTTCTCTTGCCCTAGGTGTTACAAAGTTGCACATACGAGCGAGCGCGATTTACCCTAAAAAGTCGCACTTACTAGTTTGGGAGTATCCATTGGCAGCAGAGCTAGAGATCCGAGAACGGGTAGAATACCAGGTTCAAGTCCACTAAGGGCATGCCAAATGTGTGCATGTATACTTTTCTTAATGCTAAATAAAATGAAGCAAGAACTACCACCTAAAATAGTTCTACAATTTAGCTAAAACAAAGCATAAACACCATCATGATAAGAATTAAACAAGGGTTAGATGCTAGCATTCATAAATACAAACTTTGAAACTAACAATGCTAAATATCTAAACTCCTCTATTCTCTAACAACAAATAAATGAATGGACCTAAGTAAGCTCCATGACTATCAAAATAGTTGTCCTTAATGTTCCAAGAACCTAGGAATGGGGGCTAATCAAAGTTGGGCTACAAGACCCTTTTGACACCTCCCATATGACCCAAGCACTTTAAGAAAGAGGCTTAACTCTTCAAGATGATGAACTCTCAAAAGGGCAAGGTGCAAGCTCTTAGTCTCTTTGCTATATGCTTTGCATTTGCTCTCTTAGAAAGTTTAGGTGTAAGTAAAAAGGTAGGTGGAGAGCTCTTTATATAGCCCAAAGGATAAATGATTCAACACATTCTCATGAATGTGGGATAAAAGTAAAACATGATTAGGAATGGATAAGGTTGCTTTATTAAAGGTAACCTTACTTTAGAAGAGTTTAATACATGTTTAGCAAGTCATGGGAGTTGGGGGTGTTTTAATTAATCAAAGGTGATTAACTAATAGGTATGTGTAAGATTATAGAAGCCAATTAGAAGAATATTAGTGTGATTTAAGCTATTATAAGGGGATTAAATCAATTAAATATTGATTTATTGGTTAAATGGAAGGGAAAACTAATTAATTAATAATAATTAATTAGTCTAGGTAGAAGGGTGATTTATTAACTAAGGTCGTTAATTAGGGTATTTGTTGGATAGACAACTTAATTAATTAGCTTAGTGTAATTAATTAATGATGATATGAGGGAAAATGAGCACTTTTGACGATACGTCGTTGATTTGCGAGAAAGGGGATAATTAGTGCAATTTAAGTATTTAAATTGCTTGGGCGTAATTATAGGTGTCTACAATTACTAAAATTATCCATGGAAACTAATTGATTAGAATAATATACCATCGCCTACTATCCCTAGAGAGATCAACCAATATAGGTTAAATCAGTACTTACATTACAATTTGTACTTTGAACTTTATTTTCCCCAATGTGTTAGAATGCCCCATGCATATGTGCAAGAAGTCATGAATGCAAGAAAATATTTTATCGTCCCGAATAGATAAAGTATACTCAAACCATCTAATTTATTCACACAATGGTCATATTAGTTTATAAGGTCATGTTAAACTCTCGCACAATGTAATCCCATTTTTTGAAGCACTCGCACATGCATCCTGGACTAAAGTGTCCAAAATGGTCCATAACATTTTTACGCTATGGCCCTTCCTATACTATAGTCCATATCCCTTGATGAAACTTTTCTTAATTAAATTTCTTTTGGGTCACTTCTAGTAAGCCTTATTTGTGCTTTCTAGATTCATAATGCACATATATAAGATATTTAATTCACTCATTATAAAAAAATAGGACAATAGAGGAGATCATACACACTTGACACCCAAAGATCCTAATGAGCATACACTAAGAGAAAGCATAAGAAAATCCATCCTTGAGCCTCATGTACTTTAGATAATATTTCTAGGGTATTCATTTACTCAAGTTTGCAAATGCAAGGAACACATCATCATTCCAAGTAAATTTAGAGAGAATGAGCAAGTACAATCTAATTATTGCAAGATTATGATAATCTATTTTGTTGAATACATTCTAGAAATCACATGACATTTGAGAAAACGTGAGGTTTGTGTTAACCTTTAATCTTACCTTGAAATGAAGATTTTAAAGTCAATTAAAAATTTTCTTCCTAAATCTTTCACTGAAAGTGTTTAAGGTTCTCCAAATTCCAGAAGTCTGAAATTTTGGGCTTCAGATTTCAGAGGTTTTCCTTTTCGGGGATTTAAGTGCTAGAATCAAAATTTTGATTGCGGAGTTCGAACTCACGAAAGTTTGAAGTTTTGAAATTTTGGAACTTTGGAGTTTAGACTTTTGGAATCGAGAGGTCTTTTTGGTAATTTTTATTTTTCAACTTGGAGTTCCAAAGTTGAAACTCGAAGTTCTGAAATTTTGAAACTTCGGGATTTCGTGTTTCAGAAGTCTATGTTGCCATTTTGAGAAATTTCTTCTGGAATTAAGTCTGAAAATTTGAAGTTTTGAAATTTCAGAACTTCAAATTTTCGGGTTACGGAAATCTCCCATCTACTTTTAGATATTTTCACTTTGAGTTCTAAAGTCTGAAACTCCGAAGTTCCAAAATTTTGGAACTTTGGACTTTGGGTTTCGGAGTCTTCCGTTATCTTTTCACAATATTTGTCTCTTAACTTCCGAAGTCGAAACTCTCGAAGTTCCAAAATTTCGAACTTGGACTTTCGAGGTTTCAAACTTCGGGTTTTATGAGAATTTAATTCTCACCAACCTTCGCACGTGTCGGATTCCAAACATTAATTTTGGGTTTTTCTATATAAACTCAATTTTTTACTCGACATTTTCACCTGACTTTTTGCTCTGACAATCTTATTTTTACTGCATTCTTTGTACTTTCGAGGCGTCTTTTTCAAGGTAATTTTGTTTGGGTTATTTCTTCTTGGTTTATGATTTTTTCGAGTTTTCTTTATTCCTTGTTTATTTTCTTTTGTTAATCTTTATTCTGTTTCGAAATGGAACCCTTTTTGTTCACCATGTTTTCCTTGAAAATGTTTCTGATCTCCACGATTCTGAAAACCAACATGTGCGAGCATCCAACTCAGATTGCATTATAGTTTTCCAAGATCTTCCCAAGTGTTTTACTTGCTTTTCATGCCTTTGGCGAAGTTCATAGTTCGCAAAGTTAATTTCAGAGGTTTTTGTTTTTGGAGTTCATAAGTTTGCTCTTTGAACTCTACCTTTTCGGAGTTCATAAGTCTACTTTTCGAGTTTGGGGTTTTAGTTTTGGAGGTTTCATTTTGGGATTTTGGAGATTCCTTTTTGGCTTTCAAAGTTGGTTTTGAAGGTTTGGAGACTTCGCACTTGAACTAGAATCTTTTCAAACTTTTAACTTTGACATTTTAGAATTTTCACATTATTTGTTACAAATTTTAAAAGGCCCTTTTAGATTTCAAAGCCCGAACTTGATGTCAACTTCTTCGTTAAAGGCAAAGAGAAGATGAAATATAAATTCTTAGGGGTTGCTCCTCATTCATGAAAGAGGGATTTGTGAGAACCGATGTCAAAACAATGCACCATAACAAAGTTACACTCGATGGTAACATCAAGCTCTAACGCAATAAGCAAGATTCAAACAATGGAAAGAATATGCAAATAAGAAAACAGGTTTGCTCATTCTCATAGATAGAAAAAGGAAGTACAAATAGGGGTGTTGTGTAACCCCCATGCCTAAACAAGGAAATAACCTCAATGACGCCACTGACGCATATGACGTGATTGACGCATATGACGCCACTAAAGGAGGAGTTACAATTCCAAATAAGGAATGTAACTCCTATGATCACTTGACGCAAATGACAATGACATATTCTATGACAGAATCTGACACTTGTCATTTGACTTCCTAAGACCTATGACTCTCACAAGGTGAGATGACTCACCAGGTGATGTGGACAATGACTAGGCATGTCACACACACAACACCCCCTTAATTAAAGCCGAGGAAGAGGTCATGGTAAGCGAACAGAAAAGAAGACTCCCCTAGAAAACTAAGAAAGATGTGTCAATGGGGCTTGATAACTAAAGGCCTGATAAGGTGCCCATATACAAACAACATCTTTCTAGAAAGAAGAAGAGGAGAAGGAGGACTATATAGCCCGAAGAAGATGGGTAGGCAACTGCAAGACCTCACCCCAAGAAGGGACCGCAGTGAAGAAATTTCACCTCAATGAAGGGCTTGGTGAATATGTTCTGCAACCTGATCAGTTGTCTAAACATACTATATGTTGATGATGTTTTCATGTATCAGCTCCCATATGAAGTGCATGTGAATCTCAATGTGCTTCATCCGTTGATGTTGAAATGGATTTCTACAAATCGAGATAGTGCTCATGTTGTCATAGTAGATGATGGTAGGCCACTGAAAGTGGATGCCAAAATTTGTCAAGATACCTTGTAACCAAATAGATTATGTGGTAGCATTAAGCTCCTCTCTGTACTCTACTTTTGTCGATGATATGGCAATGGCATTCTACTTCTTGCTGGACCAACTGACAGGACCTAAACCAAGAGTGAAACTGTAGCCTAAGGTAGACTTCCGATGATCTAGATCACCAACCCAATCTGAGTCTGTAAATCTAACCAAGTCAATCTTAGTCCCTCCTAAGTAATGAATACCATCTGTGTGAGTGCCACGAACATAGTGAAGGATCCACTTTTCTAATTTTAAATGCATCTCATGAGGCTCCTACATAAATCTGGACATGATCTCGACAACATATGAAAGATTTGGCTGAGTGTGAGTAAGGTAGATCAAGCTCCCCACCAATTCGATAAAGGGTACCATCAACCAAGGGGGAAGAGCAATCAGAAACCAACTTGACCCCAAAAGAAAAGGAGTAGGTGAGGACTTGCAATCAGACATGTGAAACCGAAGCAAGAAAATCAAGAGAGTACTTAGGTTGCGAGATCATAATTCTCGAGTCAGATTGTGAAATCTGGATCCCAAGAAAGTAATGAAGCAAGCCTAAGTTAGACATGGAGAAATTTTTGGCCAAGGAGATCTTCATAGAATCAATGATAGAGGAAGAGCTACCCATGATCAACAAGTCATCAACATAGAGAACAAGAATAAGCATGGAATCATCTGCATAGAATATACACATTTGGGTCAGAGTGACATCGAGTGAACCACGATGCAAGTAAAAGGAGTCCATCTTGGCATACAAATCCGAGGGGCTTGTTTAAGGCCGTAGAGAGACTTCTTTAACTTGCAAACGAGGGATGGATCATGGACATAACCAGGAGGTTGTTCCATATAGATCTCTTCCTCTGGGTCCCCATGAAGGAAGACACTCTTAACATCTATCGGTGGACTTCCCATTTGTTAGTGGCAGTGATGGCAAGGATCGGTCAATGGAAGTCATCTTCACAACCAGAGCAAAGGTTTTCTAGTAATCAACCCCAGCTACACGGGAGAAGCCCTTAACTATAAGTCACGTTTTATACTTCTCGACTTCTCCATTGGCTACATACTTTGATCGATATATCCACCTACTTTACACTTATTAAATGCAGCCCATGTGGCTCCTACATTTGGACACGATCTCGACAACATATGAAAGTCAGTGAGTGTGAGTAAGGTAGATCAAGCTCCCACCAATGTCGATAAAGGGTATCCCACAACCAAGGGTGAAGAGTAATCGAAACCAACTTGACCCGAAAAGAAAAGGAGTAGGTGAGGACTTGCAATCAGACATGTGAAACCAAGGAAGAAAATCAAGAGAGTACTTAGGCTGCGAGATTATAATTCCCGAGTCATATTGTGAAATCTGGATCCCAAGAAAGTAATGAAGCAAGCCTAAATCGGACATGGAAAATTATTGGTCAAGGAGATCTTCACAGAATCAATGATAGAGGAAGAGCTACCCATGATCAACAAGTCATAAACATAGAGAACAAGAATAAGCATGGAGTCATCTGCTGCAGGAATATACACATTTGTCGAGTGACATCGAGTGAACCACGATGCAAGTAAAAAGGAGTCCATCTTGGCATACAAATCTTGAGAGGCTTGTTTAAGGCCGTAGAGAGACTTCTTTAACTTGCAAATGAGGGATGGATCATGGACATAACCTGGAGGTTGTTCCATATAGATCTCTTCCTCTGGGTCTCCATGAAGGAAGACACTCTTAACCTATATCTGGTGGACTTCCCATCTGTTAGCGGAAGGCGATGGTAAGGATCACCCAATGGAAGTCATCTTCATAACTTGAGAGAGAAAGGTTTTCTAGTAATCAACCCCAACTACGGGAGAATCCCTTAACTACAAGTCACGTTTTATACTTCTTGACTTCTCCATTGGCTACATACTTTGTTCGATATATCCACCTACTTTTCTACTTTTAAATGCAGCCCATGAGGCTCCTACATAAATTTGGACACGATCTCGACAACATATGAAAGATTTGGGTGAGTGTGAGTAAGGTAGATCAAGCTCCCACCAATTGCCGATAAAGGGTATCTACCATCAACCAAGGGTGAAGAGTAATCGAAACCAACTTGACCCCGAAAATAAAAGGAGTATGTGAGGGCTTGCAATCGGACATGTGAAACCGAGAAAGAAAATAAAGAGAGTACTTAGGCTGTGAGATCATAATTCCCGAGTCAGATTGTGAAATCTAGATCCCAAGAAAGTAATGAAGAAAGCCTAAATCAGACATGGAGAAATTATTGGTCAAGGAGATCTTCATAGAATCAATGATAGAGGAAGAGCTACCCATGATCAACAAGTCATCAACATAGAGAACAAGAATAATCATAGAGTCATACTGCTGATTTGTAGAATATACACATTTGGGTCGAGTGACATCGAGTGAACCCTAATGCAAGTAAAAAGGATTCCATCTTGGCATACAAATCATGAGGGGCTTGTTTAAGGCCATAGAGAGACTTATTTAACTTGCAAACGAGGGATGGATCATGGAGATAACTTGGAGGTTGTTATATAGATCTCTTCTTCTAGGTCCCCATGAAGGAAGGAAATCTTAATGTCATCTGGTGGACTTCCCATCATTAGCGGCAATGATGGCAAGGATCATTCAATGGAATTCATCTTCGCAACCAGAGAAAAGGATTTCTAGTAATCAACCCCAACTACCTAGGAGAAGCCCTTAGCTACAAGTCACACTTTATACTTCTTGACTTCTCCATTGGCTCCATACTTTGTTCGATATATCCACCTACACCGAATGAATTTTCTTCCTTTCGGGAAAGGGTAAGATCCCAAGTTTCATTCTTTATGAGTGAGGAATACTCCTCATCCATAGTAGAATCCCACTCAGGAATCCCAAAAACTTCTGGAAAGATGGTGGATCAGAAGTAGAGTGAAGAAGGAGTGGGGTCCAATGAAACTCGAGCAAGTATGTCTCTCATCTGAAGGATCTCTAACTAAATCTCCAACACTCTGTAAAGTTTTCCTAGCCCAAAGAGGTCCTGAAGGTTCAAGCTCAGAGTCGGAAGATTCTTCACTCGAGTGAGAAGGGACATATTCCTCATCATCACTACTATCAGAATCAAAAGACTCAGAAGTTTGAGGATCGGGAGGAGTAGGGAGAGGAGGAAATCACTCAACAACATCATCATCTGATGAGTCAGAATCTGAATCAGTGGGCAAAATAACCTCAATGGAAGTAAAATTCAAGGATGACTCATCAAACTTCACACTCCTCTCAATATAGAGCTCATGGGTTGTAGGGTTCAACAATCGATATCCCTTCATGCCATCAAGATACCCGACAAAGATACAAGGTTTGGATTGTGGATCCAATGCCTTGCATTTCTTCTTGGGAATCGAGCCATAGCCTTGGATCCGAAGACTCAAAAGTGCTCAACATCAGGCTTGTGTCCAAACTAGGATTCAAAGGGTGTCATCCCTCTTACTACCTTGTGTGGAACACAATTTTGAATGTAACAAGCACAATTCACTACTTCACCCAATACTGTGGAGGAAGGGACTTCGAGTGAACCATACAAGTAGCCATCTCCTTTAAAGTTTGGTTCTTTCTTTTTGCAACTCCATTTTGGGAAGGGCTATAAGCAAATCGTACGCTGCGTGAAAAAATTCCCTTAAAAGTGTAGAAATCCTCAAACCTATTTCTCACATACTCACCTCCATTGTCGGTTTGAAGAACCTTGATAGACCGTTCCACTTGTTTCTTAGCAAGAGCCTTAAAGTTTTGAAAATGCTCAAAGACTTCAGACTTAAGCTTAAGAAAATATACCCAAGTATAACGTGAAAATTCATCAATGAAGGTTAGTATATATAGAGCTCTAGTGAAAGAAGGAGATGGAAAGGGGCCAGAAACATCACTATGAACAAGTATCAAGGGACGAGTAGATTTTCCCTTATCAAATTTTTTTTAGGGTGCTTTTCGAGGGTGCAACCCTCACAAAGACCTTTAGAAAACTTAACTCGGGGTAACCCATTGACCATTTCATTTTAGCTCAATTGTTCAAGGTAACGATAATTTAGATGCCCAAAACACTCATGCCATAGCTTGCTAACCTCATTTGCATGAGTGAGCAAGGCATTGGGTGTCAAATCAAAAGAGAAGTGGGAAAAGGTATACAACTGTGAACGGTGATCCACCTTTCCCTCAGCCACAATGCAGTGTCGAGTTAAGCTCACAAATGATCACCGAGTTAGGACCAAATTCCACTCGTATTCCTTCACCAAGGTGGGTGATTTGGTAAACCGATAGGAGATTGGTAGAGAGATTGGGAACACTCAACACTTGGTTAAATGTTCCACCTTCTATCTCTATCGATCCACTACCGGAAACCGACACATGAGTGTCATCACCCAACGTGATTTGGGACATGCCACATGGTTCAATGCTAGAGAATTCAACCTCTGAAGAAGCCATGTGGTGAGGCACGGAATCGATAATCCAAGTTGATGATGGAGCTGATCTAGCTACGAGGGCCTTACCTTTCTTCTTTTCATTTTTAGACTCCTTTTCTTTAGAAGACTCACCCTTCTGAGCATTTTGTTTAATGGATTCAGGAACACTTATTTTATTCTTCTCAAGTAAATGAGTTAAGTGATCAATTTGTTTCAGAAAAAATGATGCTCATCGTGGCCATAATTCTTACAATAGGAGCATTTAAACTTTTCCTTCTTTACTTTAGGCTCAGAAGTTGAAGTGTTAGTGTTGGGCTTAGCTGGGGGTTGGTTGGTCTTGGTTTCTTTCTTAGGTTGGTCCTTTGTTT
Source organism: Taxus wallichiana var. yunnanensis (assembly GCA_018340775.1). NCBI lineage: Eukaryota > Viridiplantae > Streptophyta > Pinopsida > Cupressales > Taxaceae > Taxus > Taxus wallichiana. Next base: position 586,966,508 of record CM031236.1, read on the forward strand.
CTTTCTTCTTTTCATTTTTCTTGCCCTTATTCGCCACAAGGGCATGTGACTTAGATTTTAGAGTCCCCATTTGAATGAGTTTGTCCTATTCTCGAATGAGTTGGGATGAAAAACTATCAAAGGAGGGCATTTTCCAAGCACTACCCAAGGCGGATTTCATGGTGTGGAAAGTTGAAATGAAGACAGAGTATTTAGGACCTAACTTAGAAAGAATCGACAAGATCAATTGAGAGTCTTTCTTTTCCACTTTACATTCCTTTAGAAGCTAGTCTAGTGTGGAAAAAATTTGAGAAGAAGGCTTGTAGGTTTTCAAAGTCACTAGGATTTAACCCTAGTAGTTCATTCTCCAACTCATGCGCTCTCATGTCATCTTGCTTCCCAAACATATCATCGAGCATTTTCCACGCTCCATCGGGTGTCGAGGAAGTTTTGATGTGGAAGAGCAAGTCGGAAGAGATGAACATACAAAGAAGACCTAAGGCTTCATCACAATGGTTGAACCATTTAGATATTTCGAGTTCATCATTAGGTTTGGTCTCTAACCCCATGGTGACACAAGTATAACCCTTTACTTCATAAAACCAATATAATTTTAGATTTCCATTCAAATAAATTAAAAGGTGTGAGCACCGGTACTTTAGAGATATCCATAATGAAGAGATAGAACCAATGAAGGAAGAAGGAAGGAGAGAGAAAGGAAACAACCACCCCAAAACAATATCACACCCCCCGAGTTTGGAAATTTATAGTTTAGTGCGTTGATTACAATCAGATGTGACTATGTGCTGAGAACCAATCTATCACTCACCTTGCAATCAACGTAATAACACGTAAGAGTGGAGACAACAATCAAGGTTCGTTGGGTGCAACAGTTCGACACCATAAGAAAGCACAAGAATGAGTGAAAACAAGAAGGGGAAGAGAAATCCTTGTGAGAAATAGCATCTCACATCACACGAAAGAATCCCTTTTTTGTAAGACTATGGGATGCACTCACAAGTCCACAAGCAATAAAAGGGATAGAACAAAGCTCAAGATGATTCGAAAAATGAGCTGAATTAAGCAATACAAAGACACCCCTAGAATGTGGCACTTTATAAAATATTACATTTACAAAACTGATAATCCCATCATCTAGAGTGTGAAAAAACATGCAACTTTGACTAAAGAAGTGCTCAAAACCAAGCAACGAGTCAAAAGTTATAGCAAAAAATAATTCCCGCAACTGATGGAAAAATGCTAATAAGCCTGCAAATGGATTAAAAAGTTCCCTAAACACATGCAAAGGGTGTCATATGTATGCTCGTTGGAAACAACATCAAATTTTAGATAGGGTTTGTTTTAATTACGAAGGGGATTAGCCTCCTGCCAACCCCGGACCTCACCCTCTGTCTTCGACACTCGAAGGAAGGATGAATAAAACAAGCAAAATACCCAAAATAAATTACAAGGCCAATTAAATAAATGTTTTTAACCTAAAAAATTTTAAAAGGAGATTGATTTACCAATAATCAATTCTAGAAGGATGGATAAGGGGCCCACGTTGACAATATGCTCGATTGTATGGTAAGCGATAGTGGATATGTTCACGGATCTAAGGTATGTAGCAAGTCGAATGTCTAGCCGAGTTGAGCCACATGTGGTGGAGAAGTTTATCCCTAACTAAGCCACCGAGATCCTTGCAGTGTAACTGACACCAAGAAGAGAAGGGAGGAGTTGTGGTGAGTGTGCGAATGTAACGACTAGGAGATTTTCCGGGCTGCAGTATAAAAAAATGGTCAAGAAGAGGGCTAGCTATTACCACGTCCCAAATGACAGTTCACTAGAGTGAATGGTCTGAGGAACACAACGTGGTAGGGTGTAATGTGTTGGCCGCAGAGGGCTAGGCAGTCTTTGCACGGTCAAAATGTTCACCGAGAGGAAGAAATAGAGCTTACGAGGAAACAAGAAGCGATGTAGGGTTGAGGACATGCTAGCCGCTGGAATGGATGCATGCAACAACAACGAGTAACAAGAACCTACAAAAAAAGTTCTCTAGAGCACAAAAATGAGTAACAAGATCCAAAAAACATGGTAGAAATGAAGAGTCCGGTCGTGGATCAAGGCACAATGTAAAAACCCAAAAATTCAATGTAAGAAAATCCATGCGAGAGCAAAACATGAGCCAACAAGGAACCATGAGTCAAGAGTTACACACAGATGGAGGGAAGAAGATCCAAAAACCAGGCATGAGAATAACCCAAGCCAATGTAGAGAGGCTTGATTCACCAGGAGGAGGATGCATGCAGAAAGGCAAGGTGAGTAGGTAGAGTATAGCTCGAAGTGAAAAACAAGACAACTCTAAACTTTGAAATATGTAACCCGTGAACCTGAAATGCACCCCGAAACACATAGAAATGCATTCAGATCCTAGAAATCTCCAAACCATGAACCAATGAACAAAGGTATAACACCCCAAACTTGCAACTGCTGAAACCTTAATGCGAGGTGAGCAATACAATTCCAAAGTAATAATAAAAAAACTTGCATGAGGAAATAAGAAGAAACTAGAAGTAATAAACAACTTGATAAACGAAGAGTGCACGTTTTACCAAAACCATCTCTGATACCATGAAAGAGGGATTCATGAGAACCGATGTCAAAAATAATGCACCATAATGAAGTTACACTCCGATGGTAACGTCAAGCTCCAACGCAATAAGCAAGATTTGAACAATGGAAAGAATATGTAAATAAGAAAACAAGTCTTCTCATGCTCATAGATCGAAAAAAGGAAGTACAAATAGGGGTGTTGTGTAACCCCCATGCCTAAACAAGGAAAGAACCTTAATGATGCCACTGATGCATATGACGTGACTGATGCGCATATGATGCCACTAAAGGACGAGTTACAATTCCAAATAAGGAATGTAACTCCTATGACACACTGACACAAATGACAATGACAGATTCTATGATAGAATCGACACTTGTCATTTGACTTCTTAAGACCTATGACTCTCGCAAGGCAAGATGAATTACCAAGTGATGTGGATGATGGCTAAGCATGTCACACACACTAACAATTCGCGCCTCTCTTCAGACTTAGGGAATATTGGAGATATTGACCTAGGGAAGGTAGATTTTCCATATTTTTGGGCAAGGTTGAGAGCTCCTAACAAGAATTATTGGATGCGGGACATATATGATAGTGGTCTTGCTCTTGCCGCTAGTTTTTCGCATCGAGCTTTGCCTCGAATTCATCTTGGCCGCAACAACCCATTTTGATGAAGATTCTAGATCAGCGAAAGATGTTGAGGACAAGATTGTAATTCGGTTGGACTCTTATTTCTTTGAAGAATATTTCAAACTCTCGAGATGTTGAATACTATGCTACAATCTCACTTGAAGCTATAATTGAACATTGGGACAAAGACATTGATTTGTGTACAAAGGTCATGATGAAGAGCTACTTGGCCAAGAGTGTCACCAAGTTTCCTAAGATAATGTACCGATCAGATTTCATCCAGAAGTAAACAATCTTATCATGTTGTTGAGTAGAGTCTCGGCCTTGCTTACGAAAAAGAGTTTTAGGAATGGATGTTCCTGTACATTGCCACTATCAAGAAAAATAAAGAATTCATATGATGGGGAGAGCATATCAGTAGCTCTATTTGTTTTCAATTGAGTAAAGTCTTGTCTTCCAAGAAATTTTACATGACTTCTTTCTTCGTCTATTTATAGCTACCATGCGGAAATTAATGGGTTGAATACCAAAGGTGTTAGAAGTGCTTCCCAGATTTTTGATTTCTATCCTCAAATCACAATGGATGAGGGAAGCAAGACATTTTCACAGGGTCAATGATGCCTTCTTTTCCATTCTCCTTTATCGTTTCAACAAGGATTTGTACAATCAAATGATTTTGATGAGGCTTTCAAACAAGTACGAGAATGGGGAGCCATTTATCTGTAGTTTCCTACATTTACATATATTTGGATTCCTAGTTTTGTAGGTCCTCCTAGTAAGATTCCAAGATTCCCTAATGACAACTAGGTTTTGCTAGAGTTGGTTCGACAATTATTGGATTATCACAAAATCCAGAACAAACAACATAAGGTGGGAATTCAGTTTCCCATTTCAATCGGTCGATATACTTTTGCTAGCATCTATAAAGAAAAGAATGTGGATGCTGAAATGTATGAAGTAACCTTGTGAACCTTTCATCCTTGAACCAATTTTGATTACTGGGGAAAGTTCAGTGAAATGGGTTTATCCAATTCTCATGTGCCTCAACTAGAGGATATTTGGATTCACTTTCGGGATGAGTTCATTATCCGACAACAAGATTACAAAAGGTTAACTTTGGATGAGGTTAGACAGTTTGGTATTGTAGAGATCCCAAAGGAGATGGAGGATGAAGAAGAAGTATTGGATCTAGTATACAAGGATAATAATGTCTCCAATAAACCATTGCCATGGATTGATTGGTATATAGAGGAAATTTTCAATACTAAAGAGATGGCGGGGCCCATTTTGCAAAGAACATATTATCAGTTGGTTACCTTGGGAATTTCACCCAAAGGTTCGAGAACAATCTATAAGAATAGAAGCCCAACCAATAACGAGTATTCTTACACCCACAAGAGGGAAAATGTCTATCCAAAAAGGCCATATAGTTCTAAGAAGATTTCTTTTGTGGTTGGGATTTCTTCTTTTCTTAAGGCCTCTGCTTCCAAGGTGATGTCCTCTATAGTTAAATAACGAGAATTTGTTGAGGTTGTTGATTATCTTGTTGTGTCCCAAAATCTTCCACCTCCTCCTTATTTTTCATTATCGCTACCTCTATCATTACCTTCCACTCCTACACTCATTTATTCTTTTCCATCCCCATCCATGGCCGGGTATTTTCATCTCTTCCTGTTCTCTCAATGGGAGAGATGATTGGGTCTCCAGTTTCCACTTCACTTCCTCCCTAGCTGTCATTTCCTTCCATCTCAACTTCTATCCTTGTCGTATCTACCCCTATGGTTGTTCTCACATCCACCCCATCCATCATTACCACCTCTACTTCGTTGTCAAAAAATGTTACAAGTGTTATGGTGTTGTCTAGTGTTCAGTCTTGAATCGATCTTTCCAATTCCATTAGCATCTGTTATACTAGAGTGGTTGCATCGCCAGAATCCAAAATAGAAGAAGAAAGTGCCTCTGGTAGATGTAATAGATCTAATTTTTTGGAATCTACTCTAAGGAGACAATCTAAATGGCCAAAGATCATCTCCATCCTATCTGTAAATGAATAAGAGAGAGATTCATAGAAATTGCTACTCTTGTTGAGGGAAAAACTAAAGAAACTATCACAACAATTGACTACCAAATTTCCATATTTTCACTAGGAAAAAAAGAAACACACGAAGGGGCCAAAAAGATGTGCGAGATGGTTGTCGATTTTTTTGGAAAAGTATGATAAAGACAAAGCTTCTAAGGATGAACTAAAAGAAAAATTTGAGCAGCTCACCCTGTTGAGAAAAGTAACACAGCCTACTTCATCCACTGATATTTCAACTACTACTGCTCTGACAATTTCTTCCACTCTAGATGATATTTCATATCATGAGATTGAGAAGATAGGTCATAAGGGAAGATCAATAAATGGATGGATAGAATAGATACTCAAGAAGCCAATGCTTTGATTAAAGAGGATATTGAAATATATAACGATTTGCGAGGCTAAAAGAGCCTTTATCCGTAGAATGGATGAAGCCTTTTTAAGGATAATAATAACTTGAATTTGAATTTGACTACATGGAATCGAGATCGAGAGAAGAGGATCCGAGATCTACTTCTCGGGAAGAAGTAATTGATGATATTTCTAAGTTGTTTAAATTTCACAAGGCTATGAAATTTAGGTCTCAGGTATTACAGGATTGGATAAAGAAATTGGACGACAAGCATGTGGAAATAATGGATGCTCTAAATGACATCTCAGAAGAGTTCAATAATATAAATTGCAAGTTCTTCAATGAGAACATTGATGCCCTTCCGAGAAGATAAAATTAAGTCAAATTTCAAGGATTTGGTGAAGAAGGACGACAAGATGGCTAGGACTTTCACGGTGACTCCATTGACATGTTGGTTTCATGAAAAAAATTCATAGGTCAATGATGGAGGAATGATGAAGATGATACGGAAGGAATCTATGAGCATCAAAATGTTGCACTCAACCGTAAAAAGATGTAGCTTCAAGATCGAAGCAAGAAATCACCCATGAGAGCAATGTGCATGCATTAAGGGAAGAATGGCTCAAATCCCATACTCCATTCCATTTCTTAAGATGAAAGGTGTACATATAGTAGTGGGGTGTGTAACTCCCCCACAAATGTAGCCGTCAAGAGGTGGGAGTTACATTCCCAGAATAGTTGGTCAAATGTAACTCCTATGACGCTCTATGATGCGTGTAAGGCCATAATGACACCCTAGGACACCTAAGCATGGTGAATCACCTATGTGGAGGAATCCCATGTACTTAAAATATGTGCATGGTAAATATCCTACACCAACACCCCCGAAGTATAGCTTAGGTGGAAACATAGATGAAAACAAGGAGAAGTGGGTCTGCAACAAGCTTGATGAGGTACCCACGTACAAGAAACTCTCGAAAAGTGGAGTAAAAGGAGAAAACCCTAGTGGGAAAAACTCCCCCAAAGAGAGACAAGTCCACTCTCTAATCTAAGAAAGATGCCAAGGATGGGTCCCGGCCATAGACGAGCCTATAAAGGTACCCATGTACAAAGAGGAAATCTCTCGGAAAGAAGAAGAAGAGAGAAGAAGAGGGAGATGAGAGGAATGCAGAAGATTCCATGGACGGATCTAAACTTTGCAGCTCTAAGAGGTCTCCCAGAAGAATGTCGATCACGAGATCCTCTACCTCTGGACTGAAGAAGAGCCACCCGCACCAAACTGTGTGCCTACCCTTAGGAAGGACAAAAATGACATGTTGGAAGTCCACCCTCCCTGTCGAAGGAAACTAAAGGCAACAACATGAAGAACTCTGAGTATGGTCCATGAAAGTGTGACATAGGTCTAGAAAGTGAGTGTAAAGGAACCAAAGGTAATGCCACGTGCGTAGAACTATCAGAGTGAAGAAGGGGAACACCTGTAGAAAGGATTTCCAACTAATGTGAAGGAAAAAAAACATCCCCCACAATAGAAAATGGATCCACAAGCAAGGGTGGATCAATGAAGGTCTCCGGAAAAGTGGAAGTGGTAAGAGTCCTAGAAGGGGCACTCCCAACAACGAAGATGATGAACTCCTCTGAAATACCTGTAGATGGATGAGGAACCTATAGTACATCATAAGTGTACTCTACTGAAAAGATGACTAAGGTCAGGTAGATACTCGTCCTAATGAGGGGGCTAAACAAACAGAAGAGCGATGTCAGATAGGTCTGAGTCATCCAATGAAGGTAGAGGAGCGAAAGGGTCCTCACACACTGAAGGTGAAAAAGAGGTGGGTGTGATGACTGTATGAGACTGTATAGGAGATTTCTCAATATTCGATGAGATGTGGGATGTGTCGACACTCTCTAGAATAGTGAGAGAAGGAGGAGAAGAGTCCTCTATAGTACTCTCAACATCAGAACTAGGTACATAATCCTCGTCATCAGAAGTAGAGCTGCGCGATTACGTGTCGGTGGAAGCTGTCATCACATGAAGAAATAGAGGAGACAAGTGGATCAACAACAACAACAATGGCGGTAGTATGTGAAGGGTCTCTATAGAGGGATTGAATAATGCCCAGGACATGGTGGGGTGGATCTGAGTCTGCCATGTGAAACCAATGAGATGGAGATACATGCATCATCATGTGACCAAAAACATGGTTGCAAGTGTTGAGAAATTCATTAAGATGATGATGATTAGTGGGTGCAGGAACTGGCCCAAGAAAGAAGTGTGAAAGACCCTTGTAGGTGAAGTAACGTTCCATAGAAGCATGCCAAACTGAATAGTTCCCTCTCCCAAGAAGAAGTGGCAGAGGCTGTAAAGTGATCCTATGATGCTCAAGTCTGGAAAGAGCACTCTCCATGATGTAGAAGTAAAAGTGCAAGGTGCACAAATGTAAGATGTCGAACTCGGCCGATAATGCGTCTGCGTGTGAAAACCCAAGAGTACTAGTGAACCCCCATAATGCGGCACTTTATAAAATAGTTCATTTACAAAAATGATAATCCCATCATATAGAGTGTGAAACAACATGCAAATTTGACTAGATAAGTGCTCAAAAAACGAGCAACGATTCAAAAGTTATAGCAAAAAAATGATTCCTGCAATTGATGGAAAATGCCAATAAGCTTTGCAAACTGATTAAAAAAGTGCCCAAAATGAGTGCAAAGGGTATCGTGTGGGTACTCGTTAGAAATGGCATCAAATTTTAGGTAGGGTTTGTTTTACTTACAAGGGGAGTTAGCCTCCTACTAACCTCGAGACATCGCCCTTTGTCTTCGACACTCGAATGAAGGACATTAAATATAAGCAAATAAAGGCCCTAAATTATTACAATGCCATAAAATGAATGTTTTTTCCTTAAAACATTAAAAATAGGATTGTTTTAACCACCGAAAAATTCTAAAAGGAATGGTACATCAACGAGGTGAGATGGTGTGTAGGGTGGGCGAGCTAAGCCCATGTGTTGATCTGTTAAACACGGGCATAATGAGTAGGCCACTGTTGGTCTTTGTGGAGTTACAGGGCGAGTTGACACTGCTGCTTTAGAAGATGGCTTGATGTTGTAACGAGTAGAGTCAAGTATGGAAGTGTCAAGCTAGTTCCACGTGGTGAAGCGGTGCAGTGTAACCATTCACGAGTAGTGTAGAGTTGAACCCGAGTTGGTGGGTGCTAGTGGTTAACATGTCGGTGTGAGATTGTAAAGTTAATGCTCGATTTGAATAGCAAAAATTATGAGTAGTACGTGTGCCACGTGCGAGATAGAACACAACAAGAAATGAACCGAGAGATGCACACAGTCCACTTTGAGCCAAAGCAGTGTAGGGCTACATGACAATCGAGGACTCGGGAGAGCAAAGGGCATTCGAATGCACAAGGCAAACCAATATTTGAGAAAAAGAATGCACAACCAAGACAACCGAGTGTAAGGCATAAGTCTGTTTAATCCATGAGTTAGAGAAAGCATGAGTAGTATAAAACATGGAGGGATCAACGAGCTCCAACAATGTAGGGGTGAATGAAAGGCCTAGCCAAGGGTAGATCTCAAGAATGCAACTAGGTGAGGAATGCAAAGATTGAGCATAAGCGGAAGGGTCGTGTTAGGCGAGCCATGAGTCGAAGACTCCAAGAAAAAAAATGACCAAACATGAATGCCAATGCAGACCGAGCCATAAACAGGAAGAAGAGGGAGTCAAGGCATGAGTTGGTGAAGGCTTGCAATGCGAGTGGATACCAATACACAATCCAAAGTTGATCACCGTAGGCCCAAGTTCACTTAGAAACAAAACCTGAGCTACCGAATCAGTTTGAGATCGAAGACCAATGCAGAATTCATTTGCATGTTGAAAGGCCAAGTGAGCAATACCACACATAGAGACTCGAGAAAACCCAAGTAAATCCAGACTAGAGTGTTAGTGCGGTGCGGTGAGCAAGGTGTTCAATACATGAGCGGGGGAGAATCAACCATAGGCCAAAACAGCCAAAGCAACCACGTTCAGACCAAGCACGCAAATAGGTAAAACCGGTGTCACTTTTTCTGAGTTGACCGATAGTGCTCGAGATAGTAATAAACCATAGGTCCACGCCAAAGAAAAACTAAGCTCACGAGAATAGAAGCAATCACGAACACAACAATATGATAAAGAAAACCAGCCAAAATACCTCAAACTTGCAACATGTTGAAACCTCAATATGAGGTGAGCAATACAATTCCAAAATAATAATAGAAAAAAATTACACGATGAAATAAGAAGAAACCAGAAGTAATAAACAACTTGATAAAGCGAAGAGTGCACATTTACCGAAACCAAGCTCGATACCATGACAGAGGAATGATGAAGATTTGGAAGGAATCCGTGAGCATCAAAACATTGCACCTTCAAGATTGAAGCAAGAAATCACCCATGAGAGCAATGTGCATGCATTAAGGGAAGAATGGCTCAAATCCCATACTCCATTCCATTTATTAAGATGAAAGGTGTACATATAGTAGTGGGGTGTGTAACTCCCCCACAAATGTAGCCGTCAAGAGGTGGGAGTTACATTCCCATAATAGTTGGTCAAATGTAACTCCTATGACGCTCTATGATGCGTGTAAGGCCATAATGACACCCTAGGACACCTAAGCATAGTGAATCACCTATGTGGAGGAATCCCATGTACTTAAAATATGTGCATGGTAAATATCATACACCAACGATCGATTGAATAAAGGTGTAGGTAAAATTAAAAATAATTCTAGGAAAGGTAGAAGAGAGATCGAGACATTAAATGTGGTGAACCATTATGCATGTGGGACAAAGGAAGGAGAAGTACAAGGAATTATCAAGTGTTTCATTGAATATAAGCATCAAATGGCTACTTGGGAAAAAGAACAAGAGAAGATAAAAGAAGGAGAAGGGGTTGCAAGGCTAAAGCTGAAGCTAGGCGGCCATGGGAGGACAATTCCAAGCTTTGGATCAGTCAAGTTGTAGGGTTGACTGAGTCAAACCCTTGCAACCACTTTGCTATTTTTATGGGAGCTTGTTCCCTAGAACTTAATGATTTTATATTTTTAGTAATTTTTTGGTTAAGGTCCAAGCTGTAATGGATTAACTAAGTACTTATAAATAGTCAAGTGCATAAAGGTTTTAGAGATAGATAGGCATTTTGGAAGTTACTCTTCAATCTTGGAAGAGTGCTTTGAATACTTTGAATCTTTTTAATTACATTAGAATTTTTTTTTACCGTGGAAAATCTGATTTATTGTGTTAATAGTTGATCAATGTATGCTTTGTGGATGCACAATTCCTTAGTGTAAGTGATTAACTCACCTTTATTTCAGAATATCTTATTTCATTTTGTGGGAAAATGATGTGATTATCTCGAATATCAGTCGTGAAAAGATTATTTTCCTTATGTTATAAAGTTGCATTATCATTATTGTAATAAGTGAAAGGGATATTTGACATGTGTATGCCTTATGTTGTTATGGTTGTTGATTGTGTATTCAATCAGATTTGATCCATGTGTTAGGTATACTTGGGGTCTTACAAGGAATGCATGTTATTTTGTCGTGGTTTATTACTCGGCTGTCCAAATAGCACATGTTGAATGAGATTATTTTATCCTTTCCGAGTTAATCTATTCTAGTGTGAAGATCATATGATTATCTAGTTATACTTTTGGTGTATCACCGCATTATCCTCAGTTGTTATTTTTAACCCTAAACCTCATGAAGTGAGTAGATTAGAATCATTTAAAGTGTTTTTAGCCTTGCAAATCAATCTTACATCGGGTGCCCCAAGTTATAGAGGAAGTTAGAATTCTCTAGAGGTTCATCCCAAGGTAATGGATGATCCAATGTTGCACGGGATCTTTTAGCAATTCAATGTTGGCACGCCCGGTGGGACAAAGTCGGTACTTCTCTTCTCACAGATAAAATAATAAAAGTACACGATGACTCCATTTCTCTAGATTTCAAGTCTCGATGTGTTTACTTACGAAGAATCCAGACCACGATCCTTTTCCAAGCAAGGAAAATATCAACATATTGGATTATCCTTGTCTCCTCAAGGAGAAAGAAAATAGATAGTTCAACATCATCCTATAGAGGTCATTCAACTCCTCATGATGGAAGGTTTCCTCCACCAAATAAAAATCAACCCTTGGTCACCATGAAAGCCAATGCTTGTCCTCCTTTCAATGCGGGAACTCATTGCTATTAGCCTAAAGAGATGTTATTCCCATAGGCTGCTTTGTGAAAAGTTTTCCATTTTATACCGAGAAAATAATGTTACTCCTTTGGAGCACGTTTTGGATATAACTAGTATCTATGTAGTACATAGCATTACGAGAAGACAATGTGGTAGTTAGAATCCTCGCTACTTCCTTTAAAGGTAAAGCACTTCAATGGTTTTGAAGTTTGAAAGTTGGTTCCATAACTACTTGGAATGAGTTAGGCGAGAAGTTCTGTAAGCAGTTTGCGAGACAAAAGTGATCACTTGTCACTTATGGAACAACTCACAACCATAAAGAGAGTCCCCATGAATACATGAGCGATTTTAATTTCCATTTTGATAAGACTTGAAACAGAATTTTAACACTCGTAAGGCCATCTCCAAGCAATGCATTTCTGTATTTTTAATGGGCATTGAAAAATGACACAATACTTATGATTTAATCCATGGGGGGAAATATCGTTCATGATGTCTATGAGATTGTTATAAGAGTTGAAAATTATTTAATTCAAGTGGGAAAGATCATGCCTAGGCCTCCATGCATTTTTTTGCTGAAGTTATAGGGTAACAACAGTCATTACTCCTATTCCAACAAATTCCAATTAATTAATGGTGATTGCGTCTATTCCCTTTGAATGATATGGGTGAGGTGAAATCGCTATACGCAAACCTTTAGGAATGAGATCTTAGCAATCAAAGGGAAGCAATATCAATATGCTCACCCGTTTCAATCCCAATACCAAGCGGGTCATCCCCCTTTTTAAGGAAGTAATTAGTCCCAAAACCATGCTACAAATCAAGATGCAAATGTTAAACCTTTGAACTTTCGGAACCCTCTTGCTACCAGTTCATCCAGAGCCATAATACCTGTCCAAAATAATATTGTCCAAGATTATGAATGGTTCTATCCTTGTTCTCAGCCTCATAACTAGAATATTTTCCCAAATGGAGTTTTGAGTCAAGCTCTTATGGTCCAAAGTATATCTGCCCCACTTGAGTCATCAGTCGGATCAGCTGCACAAGAGAACCAATATAAGCCTTCTGATGAAACCACACTACTAAATTGAAAAATACATTATTTTTATGGTTTGAATACTGATTTTTCCTCTATAGTAGTGAATACACAATCTAAAAAGAGAGAAATAAAATCTCAACCTTCCAATGCTGATCAGGTATCCACTTCACAACCTCAAACGCAAGTAGCGGTTGATAAAGATGCAGGGAAGAAATTGTTAGAAACATCCGCTAATCAAGCTACAAGGAAAGAAGGGTCTTCAGGTATCATAGTACCCAACAAGAATTTTCCAAAAGAGGATTCTAACGCCCAAAAATGTATTAGAAAATTAGGGAAATTCCATTTAGATTGTGTAAAAATGAAGAAAACCAACCTGAGCGTCACTATGTGGGACGCACTCTGAATCCCTTCTCAAAGAACTTGTTGTGAGAGGCTTTGAATAGTTTTAGTATAAGCTGATAGATCATTAGGTCATGCAGAAGAAATGACAACAAGTCTATGTCAACCAGAAGTAAAAATCATTCCTAAGGCCAACAAACCATTTTCATTTTATATCTACCTAATCATTGGTGATCATTTAGTCCATAATTGTATGATCGATTTTGGAGCTAGTAGTTACATTATGCCCAAGCAGATTGTAGACGTGTTGAGAATACCATATAATCCAATTTCAAGGGGTGTTGTCTAGTTAGATGGTATAACAGTTTAGACTATCGGAGTTATTAAGGGACTCCAACTTACTATTCATGCATGCCCCAGTTTGTCATTCACACAAGACATATCAGTTATTGATCTTCCTCCCCTCTTTGCCATTTTCTTATCAAAAGATTTTATTGCCAAGATGGGTGGTTACCTATTATCAGATTGGTCACATATTATCCTCGAACTCGATATGGGATGAAGGTGACTATAGGAGTAGAACCAATTTGCCATAATCATGTGGAGCCTTACACTGCTAGTCCCATAAATGAGAATTATGCCATTTGTGACCCAGAAGAAGAAGATGCTGACCATGAACCAACTACTCTCATAGAGGAATTTCATGATACAATGTTTAACGAGGTAAGTGTAGATCATCAATATGATCCCAATGCTGATTTATTGGAGGAAGAAGATTTTGGTTTGTTGTTTTTGGAGGAAACTGGATTAGGTATATACTCGAATTCATGAAGAAGGTATGATGATACCTGTTGGTCAAACACCAAATAGTTTTCAGGGACTGTGGCAATTTTTATTTGATGGATCGGGGAGTAAAAATGGATTTGGTGTGGGAGTTATGTTGATTTCTCCAGAGGGAGATAAATACTTCTCATCTTTTTGTTGCGATTCGGTTTCACCAATAATGTCAATGAATATGAGGCCCTCATATAAGGAATTCAACTAGCTCGAGAAAAAAGAGGAATCAAGGCTCAATGTCTTTGGAGATAGTGAGTTGGTTTTGCATTAAGTGATAGAACACGGTGCATCAAAAATGATCTCTTAAGATCATATAAGAATTGAGTTTGTGACTTGATTGAAGATTTTGAAGCTTTTGGGATTCATGCAGTTCCTAGAAAGAAAAATCAAGATCTTTGATAGACTTGCTATAATTGGCTTGCAATACGACATACTAGTGGAAATCATGAAGGAAGGGAAGCAAATGGTCAAAATGGTAGTTTTCCGGTAGTTCAGAGATAATTTAAGTAGTTAACAAGTGTTTGATAGTGACAAACACATTGTTCTTTTCCTATAAGAAGAGGTGGAATTTGTTGTGAAACACCAAGAAAAGTTACAAAACTCATATGGAAATAAAATCATATAGTTGAAAGGAAATAAACTACCAAAAGTATTAGTTACTCTAGAATCCATCTTCAATTCGGATGGCAAGCAAAAAGATAAAGCACAAATATGGTGGTCGAGGAAGGCGATTTTGAGGAAGTCGAGGTGGTAAGTGAAAAGCTCTTAAAGATTGGTAAAGTATGTACTATTGAAGAGAAGAAATATTTCATCAAATTATCTCAAGAGTATCATGAAATTTTCACATGGAGCTATAAGGATTTGTGCGGTTTTGATCCCGGACTAGCACAACATACCATCAAGCTCGATCCTAATGCCAAACCAGTTCGTTAGAAACAAAGGCCAATTCATCCCAAAATCGAGCCACTAATGAGAAAAGAGCTAACTAAACTCATCAAGGCCTGTATAATTTTTCATATCAAGCATTCATCTTGGGTGGCCAATTTGGTGCCGGTATGAAAGAAAAATGGAGAAATTCGGCTATGTGTGGATTTCAGAGATCTGAACCATGCATCATTGAAAGATCATTATCTTCTTCCATCAATGGAACAAATTATTCAAACAGTGGCAGGAGCTCAGAGGTTTTCTTTTCTCGATGGGTATTCAGGTTATAATCAGATTCTGGTTCAAGAATTTGATCAATTTAAAACAACCTTCACCACCAAATGGGGCACGTATGCTTATAACAAAATGCCATTTGGATTGTCCAATGTCGGGGATAATTTTCAAAGAGCTATGGACATGGCGTTTAAAGGACTAATCAATGATATTATATTGGTTTACCTAGATGATATAACTATGTACTCTAAGCATGTTGGTGACCACATTACACATCTGAGGAAGGTGTTCCAAAGGTGCAGGGAATTTGGGGTTTCACTCAACCCTAAAAAATGTATTTTTGCAGTACATGAGGGAAATTTGTTAGGACATGTTGTTTCAGCGGAAGGACTATCTATCAATCCAACAAGAATTCACTCAATTTTATCCCTCTCCCTTCCTAGTCACAAAAAGGGACTCCAAATTTTTCTAGGCACCATAAATTTTGTGTGGAGATTCATTCCCTAATTCACAGAATTAGCTAAACCATTGAAAGATATGCTGAAGAAAAACATTCCATTCTCACGGAAAAGGAAGGAAGAGAGAGCTTCAAAGCCATCAAAGTGGCCATTTCTCAAGCTCCCATGCTCATGAACCCCAGGTTTTATAAATATTTTATTCTCTATGCTTTTGCTAGATCAAGAGAGCATTTCAGGGATCCTCACCTAGAAAATGATGATCTAATGGAGCAACCAATTGCTTTCTTCAGTCAATCCCTCAAAGAATATGAGCTCAAATATTCATTTGTTGAGAAACAAGTCTTTGTAGTTATTTGAGCTCTAAAGAAATTTAAGCACATGTTGTCCAACAATAAAATTCACTTGATTGTTTCTCATCCTAGTGTCAAGGAATTTTTGTTGAATAAAGAGATGAGTGAGAAGTGTCTTTGAATGCATCACGAAGGGGATGGAGTATGACGTACATATCAAAGTCACTAAACTTATCAAAGGTAAGGGTTTGTGTTAGCAGCTTGCTGCCAATATGGAAACCAAAGATGATGGAGATGTTACTCTCTTAAATATTGATGAAGTTTATGATCAAGTTGATTGGTTATCCAAGATGTGAAATTTCCTTCAAACATAGATAAAGTTCAAAGACGTACCTTCCGTCTCTAGTCTATTCCATATGTCCTAGTGGATAATATTTTTTTTGAAAGGATTTAAATGGTGTCCTTATTTTCTATATGAAACCGTAAGCAGTAAGTAAGACATTAGAAGAATTCCATAATGGCCTATCTATAGGACATTACTCTGCATGAAAAACTGCTACCAAGATTATGTGAGCCGGTTACTATTGGCCAAATTTGTTCAAAGATGCCCATCTCTGGGTGAGGAAATGTAAGGAATGTGCCCTTTTCACCAACAATCGAGAAGTTGACATCTCTTCCACTACACATAATTCAAGTGGATCAACCTTTCATTCGATAGGGGTTGGATTTCATTGGGATGATTAATACTCCATCTAGTGAAAGACATAAATGGGTTCTTACTGCAACAAACTACTTTACTCGATGGAAATAGGAAGTAGCGTTGAAATAAAGCAATGAGAAGGTATTCCTTGATTTCTTGGAAAATATAATGACAAGGTTCGGTGTCCCATTTACAATTATTTATGACAATGCAATGGATTTTCTTGGTCTGAAGTTGAGTGAATGGGTTGTTAAGAATGGGGTCTACCTCAAGACTTTGTCAATTACTATCCATAAGGGAAAAGGTTGGTGAGTTAAGAAACAAGAACGTCATAAGAATTATCAAATGCATAATGGAGACTAACAAGAGGACTTGGCATACACAACCTAAGATTTCCTTATGGGCATATCGAATCACACCTAAAAGGGCCATGAAATTCAACTTTCATGCTTGTATATAGAAGGAAGTGAAGCTTCCGATCTCCTTGGAATTACCTTCTTTGGAGTTAGCTCATCGGTTGGAGGCCATAGGGAATGATTCCTTTTCGGTGAGGTTTGCTGAAATTAACTTTTCCTCTTTTGCATTGCAAGCGTTGACATGTGATTTGTCCTAAGAAGGTGTATTCTTTTGACTGTTAGAAATCATGCTTGCCATGGATAATTTATTTTTGTTCTTGGATTCATTTTGCTGAAATTTTGTTGCTTGCAAGGAATCCATTCTGTAGAGATAAGAAAGGTTGTAAACAGGTAATGATTGTTTGCAAATTATCTCTTTCTAATAACGAAACCTTGATCAATTTCATTGATCTAAGGTATGTTTTAATTCTTCTTACCTGATCTGTATGGTAAACTGAAATTCAAAGGTTGAAGGAAATAAAGGACTAAACTCTTGTATTTATACAAATTCTTTGATCTTATTGAAGTTCTTAATTTGCATTCTGCTGTAAGTAGTGTGCTCGTATCTTCTTGCTAATTTCTCCAGGACGTTGAATGGCGTAAAGAGGATGGAGGTCTACATCAGGACTATTGAGGGAAATAACATAAGTCCTAGATATTTAAGATCTATCCTAACATGATTCTAACATAAGGTAAACTAGACCTACCTTATGTCTATGTTTACACTAATCTTGTTGCATCCTAACCTAAGTTGTATGTTTTACAAAGTTGGGGATTTGGAAATAACCTAAGATAACTATAGGTTTATTTCTAACCTATTACCTAATGCTAAATTGGTATGGGGCATGGTCTATCCTAAGATGGAAAATTTACCTAAGGAAATGTTTATAAACCTAAGGTAAATACTTTCTAAACTAACCTAAGGTCGGATCCTAAGCTAATGATATCTATCCTAAACTAATGCAAAGATAGAAAGGGACCTAAGGGGAGTCGCATGGAAAATATGAGATGGTGGTGATGGTTTCTAAGTCATTTATTTGATTTGATTTTTGAATTTAAAACATTACGTACTATCAGTTTGACAGAGGCATGGAAACTAGAGGGGATCCTAGTTGGCACCATCTCTAAAGTTAAATAATGCATGTTCTCTTTGAATTTAGACTCACCAATTTTAGATGGAGGTGGCATGGAGATATAGGTAGGAGACTGGAAATTAATGACATTTATGGTCATCGTTTTTGGTGAGCAAATGACCTTGAAAACCATGCAAGCAAATTTGTTGGGAGTTGTTTGGTCTTTCATGCATTCCAATTTTTTCTCTATATGGAGCTATCTGGTTCTTCGAACCAGCAGTTCTATTTTTAGTTTGTTGTTATTTTTAACTCCCTTGGACTATTTTCAATCTAATGGAAGTATATGAGGCATTTGAGAAGGAATTTTTTGGTTGTTGATTTCGTTTGGAGAAGGAGTTGTGAAGGCTTGGTTGGAAATCTTCTTTGAATCGATAAAAGCACTATCAGGCATGATAGGCTCTATCCATTAAGTTTCTCTGCTTTTCTCTAAGTGTCTTCATTAAAACAACTTTGCTCTCGTGAGATAAATGGGTTTTTATTTTGTGATGATTATTTTGTTTCCTTGCTTGAATATTTTTTTGTATTCTCTGATTGAGGAATCTCTTCTTGGAAAGGTAGTCATTGAGTTATTTTCCTATTTATTTGATGTTGAATCCACCTTAAATCTTGTGGTGATTTGAGTAATCAAGTGCATGCGTAAATCTTTCTTATCTGTTTGAAAATGGGTTTATGGAAATGATATGTGGCTTCAAGTTTTGAACCGAGTTGTCATTTTGGTTGGTATAAGACATGAGTATTATTTATATCTGTTACTTCTTTAATTTGTCAAAGTAATGTAGCTTCTCTGTAACTACCAATGAATGGATGCTTCACTTCATGTTGGGTAAGTCGAGTTCATATATGGGAAATAGTAAATTAGTGTTTTCTTCTTGAACTTACTTGTATATCTAATAGTTCTTTGAATTGGTATTCGATAGGAGTTGAGTAGTTATTGGGTGTTTGAATTTATTTTTGTGGGTTCTTCTTGTATGGAAGCAAGAGAGAATGTTTTATTATTCCTTTAAACTTTTTAGTTTAAATCGAGTTGTTCAAATTAGGTTCTTTTATGGAACTATGTGATAGTTGTTTCTTAGATGCTTGGATTTTGATGTTACCTTATTGGGAATACTTGTGTGTGAATTCTATACTTTTGATCTTATTTATATTGTGTTTTTCTTTAAGTTCTCGAAGACTGAACTAAAGGATAAATGATGAGGTCTTGTGGTTGGGGACATTGTGAGAGTCGGCTTGTTGCGAGTCGATGTAGGGGTTCATTTCGTAGCTCTCGTTTGAGCTTTCATTAAGTCGATTATGTTGTCTACTTCCCTATTGAATTAGAAGTTGTTGATTTTGATTACTTATTCCTTATCTTGGTTAATCACTGGGTAACTTGTTGGAGTAAACTTGTTAAAATCTGACTGTTGTAATTTCATGGTAATTTGTTGAATGGGTATTTGAATTTTGGAGTTGACGGTTACTTAATCTGGAACTAACCAAATTGGATTAGTTTGATAGGTTTTCTTGATCTCTGTGTGAGTTGTAATAAAAGAATGTCTTGTCAATTTCTTAGATGTGTATAGTTAAGTCTATCCATGGAATTGAAATGAAAGGAATTTCATCATTTCTTTAGCTGACTTGAGCACTGTTGCTAAGTCATGTTGACCTTTTGTTTTGCATCTTCTTGAAATCTAATCTTGATGGATTCTTCTCTATATATTCTATTGATGTTTTCTTCCATCTCCGAATGGTTACGATTATGAGTCGATCAATCTACTATTTTATCTTCACCTAGAAGAAAATAATAAGCCTAGTTTGCATGACTGTAAACTTTTTCAATTTTGAATGATTATTGAAGACTATAATTACCCTGTATGGTGATTAACAACTTTTTTTAATGCATCTCCTTTTGATATGGGTATAATATCACTGTCATTGGATGTCCATGATGGGAAACCTTTCTTAAATCTATTTCAAACACAACAGTCACACATTCTATTTAATCTCTTCTCATATGTGTTTTATTTTATAAAAGAGTTGAGGATGTTGGGATTGGGTCTGCATCTATTCTTTGTGACCTTCTTCATGTTTGATAGAGTGTAAGAATTCCCTTTGATCATGTCATTTGACTCCTTCTCTTTCATTCTCTGAGGTAAAGTCTAATCACTTTGCCCCTTTGGAAATTATAGGAGGTATGTGTTTGAGTTCTTTTTCTGAGTTGTGAATGGGGATTCGGGTTAACCAAATTGTAAAGGAAGTTCTAAACTATTTTATCACAGTCGTTCTTCTTCTTTTGGGTAAATCTTGTCATAAGATTTATTTGGTTCAGTTGCACTACTTTCTTTAATGCCTTGAGTAGTCATCATTGCTACTTGCTTATTCACTTGACTTGTGTTAAAGGTTTTTAATATTTGTGATAGAAGACTAATGTGAGATGTTGTGCATTGAGTAAATACTATCCTAATGTTAATGTATGGCTAACTTGAGAAATTAGGCTATGTCTTGGATTTGGGATTAGGATGTCACATCTGATGTGTGAGACTCTTATTTACTTATATTATTAGATGATACATCCTAAATCCTTTTTGAAGTTGGAATGAGCTTGATTGTAGTGTCTTTTTATGAAATTCTATAAACTGAGTTAGAAGGTTCCTACTTCTGAAGGTAACTCTGTTTTGGTTAAATAGTGAAGTTAATTTTTGTATTTCAAATTCAGATGAATTGTGAAGGAAATAATTAGAAGGTACTTTTATTTGATATGGATAAGTGTATTGGATGGAACATTATTTATCTGATATCATGTTGTAGATTGTTGATTACATCATGATATTTCCTTGAATGTTATTCAAATTGATTAATTGTTCTTCTTTTATGGTTGTTATTACTTATGATTTATTTGTCTTCTTGACCTCATTGTTTCATTAAAGTAGAGTTGGTTTAATGAAATAGTTAGTTGAAAGAACATCATTTTAATGCTTAGTGCTTATCATGCTCAGTTCAATGAACTGACCCATGCTAGCAATTTTTGCAGATGGACTTCGTAAGTGATAAAGGAAGGAAATAAATTTTATGATGTATTGGTTGCTTAAAAGTCTGGACCATTTATAGAGAATTCTGATTTATTATTGAGATGTATTGAAGGAAGAAAATTTGTATTCTTAAATGATCTTGATGCTATTGACATGAAATATGTCAAGTAATGCATAGTCTTGTAAAATGTGTATTTATCATGATGAATTGAAAAGACTGAAGTTACTTAATTGATTATGTAAATTCTCTTGTTCATAATATGAAGGAAATTTGTAATCCTATCTTTGATGTTTGACATTCATATCTGATTGGATCCTTATTTTTGTTGTTATTGAATAGGTTGGATAAATGGGAATTAGTACAATTTCCCTTACTTGAATGCAACTTACTAAGTTGCATGTATTGATGTTCTTTACCTAATCTTGTATGGTATATTATGATGTTATGAACATATAGTTAAAATATCAGGATGTGTGAATTGGATAAGGGTATAATAAATCCTAATACTTAACCATAATGAGGAAGGTTCTCCTCCTCTCAAAAGGATACAAAATAAAATGAATGGTATATGAGTTTGATAACCATTTAGACTTCATATTTATGAAGTCTCTCATAATAGAACCTATTTTGGTTCTTATACATTCCTTGAATGGTTGAGACACATTAATTAAATCTTATGATAGATGTTGTTTCTATTTTTCGATTAATTACACGTTAAAGAAAAATTTAATGAACATAAAAGCAATCATAGGTTATGAGGTTTCTTATTATTAATCAACTCTAATAAGGATGGAAAACTTAAGGATTGTTGGGATTAGGGTTATGCAAGGTTGTTTTGTGATTTGAATCTTAATCCAAAGATAATTAAGTGGAAATGACCTCTTGAGGTGTGTAAATCGTGATGAAGTAGTTTTGTCGGATGTTGGCACATGCCACTATAGAAACTGTACCTTCATGAAGACTTGGGTCTTCACGAGGATATAATGTTGTAGTTGACATGTTGCAACACCCTTCAACATTGGTTCATCTAGATCTACTCAAACCTAGACTTGAACTTAGTTTCTCTCTAGATCAGGCTAAGGATATGATTTAGCATAGGAAGTGACTCTCAATGACTTAGGGTAACTTGGCACATTCAATTGACTTAGGTCGAATGAGTATGCCCATATACCCTAGGTCATTGTGAGTGGTTCCCTATACCAAATTATATCAATAACCTAGGTTAGGGTCAAACCTTGGACAAGTGGACTGACAAAAGTTAGTAAAGACCATTCTAGATAACAGATGAGTGGGGTGAAGGATGTATTCCGATTAGATGAGTATGTCATCTAGGAATAGTAACATGAACAGTATGTTGGAAATATTTGGCCAAAGTATCGCAAGCTGTTGGTTGCGTTGTCCTGTGTCACCTAGTTTGAGAAATGTGATTTTAGATGAATATGGTAACAAATATTCAGATAGATTTCTTAAACAAAACACTCAATACCCAGAACAGGGTAAGAGAACCAAGTATACATAGTATACCCATAGTATACAATACTTAAGTTAACATGAGAGATTGGTTGGTAACCGAGTCATGAAATGAGAGATCGGTAGCTCACCGAGTCATTTATAGCTACATATGGTTATCTGTTATGAGATTGATTGGCATGGAATGTGTGTTCTAAATTATGATTATTTAGAATAGAGAACATTATGTATAATTTTTTTCCCTTGTTTCTAAAGTCTTAAAATGGGAATGTTACATCTTGGTATTAGAGCTAAAGGTTACAAGCTCTTGGACCTATTGTGTCCATAATCTAATAAAACTCAAATTTTCTTGTTAACAGAAAATGGTTAGAACAAGAGGAAATGTTGCAAACAACCCACCACCTGGTGGAGAAGCAACAACTACCCAAAAACTTGATGAGATCCTTGCTGCCCTATTGGACACAAGAGATTGTTTGATTGTACTTAAACAACAAGTAATGGGAAATGAGGAGGAAGAAGATGTTGGTAATAACAATCAGCCACCTCCTATGGACAATGCCAATTTGGAAATTTGGGTGTTGATAATAACAATGTAAACATGCCTGATCAGCTAGAAAATAAAAAGGCAAGGTTGCATCTGAACTCACTAATGATATCAAAAGGATAAGTCCACCTAAGTTTGATGGCACCACATTAGGAGATGGAGCTGAGAATTGGCTCAATGAAATGGAGAAGTACTTTGCAATAAGGAACTTCTCAGAGGAAACAAAGGCAATATGGGGAGCATATCAGCTTTCCCATGAAGCATCTTCATGGTGGGACAACCGTAAGGTTGAGTTGAACATTGATGAAACTAATATTACTTGGGATCAATTTAAAAGTTATTTTAGGCAACGATGGCTGCCACAACTTTACTATGATAAGAAAATGACTGAATTTTAGAACTTAACCCAAGGAAAATTAACTGTAACAGAGTATTGGGAGTGGTTTACTAAACTCCTTAAGTATGTACCTCAGTATCAAACTGATGAGAAGTTCAGGATATGAAATTTATCATGGGATTGAATCCCATTATAGGGGAGAGGTGGATGTTCACAACCCAACCACTATGGAAGGGGTTGTTGAAAAATCCATAAGGCAGGAACAGAAATTGAAGGTGATTTCTGCTCATAAGGAGGAAGTAAGAAAGAAAGTTCCAAACTCCTCTTCATCATCTCTGGCACCTAAGAAAGGACCATGGAAGAATTTTGGTATGAAAAGTAAGTTCTCAACTGATAATAATAAGAAAACAACAACAAATAAATCTTTGCTAATAATGTACGCAATAACTTTGTCAAGAACAATAATAACAGACAAAGTCCTATGGAGGTCAGAATGATAACTTTAAGGCTGGGAATAAATTTGAGCCTAAAAAGGGACTGTAGGAGGCTATTACAATTGTGGCAAGGATCATTATGTAAATCAATGTCCTTTGAAAAAGGATGACCATAATCAACAACACAAGATACACGCTGCAAAGAGTGACAAACAAGTTGAAAAGCAAGTCACACCCATAGAAGTTTCGGGTAAGTTATTTGGCATACATGTAACTATTCTTTTTGATACGAGAGCTACTGAATGTTTTATTTCTAGTAAATTAACATCGAAATTAAAAAGAAAAGATGGAAAAATGGATAAATCATGGGTTGTACATTATGGGAATAATGTTGTTCATATAGTTAGTATGTGTCTTTTTGGAGCAGTCCTTGATCTACCTAGTTTTTCCATGGAAGTTGATCTTTATGTTGCTCCTTTGGGGTCTTATGATGTAATCATAGGTGTTAATTGGCTAGTTGAGCATAAAGCAAAAGTGGACTTGTTTTGAAAAACATATTAGTTGTTTAGATGATCTACAGAAAACAATAGAGATTCAGGGTGTAAAATGTGAAATTTTAGTTAGGAAATTATCTGCTATGCAACTTAAGAAGGCCAAAAATAAGGGTTGTACCTTGTATGTAAAAAAATTTTTGAATCTACTGAAGAAAATAGTGATTTCTTAGAACGTTACCCACTATTACGAAACTACAGTGATGTGTTTTCAGAAGAGTTACTAGGTCTTCCACCCAAAAGGGAATTTGACTTCACAATTGAAATCAAACCTGGAACCGAGCCTATTTCTAAGGCACCTTATCGGATGACTACTATTGAATTGGTAGAGCTTAAGGCACAGTTATAAGAACTTCTATCTAAAGGTTTGATTAGACCAAGTGTCTCACCTTGGGGAGCACCTAGTAATTTTTGTGAAAAAGAAAGATGGAACACTTAGATTGTGTATTGATTACAGAATGTTGAACAAGGAAACGATTAAGAATAGATATCCACTTCCTAGAATTGATGATCTATTTGATTAGATGCATGGAGCATCGGTATATTCTAAGATAGATCTATGATCTGGATATCATCAGTTATGAATTAAGGATGAGGACATTCATAAAACAACTTTCAGAACAAGGTATGGACATTATGAATTCATAGTTTTACCTTTTGGATTAACAAATGCACCTGCAAATTTTATGAATTTAATGAATAATATTTTTCAAGAATACTTGGAAAATTTGTGCTTGTATTCTTGGATGACATTCTCATATATTCTAAAAGTGTGGAAGAACACCATGAGCATTTGAAGATAGTCTTGGAAATCTTGAGAAAAAGATGGTTATTTGGTAAGTTGTCTAAATGTTCTTTCTATGACATGGAAGTGCACTATTTGGGTCATGTTATAAGAAAAGATGGAATAGTTGTAGATCCTTCTAAAATTGTAGCTATAACTGAGTGGCTTGCACCAAAGAATGTACATGAAGTCGAAGCTTCATGGGTCTTGTTGGTTACTATAGGAAATTTGTTAAAGATTTCTCCAAAGTTGTTGCACCAATAACTTCATTATAGAAAAAGGATAAGAAATTTGTGTGGAATGATAAATGTGAATCTGCATTTAAAACTTTAAAGGATCAATTAACTTCAGCACCTATTTTGGTTGTACCTAACCCTAATGGAGACTTTTATATTGTTGTAACGGATGCGTCAGGAAGGTCTTGGAGGTATTTTGTTACAAAATGATCATGTCATAGCATACGAAAGTAGAAAACTTAAGTTACATGAGCTGAATTATGCTCCACATGATCTAGAGCTTGTTGCCATTGTTCATGCACTTCAAGTTTGGAGGCATTACCTACTTGGTAAACCTTTTGAACTAAAAACTGATCATCTTGGGCTGAAGTATATTTTTACTTAGCCAAATCTGAATGCAAGACAATGAAGATGGTTAGATTTTTTATCTCAATATGATTTTGACATAAGTTACATTAAAGGAAAGGAAAATAGGGTAGTTGATGCTCTAAGTCGTAGGAAGCACATTTATGCTCTTATAACATTGAGAACTTAGTTCAAGGATGAAGTAAAGAGTGTTATGGAATCTGATTCTTATTTTCAACAAGTAAAAACAACACTTGCTATAGATCCAAATGATGAGAGATATAAAGGTTTTCACTTTGATAATGAAGGAATCTTACGATTTGAAAACAAGGTATACATACCTTTGCTAAATGATTTAAGAAAGAAATTATTAGTTGAATTTCACAATTCACCTTTTTTTGGACACCCTGGTATTACAAAGATGTTTGCTGATATAAAACAACAATATTTCTAGAAAGGGATGAAAAAGGATGTGATTGAGTTTGTGACACATTGCTTAGAATGTCAACATGTTAAAGTTGAACATATGCATCCAGCTAGTTTATTGTATCCTCACAACATACCATAAAGTACAAATGGCAAGTGATAAGCATGGATTTTATACAAGGGTTTCCTATGTCAAGAAATAAACATGATGTTATTCTAGTTGTTGATAAACTAAAAAAAGTAGCACACTTTATTGTTGGTAATCTTAAGGATGATTCACCTATTTTAGCAAAAAGGTTTGTTCATGAGATTTTCAGATTACATGGAGTACCTGAATTAATCATATCTGATAGAGATCTAAGAATGACTTCAAGATTTTGGAAAACACTTAACACAACTTTAGGAACTAAGCTGAATTTCAGTTCTGCATATCATCCGGAAATGGATGGACAAACTGAAAGAGTTAATCAAGTTTTAGAGGATATGTTAAGAATGTATTGTATGGATCAACAAATATAAATGGGAAGAGTATCTTCCATTAGTTGAGTTTTCATACAATAACACATATCACGCCTCTCTAAAGATGGCACCTTTTGAAGCATTATACGGAAGGAAATGCAGAACCCATGTTAGTTGGGACAACATTGAGGATAGAGAGGTAATTGGACTTGAAATCCTTACGGAAATGGAACAACAAGTTAAAATGATTCATGAACACTTGAAAGAAGAAAGCATAGATAGAAAAAGAGTTATGCTGACTTAAAGGGTTGATAGGAAATTTGAACTTGGTGAGAAGGTCTTTCTTTGAGTTAAACCAAAAAAGAGTTCTATAACTTTTGGCAAGGCTGCCAAGTTATCACCTCGTTATGTGGGACCTTTTGAAATTGTTGAAATAATCAACCCTATAGCTTATCATTTAGCATTACCTCCTGCTTTGTCACGAATGCATGATGTTTTCCATATTTCTTTTCTTAAGAAATACATTTCAGATTTATCACATGTATTAAATTGGAATTCCTTGCAGGTCCAAGACCCAGGAATAATCGTGGTTAAGCCTATATGAGTGCTGGAAACTCACCAGTTGCACTTAAGAAATCATGAAATAAGTCAATGTAAGGTCCAGTGGGACCAATTTAACGAGGAAAGTGCAACCTAGGAAAATATGGAAGATATGAAAACTACTTTTCCATATTTATTTGAACAAAATTGATTTTGTTGACTGATAAAATTTGTGATTTTATTCTTTTATGACAATAAATTTGCCAATTTTGGGCGTAGATATTTTATTTGTTTAAAATAAACAACTACGTAAATGCTGATTTTGGGAATTTTAAAAATCTAGTTCTACTTTGAACATATGGAAAGAAAGATAATAAATTGATTATCCTTGATGCAAATTGTTTAAATAAGTTAATCATCGGGATGATGATTCTTTTTAGGAGGGAAGTATGTAACACCTGTGGAAAACTATTAACTTTTCCTCTTTTGCATTGCAAGCATTGACATGTGATTTGTCCTAAGAAGGTGTATTCTTTTGATTGTTAGAAATCATGCTTGCCATGGATAATTTATTTCTGTTCTTGGATTCATTTTTCTGAAATGTTGTTTCTTGCAAGGAATCCATTCTTGTTGAGATAAGAAAGGTTGTAAACAGGTAATGATTGTTTGCAAATTATCTCTTTATAATAATGAAACCTTGATCAATTTCATTGATCTAAGGTATGTTTTAATTCTTCTTACCTGATCTGTATGGTAAACTGACATTCAGAGGTTGAAGGAAATAAAGGACTGAACTCTTGTATTTATACAAATTCTTTGATCTTATTGGAAGTTCTTGCTTTGCATTCTAGTTGTAAGTAGTGTGCTTGGATCTTCTTGCTAATTTCTCTAGGATGTTGAATGGCGTAAAGAGGATGGAGGTCTACTTCAGGACTATTGAGGGTAATAACCTAAGTCCTAGATCTTTAAGATCTATCCTAATGGGATTCTAACCTAAGGTAAACTAGACCTACCTTATGTCTATGTTTACACTAATCTTGTTGCATCCTAACCTAAGTTGTATGTTTTACAAAGTTGGGGATTTGGAAATAACCTAAGATAACTATAAGTTTATTTCTAACCTATTACCTAATGCTAAATTGGTATGGGGCATGGTCTATCCTAAGATGGAAAATTTACCTAAGGAAATGTTTATAAACCTAAGGTAAATACTTTCTAAACTAACCTAAGGTCGGATCCTAAGCTAATGATATCTATCCTAAACTAATGCAAAGATAGAAAGGGACCTAAGGGGAGTCACATGGAAAGTATGAGATGGTGGTGATGGTTTCTAAGTCATTTATTTGATTTGATTTTGAATTTAAAACATTACATCTTATCGTTAGTTTGACAGAGGCATGGAAACTAGAGGGGATCCTAGTTGGCACCATCTCTAAAGTTAAATAATGCATGTTCTCTTTGAATTTAGACTCACCAACTTTAGATGGTGGTGGCATGGAGATATAGGTGGGAGATTGGAAATTAATGACATTTATGGTCATCATTTTTGTGAGAAAACCACCTTGGAAACCATGAGAGGATTTGTTGGGAGTTGTTTGGTCTTTCATGCATTCTGATTTTTTCTCTGCATGGAGCTATCTGGTTCTTCAAACCAGTAGTTCTATTTTTAGTTTGTTGTTATTTTTAACTCCCTTGGACTATTTTGATCCAATGGAAGTATATGAGGCATTTGAGAAGGAAGTTTTTGGTTGTTGATTTTGTTTGAGAGAAGGAGTTGTGAAGGCTCGACTAGAAATCTTCTTGAATCGATAGAAGCACTATCAGGCATGATAGGCTCTATCCATTAAGTTGCTCTTCTTTTCTCTAAGTGTCTTCATTAAAACAACTTTCTCTCGTGAGATAAATGGGTTTTTATTTTTGTGATGATTATTTGGTTTCCTTGCTTGAATATTTTTTGTATTCTCTGATTGAGGAATCTCTGCTTGGAAAGGTAGTCATTGAGTTGTTTTCCTATTTATTTGATGTTGAATCCCACCTTAAATCTTGTGGTGATTTGAGTAATGAAGTGCATGCATGAATCTTTCTTATCTATTTGAAAATGGGTTTATGGAAATGATATGTGGCTTCAAGTTTTGAACCGAGTTGTCATTTTGGTTGGTAGAAGACATGAATATTATTTATATTTTTTTTTCTATAATTTTTGAAGTAATGTTACTTTGTGTAACTACCCGGTGAATGGATGCTTTGATTTTCGTGTTGGGTAAGTTCGAATTTGTATGGAAAATAGTAAATAAGTGTTTTCTTCTTGAACTTATTGTATAATCTAACAATTCTTTGAATTTGGTATTCGATGGGAGCTGAGCAGTTATTGGGTGTTTGGAATCTCTTTTTTGTGGGTTCTTCTTGTATGGAAACAAGAGTGAATGTTTTATTATTCCTTTAAACTTTTATTTAAAAATTGAGTCACTCGAATTAAGTTCTTTTATGGAACTATGTGATAGTTGTTTCTTGGACCCTTGGATTTGATGTTACCTTGTTGGGAATACTTGTGTGTGAAGTCTATACTTTTGATCTTATATTTATATTGTGTCTTTCTTTAAGTTCTTGAGTACTGAACTAAAGGATAAAATGATGAGGTCTTGTTGGTTGGGGACATTGTGAGAGTTGGCTTTGTCTGAGTCGATACGTGGGTTATTCTTGTAGCTTTGTTTGAGCTTTCAATATGTTGATCATGTTGTCTACTTCCCTGTTGAAGTAGATGTTGTTGGTTTTGAATATCTATTCCTGATCTGGGTTAATCTCTTGAGTATCTTGCTTGAGTAAACTTGTTAAATCCTTCCTGATTGGTAATTTCATGAAAATTTTTGAATGGGTATTTGACTTTTGGGAGTTTGATTGGTTACTTAATCTGAACTAACCAAATGACTTAGTTTGATATTTTTTTGATCTCTGTGTGAGTTGTAATAAAAGAATGTCTTGTTGATTTTTTAGATGTGTATAGTTAAGTCTATCCATGGTAAATAAAATGAAAAGGAATTTTATCATTTCTTTTTTGATGACTTGAGCACTGTTGCTAAGCATGTTGATTTTTTTTTGCACCTTCTTTGAAATCGAATCTTGATGGAACCTTCTCTGTCCATTCTATTGATGTTTTCTTCCATCTCCGAATGGATTTGATTATGATTCAATCATTCTAATGTTTTATCTTCATCTTGAAGAAAAGAATAAGCTTAGTTTGCATGACTATAACTTTGTCAATTTTGAATGACTATTGAAGACTGTAATTACCCTGTATGGTGATTAGCAACTTTTTCATTAATGCATCTCCTTTTGATATGGGTATAATATCACTTTCGTTGGTTGGATGTCCATGATGGGAAACCTTGCTTAAAATTGTTTCAAACACAATAGTCACACATTCTATTTAATCTCTTCTTATATGTGTTTTCTTTTATAAAAGAGTTGAGGATGTTGGGATTGGGTCTGCATATTCCTTTGTGACCTTCTTCACATTTGATAGAATGTAAGAATTCCCTTTGATCATGTCATTTGACTCCTTCTCTTTCATTCTCTGAGGTAAAGTCTAATCACTGCCCCTTTGGAAATTATAGGAGGATATGTGTTGTGTTCTCTTTTTTGAAGTTGTGAATGGGGATTCGAGTTAACCGAATTATAAAGGAAGTTCTTAACTATTTTATCACAGTCATTCTTCTTCTTTGGGTAAATCTTGTCATAATATTTATTGGTTTAGTTGCACTACTTTCTTTAATGCCTTGAGTAGTTGTCATTACTACTTGCTTATTCACTTGACTTGTGTTAAAGGTTTTTAATATTTGTGATAGAAGACTAATGTGAGATGTTGTGCATTGAGTAAATACTATCCTAATGTTAATGTATGGCCTAACTTGAGAAATTAGGCTATGTCTTGGATTTGGGATTAGGATGTCACATCTGATGTGAAACTCTTATTTACTTATATTATTAGATGATACATCCTAAATCCTTTTTGAAGTTGGAATGAGCTTGGTTGTAGTGTCTTTTTATGAAATTTTGTAAACTGAGTTAGAAGGTTCCTACTTCTGAAGGTAACTCTATTTTGGTTAAATAGTGAAGTTAATTTTTGTATTTCAAATTCAGATGAATTGTGAAGGAAATAATTAGAAGGTACTTTTATTTGATATGGATAAGTGTATTGGATGGAACATTATTTATCTGATATCATGTTGTAGATTGTTGATTACATCATGATATTTCCTTAAATGTTATTCAAATTGATTAATTGTTCTTCTTTTATGGTTGTTATTACTTATGATTTATTTGTCTTACTTGACCTCACTATTTCATAAAAGCAGAGTTGGTTTAATGAAATAGTTAGTTGAAAGCACATCATTTTAATGCTTAGTGCTTATCATGCTCAATTCAATGAACTGACCCGTGCTAGCAATTTTTGTAGATGGACTTCGTAAGTGATAAAGGAAGGCAATAAATTTTATGATGTATTGGTTGCTTTAAAAGTCGGACCATTTATAGAGAATTTTGATTTATTATTGAGATGTATTGAAGGAAGAAAAGTTGTATTCTTAAATGATCTTGATGTTATTGACATGAAATATGTCAGTAATGCATAGTCTTGTAAAATGTGTATTTATCATGATGAATTGAAAAGACTGAAGTTACTTAATTGATTATGTCAATTCTCTTGTTCATAATATGAAGGAAATTTGTAATCCTATCTTTGATGTTGTCATTCATATATGATTGGATCCTTATTTCTATTGTTATTGAATAGGTTGGATAAATGGGAATTAGTAAAATTTCCCTTACTTGAATGCAACTTACTAAGTTGCATGTATTGATGTTCTTTACCTAATCTTGTATGGTATATTATGATGTTATGAACATATAGTTAAAATATCAGGATGTGTGAATTGGATAAGGGTATAATAAATCCTAATACTTAACCATAATGAGGAAGGTTCTCCTCCTCTCAAAAGGATACAAAATAAACGAATGGTATATGAGTTTGATAACCATTTAGACTTCATATCTATGAATTCTATCATAACATAACCTGTTTTGGTTCTTATACATTCCTTGAATGGTTGAGACACATTAATTAAATCTTATGATAGATGTTTTTTTATTTTGATTAATTGCACGTTAAGCAAAAATTTAATGAACATAAAAGAAATCATAGGTTATGAGGTTTCATATTATTTAATCAACTCAAATAAGGATGGAAAACTTAAGGATTGTTGGGATTAGGGTTATGCAAGGTTGTTGTGATTTGAATCTTAATCCAAAGATAATTAAGTGGAAATGACCTCTTGAGGTGTGTAAATCATGATGAAGTAGTTCTGTCGGATGTTGGCACATGCCAACTACAGAACTGTACCTTCATGAAGACTTGGGTCTTCATGAGGATACAATGTTGTAGTTGACATGTTGCAACACCCTTCAACATTGGTTCATCTAGATCTACTCAAACTATGGACTTGAACTTAGTTTCTCTCTAGATCAAGGCTAAGGATATGATTTAGCATAGGAAGTGACTCTCAATGACTTAGGGTAACTTGGCACATTCAATTGACTTAGGTCGAATGAGTATGCCCATATACCCTAGGTCATCGTGAGTGGTTCCCTATACCAAATTATATCAATAACCTAGGTTAGGGTCAAACCTTGGACAAGTGGATTGATAAAAGTTAGTAAAGACCATTCTAGATAACAAATGAGTGGGGTGAAGGACATATTTCGATTAGACGAGTATGTCATCTAGGAATAGTAACATGAATAGTATGTTGGAAATATTTGGCCAAAGTATCGCAAGCTGTTGGTTGCATTGTCCTATGTCACCTAGTTTGAGAAATGTGATTTTAGATGAATATGGTAACAAATATTAGATAGATTTCTTAAACAGAACACTCAATACCAGAACAGGGTAAGAGAACCAAGTATACATAGTATACCCATAGTATACAATACTTAAGTTAACATGAGAGATCGGTTGGTAACCGAGTCATGAAATGAGAGATTGGTAGCTCACCGAGTCACCGTAAAACCAACCCTTTGTGGATCTATGATTAACCTAGGATTAGTTAGCTAAAAGAAGAATATTTTTTTTTTGTTTAAATACTATCACAAGCATAGTCTAAGACACATGCATGTTTAAGTCTACCACAAGAGGAGATCAAAGTTATGATTTTGTATATATTTAGTTTTATATGTTCTTTAAGATCTAATATACTTATTTACGTTGGTGAATCTAGTCTCTTGTGAAAAATGATGTTTCTGATGTCTCTATGTACAAAATACATGGTGCCATAAGATTTTGAAGTAGTAGGCCCCAGCCCATAGCAACTCCGGTTATGCTCCTACAACAACTGCAAGAATCGCAGCTGAGCTTGCCCGTAACAACTCTTGCTATGCACCTCTATCCACCCATAAAAACTCTAGGCCTACCTGTATCAACTCTGGTTGTGCACCTACAGCCGCCCGTAGCAACTCTAGGCCTACCCGTAGTAACTCTAGTTGTGCACCTACAACAGCCCGTAGCATCTTCTAGAACTACCTACAGCAAGAACTTCAAAATGCTATAAATTTTGACTGGGAACTTGGTTTTTGATAAAATTGGACTTTTTGGAAAGGTGATAACATCTACTTTGTACAAAAGTAATCATAAAAATTAGGATTGGATGAGTTTTAGATAGTCATTTTTGCAAAACAGTCCTACAAGCTCCTATAGTCAAGACTGGCAATTTTCTGAGTGAATCCTTTTGTTAAATTTGTTTGATTGAAAGCTTCTAAGGTAAATTCCTTGAGTGTGTAGGTCTATCTTGGGTTTGTTTTGGTCTTGCAAGGCTTATTTGGTTCACTTCATTCATTACTTAATGGTTTGAGGGGTTGTTTGGTTCATTCGTTGGTTGATTAAGCGTACATGCATAGTGAAGTAAGGGAAGATCATATTACTACATTCTAACTAACTGAAATAACAAATCTTAAGTATGTAAGAACATCATTTAAATTCATTTCATGCTATCTTAAAACAAACTTTTTTCTTCAACGATTGATAACAAGATCTAAAATAAGTCCTTCTTATTCTTTAGAGATTGAACGCGTTTCCCCAATGAAGACAAGTAATAAGAATAACATAATTCCCTTATGCAAGATTTTCTTCCAACATTCCAAAATAGAGAATTACATGCATTTGAATGATTCTTACTTACACCAACTCTTACCAACGGATGCAAAAACTAATTCTTTCAATCATTTCAAATGTAATATACAAAACACAACTCGATCCCTTTACATTCTTTCAAACATGAAGTTACATTACAATTGAGCAATCAACTTGGACAAATGCAATCCAATGGAGGCAACAACATATCTCTTTTCATTATGCCATGAATGCACAAATACAATACCATTATAGTTCTCTCAATAGCAAGAAGATAAGATTATTTCCCTTTCTCAAATCAAAATACATCTTGCATGGTCAATACAACATCTTTACAATATAATGAAAGTTACAGTCCATCCACATAGAGTGGGGAAAGGAAATTATAGCAAGAAGTAAACTAATAATGATGGATGTTAACTCTGCACCATGACTGATTCCAAAATAGTAGCATGCTTTAGATGTTTCCTTCGATTGATCACAACAAGAAGAGAGGGGAAAGGCAATGCTCTCCGCCCAACCAAGATATCCAATGAAGAGATGAAGCCTCTCTTGTCATTGGCCCCCAAGCCCCAACCAAAACATAATGAAATATGGGGTTCAATGCATGGCAACATCCACAGGCTTCCACAACACACACAGGCATATTTTTAACAACAAAACAACCAAGACACACATACAAATTTCCATTGTATTTCACAATCAAACAACACATAGGCTCTATTTAATCAAGCCAAAGGAGAAAGGACTATGGGGGAAGCTTCTTATGCCTCCCAATGAGCAATGGGCATCCACCTGAACATCCCTCCATGAAATATCATCACACACATCCTTATGCCCCCCAATAACCTCCTTATGCCCC
Source organism: Taxus wallichiana var. yunnanensis (assembly GCA_018340775.1). NCBI lineage: Eukaryota > Viridiplantae > Streptophyta > Pinopsida > Cupressales > Taxaceae > Taxus > Taxus wallichiana. The sequence continues at coordinate 587,001,923 of CM031236.1, forward strand.
CCCAAAAGTAAGAAATGCAAGCTATTTATTTTCCATGGTGGACCCCATTCTCAAACTCCCTCCTCAATATCTGATGCCTCTAGCATTCCCTTATGCCCCCATAATGATTCCCCATAGCCTTCTCCTACACCATCCCTAGGCAGTCTACCCAACCAAAAAAATGGAGAAGAGACACACATTTACATTCCATAATAACATGCAAGAAAACAATAGTTTAAAGATGAACAAGCTCTTACCTTGCCATAGCAATGACAACACCTTTGCAAGCAAGAAAAGACAGCCCCAAATATTAATTTGAATGTCCACAAAATAGTCTTCAAAACAGCAATAGGAATGCCCAACTCACAGTTTAGAAACAACAGTATTCAAATACAAGAATGCAGCCCCAACAGTCACTTGAATGTCCACCAAAATAGTCCTCAAAACAACAACAAGAATGCCCAAATCACAGTTCAAAAACAACAGCCTTCAAATACAAGAATGCAGCCCCAATAGTCACTTGAATGTCCACCAAAATAGTCCTCAAAATAGCAACAAGAATGCCCAAATCATAGTTTAAAAACAGCAGCTTCAAATGCCAAGAAGACAGTCCAATAACAAGCTTGAATGAAGATAAAATGACAGTCTAAAACAACAGCTTCAAACGCCAAAAATATAGTCCAATAGCAAGCTTGAATAGAGATGAAGTGACAGTCTAAAACAACAACTTCAAACGCCAAAAAGACAGTTCAATAGCAAGATTGAATAGAGATGAAGTGATAGTCTAAAAAAATAGCTTCAAATGCCAAAAAGACAGTCCACTAGCAAGCTTGAATAGAGATGAAGTGATAGTCTAAAACAACAGCTTCAAATGCCAAAAGGACAGTCCAATAGCAAGCTTAAATAGAGATGAAGTGACAATCTAAAACAACATCTCTCTCTAATTCCAAGGAGACAATCTAATAGCAACATTCCAGCAAGAGAAGAGCTCCAATGGCTTCCAAAACATGCAGCTCCAAAAAAAAAAGAAGGAGAAGAAAAAAATGTGACTTTTTCCAGCTCTCTCCAAAAATGCAAGTGAAAAATAATCCTCCCCAAAAATTGAAAACCAAAAAGGAATGTAATGTCCTCATGCCAATCAAATCAACTTTACTTGCAAGCCTCCACTTACACCTCAAGAACAACCAATTAAATTTTTGTAAGAAGGTACACTTACACAAGCAAGATTGACAAGCAAAAAAGTATTTAAGAGGAAAAAGTAAACACTCCAATCAAGATAAAGTTGGTATGAATCTTTTAATGGGTGTGGGACAAGTTTAGCTTGTCCCAAAGCCTCCAAAAACACCCACCAAGTACAAATCTGAGTTTCAAGATGATGAAGTGTTTATACTCCAAAGATCAACTCTCTTACACACATTAAATGCAAGGATCAATACATTAATAACTATATTTAAGAAAGTCTTATTTAAATTTATCTTTCACATTCTATTTAAATAAAGGAATGGACACATTCACAAATAAAACACATGCAAGATAACAATAAAAGAAGGACCACATACTAACACACACAAACCCCCATGGTCACATATAAAGGTGATCCCCCCATGGGAACCCCCCAACAACAAACAACACGCAAACAACTAGTTGCCATGGTGACCATGTTGAATCCATCCAAAATTTTGTTGTGGTTAGTCTCCAATCCCCCAATGTCTCATTTGTGATATAAAATATCCTGCAAAATACAAATACCTCCTTCACCTCGTGGCCATATCGAACACTCAAAACAATATAATATAAATCTAAGCATCATAAGTATAATCGCATAACACAACATCGAAATAGCGACTATATCATTTTATAAATTAAATCAACCATTCTATCATCATTTAATTTTTTTCATTTTCTATATATAATCAAATGATTAAACATCACATATCTAGATAGCATTAATGATATAACTACGTCAAATAAAGCATCATACATATATATATATATATATATATATATATATAATAATATAATGCATCATGCATCTGTATAAGTCCGATCAGTAATGAAGTCCATAATCCAACATCATACTAAGCCAAGCCAAAATAGTGTCTAATACATAATCCATAGTTTGACGATCAGAAAAATAGTGTCGAAGGGAAGTGGGCACTACACAAACAAGAAAGACATGCCAAGTTTGACGCTCTTTGGAGTGGGCCATACATCATCAAAATTTGCAAAAAGGTGAATTCATTTCATCTATCCAGGGCTCAATGGAGAATAACTTCTCATTCACGTGAATGGGATACATTTCAAAAGCTTGCTTTTAAAATTGTTCCACCCCTGTATAGTTCTCGTTTTGTCTTTTCCTCCAAGTGCTTCGAGCATTGTTTTGTTTTCCTTTTCCTTTTATTTTGTTTTGTGTGTTCTTTGAGTGTAGTTTTGCTTTCAATACTCTTTTGTCTAATGATTTGTATAAGGATACTAGCCCTAAAGCTTAGCAAGAAATATTTCCCTAGAGGTCGCCAAAAATGTTAACCTTTAATCTTACCTTGAAATGAAGATGTTAAAGTCAATTAAAAATTTTCTTCTAAAATCTTTCACCTGAAAGTGTTTAAAAATGTGTTTAAGGTTATCTGAATTCCGGAAGTCCAAAATTTTGGGCTTGATATTTTCGAGGTTTTCCTTTTCGGGTATTTAAGTGATAGAATCAAAAAATTTATTTCGGAGTTCCGAACTCTGAAAGTCTAAAGTCATAAAATTTCGGAACTTCAAAGTTACAGAATTTTGGAATTCAAATGTCTCTTTCGGTAATTTTTATTTTTCAACTTGGAGTTCAAGTTTGAAACTCGAAGTTCCAAAATTTTGAAACTTCAGACTTTTAGGTTTGGAAGTCTATGTTTCCATTTTGAGAAATTTCTTCCCAGAGTTCCAAAGTCTAAAACTCCAAAGTTCTCAAATGTCAATACTTGAGAATTTTGGGTTTCGGAAGTCTCCCATCTATTTTTGATATTTTCGCTTTCAGAGTTCCAAAGTCTGAAACTCTGAAGTTACGAAATTTTGGAACTTCTGACTTTCGAGTTTTAGAGTCTTCCGTTATCTTTTCACAATCTTCGTCTCTTAAGTTCCGAAGTTTGAAACTCTGAAGTTTTAAAATTTGAAACTTTGGACTTTTGGGGTTTTGGAATTTAGGGTTCTATGATTTAATTCTCACCAACCTTCGCATGTGTCAGATTCCAAGCATTAATTTTGGGTTTTTCTATATAAAATCAATTTTTACCTGTCATTTTCACGACTTTTCTGCTATGACAATTTTATTTTCTTGCATTCTTTTTACTTCGAGGCATCATTTTAAGGTAATTTTGTTTGGGTTATTTGTTCTTGGTTTTTTTATCTTTTCAGTTTTTATTTCTTCCTATTTTATTTTCTTTTTTCCTTCCTTATTCTATTTTGAAATGGAACCCTTGTCGTCCACCATGTTTTCCTTGAAAATGTTTCTGATCTCTATAGTTGCAGAAACCCAACATGTGCAAAGCATCCATCTTAGATTACATTATAGTTTTTCAAGAGCTTCCTAAGTGTTTTACTTTATTTTCATGCCTTTGGTTAAGTTTGTAGTTTGCAAAGTTAATTTCAGAGGTTCTTACTTTCGGAGTTTCAGAGGTTCTTGCTTTCGAGTTTGGAAGTCGATCTTTTGGAAGTCTACCTTTTTGGAGTTCACAAGTCTACTTTTTGAGTTTAGGGTTTTAATTTTTGGAGGTTTCATTTTCGGTATTTCAAGATTCCTTTTTTAGACTTTCGAAGTTCTAGTTTTAGATGTTCGGAGGCTTCACACTTGGAACTAGAATCTTTTCATACTTTCAGACTTCGACATTTCATAACTTTTACATTATTTGTTACAAATTTTCAAAGGCCCTTTCGGATTCTGAAGCCCAAACTTGATGTAAAATTATTTGTCAAAAGGAAAAGAGAAGATGAAATATACATTTTTTCCCTCTCTTGAGACTTAGGGAATATTGGAGATACTAACCTAGGGCAGGTGGATTTTCCATATTTCTCGGAAAGGTTGAGAGCTCCTAACAAGAAGTCCTGGATGCAGGCCATATATGATAGTGCTATTTCTCTCACTGTTGTTTTTCCAGTATCCATACACTACCCTTAATTCATCTTGGCCACAATAACCCATTTTGATGAAGTTTCCAAATCGGTGAAAGATGTTGGCGACAAGGTTGTAATTTGGTTGGACTCTTATTTCTTTGAAGACTTGTTATAACTCCCGGATGTTGAAGAATATGTTATAATCTCACGAAGATGAAATTTAACACGGGACAAAGACATTGATTAATGTACAAAGGTAATGATGAAGAGCTACTTGGCCAAGAGCGTCACCAAGTTTCCTAAGACAATGTACCGATCAGATTTCATCCGGAAGTAAATGATCTTTCATGTTGCTGAGTAGAGTTTCAAGCCTTGCTTATGCAAAAGAATTTTAGGAATGGATGTTCATGTACATTGTCACTATCAAAAAAAATAAATAATTCATACAACAGGTAGAACATATCAGTAGCTCTATTTGTTTTCAATTGAATAAAGTCTTGTCTTCCAAGAACTTTTACATGAATTCTTTCTTAGTCTATGATGCACATTTGCCATGGGAGAATTTAATGGGTTGAATACCAAAGGTGTTAGAAGTGCTTCCCAGATTTTTGATTTATATCCTTAAATCAAAATGGATGAGGGAAGAAGACATTTTTTCAAGGTCAATGATTCCTTCTTTACTGTTCTCCTTTATCGCGTTTCGACAAGTATTTATACAATCGAAGGATTTCGATGATGCTTTCAAAGAAGTATGAGAATGGGGAGCCATTTATTTGTAGTTTCCTACATTTACATACATTCAGATTCCTAGTTGTATAGGTGCTCCCAGTAAGATTCCAAGATGCCCTATTGATAACTAGGTTTTGCTAGAATTGGTTCGACAATTATTGGATTATCAAAAAATCTAAAAAAATGGCATAAGGCGGTAATTCAGTTTCCCATTTCAATCGATTGATATAATTGTGCTAGCATCTATAAAGCAAAGAATATGGATGCTAAAATGTCGAAATAACCTTGTGAACCTTTCATCCTCGAACCAATTTAATTGAAACGGGTTTATCCAGTTCTCATGTGCCTCAGCTAGAGGATATTTGGATTCACTATCAAGATGAGTTCATTATCCAGCAACAAGATTACAAAAGGTTAACTTTGGATGAGGTGAGACAATTTGGTATTGTAGAGATCCTAAAGGAGATGGAGGATGAAGAAGAAGTATTGGATCTAGTATACAAGGATAATAATGTCACCAATCAACCATTACCATGGATTGATTGGTATGTAGAGGAAATTTAATACTAAAGAGAGGACAGGCCCATTTTCTAATAACATAGTATCGGTTGGCTACCTTGGGAATTTCACCCAAAGGGTCATAACAATCTATAAGAATAGAAGCCCAACCAACAATGAGTATTCTTACACCCACAAGAGGGAAAAGGTCTACCCAAAAATCCCATATAGTTCCTAAGAATATTTCATTTGTGGTTGGGAGTTCTTCTCTTCCTAAGGCCTCTGCTTCCAAGGTTATGTCCTTTATAATACCAATAACATAAGTTGTTGATTCTCCTGTTGTGTCCCAAAATCTTCCACCCCCTCCTTCTCTGTCATTATCACTTCCTCTATCATTACCTTCCACTCCTACACTCATTTCTTCTTTTCCATCCCCATCCATGGCCCAGGTATTTTCATCTCTTTCTATTCTCTCAGTGGGAGAGATGACTGGTTCTCTATTTTCCACTTCACTTCCTCCCAAGCTATCATTTTCTTCCATCTCAACTTCTATCCTTGTCATATCTACACCTATGGCTAATCTCACATCCACCCCATCCATCATTACCACCTCTAATTCATTTCCAATAAATGTTACAAGTGCTATGGTGTTTTCAAGTGTTCTAGGTATTGAATCGGTTGTTCAACTTCCGTCAAAGATCTCGCTATGCAGTGGGTGTATTGCAGGACTGCAAAACAAAAGAAGAAAGTTCCTTTGGTAGATGTAATAGATCTAAGTGTGTTGGAACCTACTCTAAGGAGACAGGCCAAATGGAAAAATATCATCTCCAGCCTATCTGTAAACCAATCAAGAGAGAGATTCATAGAAATTGTTACTCATTTTGAGGAAAAAACAATTAAAATATCAAAGAAATTTGACTACCAAATTTCTAGATTTTCACTAGGAAAATCAACACATGAGGGGGCCAAACAAGATGTGTAAATGGATCTCGATTTTTTTTTGGAAAAGTATGATAAAGACAAAGCTTCTAAGGATGAACTAAAAGAAAAAGTAGAGCAAATCACTACCTTGTTGAGAAAAATAACATAACCTACCTCATCCACTTATATTTCAACTACTAATGCTCTGACAATTTCTTCCAATCTGGATGATATTTCATATCATGAGATTGAGAAGATAGGTCAGAAGGGAAGATCAATAAATGGATGGATAGACTAGATACTCCAAGAAGCCAATCCTTTGATTAAAGAGGCTCTTGAAATATATAATGATTTACAGGCTGAAAGAGCCTCTATTCATAGAATTGATGAAGCCTTCTCGAGGATAATAATAACTAGAATTTGAATTTGACTACATTGAGTGAGATCAAATAAGAGGATCCAGATCTACTTCTTCAGGAAGAAGTAATCGATGATATTTATAATTTTTTTGAATTTCAAAAGGCTATGGAATTTAGGTCCCAGGTATTATAGGATTTGATAAATAAATTGGACGAAAAGTGTGTGGAAATAATGGATGCTCTAAATGAAATCTCATAAGAGTTTGATAATATCAATTACAAGTTCTTCAATGAGAACATTGATGCCCTTCGAAAGATCAAATTAAGTCAAATTTCAAGGATTTGGTGAAAAGGGATAATGAGATGGCTAGGAATTTCAACAATGACTCCATTGACAGGTTGGTTTCATGCCAAAATTTCACAAGTCGACTGAAGAAAGTGGTAGGTAAACTTAAAATAATTCCAGTAAAGGTAGGAAGAAATATCGAGATAGCAGATGTGGTGAACCATTACGTGTGTGGGCCAAAGGAAGGAGAAGTATAAGGAGTTATCAAGCATTTTCATCGAATATAAGCATCAAATGGTTACTTGGGAAAAAGAACAAGAGAAGATGGAAGAAGGAGAAGGGGTTGCATGGCTAAGCTGAAGCTAGGTGGCCATGGGAGGAGAGTTCCAAGCTCTGGATAAGTCCAAGTTACAGGGTTGATCGAGTTAAACCCTTACAACCATTTTTCTATTTATATGAGAGCTTATTTTGTAGAGCTTAATGATTTTATATTTTTAGTAATTTGTTGGTTAAGGTCCAGCTGTAATGGCTTAACCTAAGAACTTATAAATAGTTAAGTGCATAAAGTTTTTAGAGATAGATAGATCATTTTAAAAGTTACTCTTCAAGCTAGGAAGAGTGCTTTGAATACTTTTAAGCCTTTTAATTACATTCATAGAAATATTTTTACGTGGAGAATATGATTTATTGTGTTAATAGTCATTCGATCAATGTATGCTTTGTGGATGCACAGTTCCTTAGTGTAAGTGATTAGCTCACCTTTATTTCAGAATATCTTATTTCATTTTATGGGAAAGTGATGTGATTATCTCGAATATCAATCATGAAAATATTATGTTCCTTCTGTTATAAAGTTTCATTATCATTGGATGTAATAAGTGAAAGGTATATTTGACATGTACATGCCTTATGTTGTTATGGTTGTTTGATTGTGTATTCAATATGATTTGATCCATCTGTTAGGTATACTTAGGTTTTTACAAGGGAATGTATACTATTTTATCTCGTGGTTTATTATTCACCCTATCCAAATAGAATAATTTGAACTAGATTGTGGTAGTTATTTTATCCTTTTTGAGTTAATTTGTTCCAGTGTGAAGATCATATGATTATCTAGTTATACTTTTGGTGTATCACCGCATTTTCCTCATTTGTTATTTCTAACCCTGAACCTCATGAAGTGAGTAGATTAGAATAATTAAAAAAAAATATCCTTACACATCGATCTTACATCAGGTGCCCCAAGTTATAGAGGAATTAGGCCAACATTCTCCGGAGGTTCATCCCAAGGCAACAAGGTCCCACACCTTGGGGATGATCCAATGTTGCACGAGATCTTTCAGCAATTCAACAGTGCATGATTCGTGTGACAATAAATTGATGCCTCTTCATAGTTGTGGAAATATTATTGGTACATGGGGGTGTCCAAAACCCATGCAATGTTTGTTTTATAGGACTTCGTGGATATATAGGGTTGAGGAAGATCAAATTAGTTTCACAACGAGTATCTTAAGGTATCTAAGGATTAAATTCTAGATAGGATTGGAACAAGAACCATTTATTAATAACATGAAGTTATAGGAGTAGAAAACACAAAGGAACAAGAGTGTATGGGAAGGTCCATCTTGAGGGTACACTTTGGGGCTGTAGTTTCACATAACACGCAGTTCAACAACCAGTTATACTAGATCATTTCCAAGAATTTCCAACATCAGATCAGCCATAGAGTAGGAGATAAACTAAGTGATCTTCTCTCCCTATTTATTAGTGTTTTTTTACTATCAATCATTATTCATCATTGTTTATCATTACTTAATGGTTATTCACGATATTATCGTAACTAACACCGAAAACTAATTGATTAGAATAATCTACCATCAACTACTACCTCTAGAGAGATCAACCGATATAGGTTAAATATGTACCTACATTACAATTTGTACTTTGAAATTATTTCCCCAATGTTTTAGAATTCCCCATGATATACTACAAGAAGTCATGAATGCAAGAAAAAATGTTATTGTCCTAAATAGATAAAGTATACTCAAAATGAAATTTGAGACAACTTGAATAAAAATAATGACTACACCTAATGGTATGTTGTGTTTTATTTCTTTTGCATTGTGCTCATGTCAAGTGGAGTGATGATGCCATGGGTCTGAATGACTCAAATCATATGGTAAAATTTTATCTAGCCTTGTTCTCGTTTTGGAAAAATATTTTCACAATGGTGTTATGATTTCTCCTCAATATGGGATCCCAAATCAAATTCATAAAATTTGGATCAACCACCAAAACCATATATCAATTCAAAAGTGTAATATAGTATTAATTTCTCCGCATTGATCCTCAAATGTAAAAAAAAATGTACATGGATAAAATCCATCTCCCAAGTGATCCATTTGTTCCTTATGATAACATAGAGTATCTCATTCCAAAAATATATATCTAATTTCCTTATTTATTCTTCATAATATTATGTAGTATTATTATCATCAATAAGATGCCCTTTATAATTAGTTACAATGTCTTAATATAGTTAGATTTGTTTCTCATTTATTTTTGTGACTCTCAAAATCATATAGAATGTTAATTCATTTGTGACATTTATTTCTCAACCTCATGTATAATTCCCCTCAAATGTGCTCAAATGAATCTTAGAATCATGTGATATATCAGTGTAATATTAATAAAACACATCTGAATCATGTCATATATCTCCTTAGATGTATATATGATATCTCTATATTAGATTTGGATTAAAATCTATCGACCTATTGAATAATTTTATGAATAGGCCCATTATTTGTCCTATTTTGAGGGAAGAATCATGTTAGTAAATAATATCACAAGAAAATATTACACATGTATCATGTGTATATAATTGTAAAAAAATCTTTTAGAGAAAACATATATGAAATGTCAATAGTCGATTTGTAGTTTGTGATAGGTTTCATATTTGTTAATACAATTATATAATCGCATAAGAAATGTCATATACATACATGCATGCATGCATCTGTAATTAAAAACTCATTATGTTCCTACAAGTCATTAATTTAAGTCATATGCAATTTTTCATTTCAAATATTAAATCATAGTTTGTTAGATACTATAGACACCAAATTTTGGTGTTTAACATTTCAACAACATCAATTTTGTCATACTTTGACACACATGGAAAAATATATATATGTTGGACTCTTGAGAAAACTTTATAGATAAAAGAACAATTAGTTACATTTATTCATGAATAGAATTCAATATAAAATTAAAATTTATAAATATATTTATTCTATAAAATGTTAAATAGATTATATGTTGGTCGTTTAGTTTCATCACCTTACCAATTACGGCGTGCACAAACCTATACCACCATGATGCACATGAAGTAAGATTATCACCTTGCGTGACCTATCACACCAAGGAAGAAACCTAAATGTGCTCCCCAAGTTACGTGAGAGGTTTTTTCCTGTCATGTTCAACATAGACATGGAATTTTCACATAACAAATGGAATAGAATAAAAAAAATTAGATTATAAAAATAGAAACATAAGAATAAAAACATATTCTCATGCATAAAAACAACTTAGTGACTCCAAAATACGTTGCTCGTATTCATATCACAACTCAACAATATCTCATACAAAAGTGATCTCTGGGATTAATGAATTAAAATGGTTCCTCAAGGGGTATATATGCTAATAGGGACTTGCCCTTCACTTCTTGAATAAGAGTTATAATTAGCCATATAGTTATATTAATACTAGTTAACTATTACATTGAGGTGGTGTTTATGTCACATGTCACTATATGAAATTCAAGAAATAGAAGAAGATGGAGTTGGTGAAGGAGAAATTGAGGAAGTTTTAGAAAAATAATAGGTTGAAGAAAATAGAGAAGGTTCTAATATTGGTTTTTTATTAGTCTTCATAAGATAAGTTGTAGAATAACTAGAGATATGGGGATATTAGATTCCAAATGTGATCATTTGTATTAGCAAGGAAGATAGCCAAACTTAGCATTCAAAAGGACAAGTTACCAAATCTTAGTGTCTACGGGGACAAGTTACAACTAAGGTATATTAATCAACCCTAATAGAATTGATGCTATTTCAAAATCATAGATTCCTAATAACAAGAAAGAATTGAAGTCTTTTTTTGGAAAATTTTAATTTTAAAAAAAAATTATCTTTGGATTTTTTGGGGTAGTAAGACCAATTAAGACCATGTTGAAATATGATACAAATATAGAATGGATGGTTGAGTCCAAGAAGGTATTTCAAGATATTAAGGACATGATTACTTAAGATTCAATGCTCATCATCCCGGACTTAAGAAATTATTTCTATATGTATTCAATCTCATTTGATCATATTGTTGTAGTGCTTACAAAAGAGGCTAGGGATGAAGAACATATAATCTCATTCTTGGTACTTATCATAAGGATACAAAGTTGAATTATCTAACACCGGAAAATAAATCTTACATTGTGGAAAAGGTAATAAAGAAATACATACATTACATACTCCATAGTAATATATATGTCATCATCCCATATCCATTCATTAATCTCATGTTAGGATAAATTAAAGCGGGAGAAAGTGAGGCGAAGGGATGAATGTTCCCAACAAATAGCCTCCTATGCCTAATAGCTCATAATATACACATGGAAGAACAACTCAAAAAGAATTATAGTTGTGCATCAACATAATACCAAATGAACACAAATTTTAACCAAGAAAATATTTGGGATATATTATTTAGATAAATATCATCATCAAACTAATCACCAATGAATTAGCCTTGTAGAAACATATGGACATGAAAAATCCTCCATGTACTAAAATCAACACTCGATCATAATTTAGATCATTGTGTCACTCACAAATTTCGACACCATTACTATGGTTACTTATTCTTCATCATAATTTGGTGAGAATTAATCTTGTATCCATGCTCGCTCTTAAGCACTCTAAGTTCCCCCAAACTTGATTTTTTTGTGATATTCCATATATTCATACTCAAAATGTTTTCCATATTTGTTATCCATTCCACAAGCTTTGTTGGTTATAAACTACGAGAATCATAAGGGGTATCTAGATTAGGATTACCCCTCATCCTACTTATTACATGTGATATTTATATCCTCAAGACTATATTTTACTTTTTCTTCTTCTACATTTGTGCTCACATTCACATTTGTATTAGTAGCTTATATTCCTTATAGTGTGAGTCCACCTTCATTATCACTATGGCCTTGTTATCCAAAATAGACCCTAGGATATTTTGATAACTTACATTTTAATTTGGACTTGGATAATATAAACTGATCAAATGTGGAAAAAACTAGTGTTGGGGCATTCATTTCCTCCTTTCCAAGCACCCTCATTTCCATACTCAACCCAAAATCATAAGAAATGGGAAAGATACAAGTAGGTCAACCAAATTAGCCTTTGGAGGAACACAAGGGATTGTTCCTTTGTTCCTCATGTTCTACTCATTACCGCATCATCCATAGGAGGGGTTGGGGGTGTTTAGTTGGTCAGGTCGGATCTGGTGAAAACAGGCAAAACAATTCCATAGGGTCGGGAGTTCACCGATCAGGTGACATAACTGACGGGGTAGAGGAGATGCAGAAATTTAGGTAAGTTAGGACACACAAGTACACAATGTATTGTTCCCTCCTTCCGCACATTCCCAAACCATGAAATTTACCCACCCTAATTCATAAAAGGATTAAAGTGGTCTATTACAGCCCGTAGGGTACCTTATCGTGTTTCTCTCGAGCTCCTAATTTTCAAAGAGCCATAATTTTCTCCCTGCAACCCCAAATTTCACAAAATTAGACTCGTTGGAAAGGAAAATAGACCCAACATTAAAGGAGTAATTCTAGGTATCTCAACTACCAAATTTTATGGGTTATGGTTCCCATTCCTACTCCTACAAGAAAATTATCACGGGGGAATGGTCTTAATAGGGCGCCAATGCCTATTTTCATACATTCAATACATGATGTTGGTGGTTGAAGGCGTAAATTTTGAGTTTCCCCATCTTTTCCTTTTATATCTCTCCCCATCTTCTATAAATTATAAATTTATGCCCATTTGTAAAGGTTAGACCCTCTTGGAATGTTGGTACATCATTCCATAAGTGTTCCATGTGTATTTTGAGTTGTATGCGTCATATTTGGACCTCTACAAGATGATTCTTTCCTTCTTAATTAATTTTAATGGACTACACATCTCTTTTAAGTAATAAAATCCATGTTTTTGGTTATTATCTGCCCTATCCTATGTTTATTACATTATCTTTCCTCTCTATTACATTTGTGGTGTGTTGTGCATATTTATTCTTCTTTTGTAGGGTTTATTTTTGTTGTGCTCCATGGAAATGAGATTTTAAATGTTGTTTTGGACCATGGCACTCATGTATGTCCTCTCTTCCTTCATTTTCCTACCATTTCACTCATCTGAGAGTGTCTTTCCTCCTCTTCTTGGTGTTATCACCTCCCCTTAGTCTAGATTTTCCCATTTATGTGTCTCTCGCCCACTTTGGTCCCTTGGAATGTTATAATATGATTAGATAGTTACATTTCCTTCCCTAGGAGTATTTTAGTATTAGGAATAGGTAGAGGAACCAGTCTTCTCTGGAGGTTTGTCTCAAGTAGCAAGTCCCACAACTTGGAGACAATCCCATGTTACCCAAAAACAATGATTACTCATTCATGATAAATTAGAGGGTGCTTTTTTTTGGTGATAACAGTCTTCCATAAAAACACCTTAGTGTTGTGTGGCTTCCATGGCCTCCAAGTGAGCTTACATATTTCACATCCTTTTGTCCAAGTCATTAATTATCGTTCCCTAATGTTAAAATCCTTTATCCCCGAATGTGTCATTTTGTGTTATTTTTACTTTTTCTTTCTCTAAAATTTGTGACCATAACCTCTACAATATTCTATCAAAAATAATTTTATTATAATATGCTTGTGACAAAATTCTACTCACAATACACATTATGGAAAGCCTCAAGATTTAATGTGCCAATTCCTCTCATACATTAGACCCAATAGTTATGTGTTGAAAGATATATGTAATGATTTTCTACCCATTCTCACATATGTGGAAAAATGCAAAGATTTGTCATGACCCAAATGTTGATTTGTAGTACATGGAGGATTTTTGTGTCCATATTTTTTTAGAAGGTTAAATCATTGGTGATTGGTTTTATGGTTATATTTATCTAAATACGATATCCTAAGGATTTTTGGTTCAAAATCTATGGTCATTTGATCTTTATGTCAATGCATTTTATCTTTCTTTCTGAATTTTTATTATGTGAATATTATATGAGTTGCAACGTAGGTTTCTCTTGTTAGAAATTAGAACACCGAGGGGTGGTGAATCGAGTGTTCACTCAAAATTTGATCCACAATTTAATTTCCTTAATTTAGATATAATGAAGTAAAAAAATCATTCACAAGCTATAAATGAAAGAACACACATAAGAGACACATAATTTATTGTGGGAAAAACTTCAAGGAAGAAAAACCCACTGAAACCAAAGAAATAATTTGGAAAAATTGTCCTATTAGAGTTATAATGATTTCACAGTTGAGAAACAACTCAACATGGAGCTACAACTCCAAAATTCAACCAAGAAACAACTTAGTATTTAGAAATAATCTACTTACATGGAAGGTTAAACTCCCAAATTTAATCACACTAACCTTATGTAAGCTTCAAATTACAAGGAAGCTTCAAATCCCTTATTCTTTGAGCATCTACTCAGTATTCTTCACAAGTTTTGATCACTTATGGTGTGTTGTCTTCAGTAACTGATTATGATCACTAAATTTTTTCAACTCCTTCTCTTTTCAATATTCTTCATTTTCTATAGGTTTATACTCAAGGATGAATCTTTATTCACTCTCAAACATCTTCTCTTTCATGTCTAATCATTGCAAAAATTCAGTCCTTAACATACTAGATGCATACTCACATTCATGCTTTCTCTAAACCTTAAAATGTACATTCATCAACAAAAACACTTTAGGAACAAGGAGCTATTTTTTTAACATTGAGGAGGATGCACTAAAAATTTCCATATCACTTCCAATTTTATGACCTTTCACCTACATATCATTTCAACTAGTATCAAAGAGGATTAGATGACATCACAAACCTGTCCACAAGGATTAATTACATATGATTATGTGTTAGTTAGATACTCATAACTTCCATAACCTACCAAAATGCTTCATATTATTAAAAAATATTAGAAAATCCTCCTAAACTCGTTTCCCCATATGAAATGTCTAAAAAGTAGCTCTACAATTTGACTTTGTTGTCATCATATCGACGACATGAATCGCCATCTTTTGTATTTTTTCTTATGATGATTTTTTCTTGTCTTTTTCTTCTCTTACACACATGGAAAAGTTCCCCAAGCATGAAAATATGTTATAACACATCTAATTTACCTTTATAACTCTTAAACTCTTCATAATCTTGTCATTTATTCTTCATATTTCATTGGAGCTATAAAATGCCACTAATGGAGGTATGAAAAATTCCGATCATAGGATCCTCTTCCGAAAATGATGTAAGAAATTTCAATCAAATTTAAATACTTGAGATGATATAACATGATGTGTAGATAAAAATTGGATGCAAAGGAAGCTTCATCACTCTCAACTAAGCAAGAACATGTTGATTTGAACATGCAACTCATAGACCTTCAAACTTAGAAAAACAGTCTTCACAGAATGAGGTATATCTTCACTTAACTACCGGTTCATGGAGAGTAGCATAAATTTCAAGAAAATATTGTGCTTATTTTAAGCTTATCAACAAGCTTCATTTCAAGGCTTTCATCATGAATATGCATGGGTTTCAAAGACATCTATGACTAGTTTTAAAACACCTAAAGACTAGTTTTGATTTGTATTGATTTAAACAATTCAATTTCTATTTCTGCTAAAAAAATCATGAAAAATTTACTAATATACCTATAATTAAATTTCAAGCCTTCAATTTCAAGAATTATATGGAAAAATTTACATTTACCTCTCAAACACATGGACTAGTTGTTGCATGCTCAACCTTCTCAACGCTAGGATGAAGATGCACATGAAACAACAAATTTCTCCAAATAAGTAACAACTATAACTTCATGAACAAAAATTACACATCCCCAACATCCTCATGAAATTTTTTTAACATAAGTTCCTTTACAAAATTTGTCTATCTATTGAAAACTTAATATAATAGTTGATTTCTTGTGGGGTCCACTACGTGTCATCATCTCAAACATCCATGAAAATATCTTCTATTTAATTATTTACATTCTCATATTCATAAGAAATAAAAACAACTTCATTTTGAGGCATAACCAATTTTTTTCTCTCTATACCGATTTCACTTTGGGTTTGAGGAAAGAGTTGGATAACTTCACAAAAATGGATAGAACTTTCTTATTTCTCATCCATTTGACCTCAGACTTTTTGCAACATAATTTTATCCCAATTATATTAAAAAAATTCTTATTATTTATCCAAATAAGGCTCTACAAGTTTTCTTAAATGTTAAGAAGTCAAGATGTTATTTTAGCATACCTCACTTAACTCGGTTTTACTGAAAATGAAATAATTTGCACAAAACTCCTCCTGGGTCCTGAAATTTTGTGCACACCTTCATGAATACCTATTATATGATATCCAATGATAAATTTGTCATGTTTCAATCTGAAAATTCCAATCAAATCTCATTTGTGAATGTTAAACCTGTTTATCCTAAGGGAAACCACACCAATGACTCGAATGTTCTCTAATTGATGAATTATGATAATTCATTTGAGGTATCTTGAAAATGTACCTACACATTTATGATGCCTACACTTGCTTTATCCATAACTTTTTTCTTCATACCCTCATTTTGGGTGCTTGAAATAAGCCAATTTGGGATAGTTTACACTATTTTTCACCTTATAGCTCCTTATAAATGTCATATTATTTGTTTTAGGCATCTACCATACTTCACCATCAACCTCAAGCCTTCATTTCACCTTTCTAAATCACTATGTTATCTAGTTCTTGGGATTAGGCATCATAAACTAAATCGGCCTAGCCAATTCCACTCTTATTCCCCTGTACTAATCCTTATGACCATGTTTCCTCATCATATACATGTTATACAATGCCTCACATTTTTATTATGCTCTCACGTCATCACTTTTCTTGTACCTATACCTAGCTTATTAAGAAGTCAATGTTTACTCAGGTGTTCTCAATCCTTTGACCCGTCCTATCTTGTATGAGTCACTCCAAGATCTCTCTAGCTCTCCCACATCCTTCTTTATCATTAATGTGCCTTTTGTATCAATGAAAACTCACAATCACATACCAACAATCTCCCCTTTGTCATTGATGGAAAAAACCCCTTATTCTTCTCCCCCTTTTTGCATTAATGAAAAATTTCATGGTTTTAGATCATGGTCTACTCCTACATTAGCTTACTTGACCCCACTTTGGTTGTAAAAATAAACCAAACTCATCACTTAAGCTTCTTATTTGCTTTTACTCTAATTTTGGCCTTCACCATGCATTGAATTCACTATTTCTCCCCCTGAGAAGATTCTTTCTTAGCCCATACACATGACAAAAAATTGATATTTGAGTGAGGGAAACCTTCCAGCACAAAAATGTGTCTATCTTAGCTCATAAGATGTAATTATAGGCATTATTCATCCATATTCTCATTGTAGGTACATTTATGTCTAAGCTCCTAAAGCAACTTTTTGTTAGTGTAAAAGCGTTCACACTTGTATTTGTGAACTAGATATTTTGCACCCTAAATAATCCCATTTGAGAGCACATGATAAATTATTTTTAATTAGTTTATGGGATATTGTTGCTTCACGTAACTTCTTGGAGTTGTTTGAGTTGTTGCCTCCACTCTTTGATTTACGGAGATGTGATTATCTCCTTGTTTTAGTGTTTCCCCTATTTTTTAGTTGAGGATTAGCTTTGCAAACACTATATAATTGTGTGTTCACGAATGTGAAATAAACAAGCTTACATAATATTTCTTTTGGTTTTCTTCTGCAACTTACACTCATTTTGAAGTTGCGTGCTTGGATTTCTTGTAAATATCTAGTGTTTCTCCCTTCATGGTATCAGAGCTGAGGTTGTTGCATATTTCCTTGTCTAGTTCTTTATGTGGAATTGTGTTGCTGGAATATTTAATTTTTTTATCTTGCATTAGCTTAATCATTTGTATTGGTTTGGCTCATGCTTTGCTTTCATTACATGACCCTTATATTGGCTTGTCTATTATCATTGTCTCCGCTTAGCTTGACTTGGCATTTAGATGTTTTGGAGTAGATATTCCTCATCTCTGCATCAGCCTCAATCACTTTGTTGGCTGCGAGCTTGGCCTGTA
The DNA here is from genome assembly GCA_018340775.1 of Taxus wallichiana var. yunnanensis. Classification (NCBI taxonomy): domain Eukaryota; kingdom Viridiplantae; phylum Streptophyta; class Pinopsida; order Cupressales; family Taxaceae; genus Taxus; species Taxus wallichiana. The sequence goes on from CM031236.1 coordinate 587,020,222, forward strand.
GTGGTGTGGCTACTAGGAGAACCACCTTTTGAATACTTTGACAGGCATATTGGATTTTTATGCTTGGTGGACGTTTTTGCTCATGGGTTTTGCATACGTTTAAACAACGGTGATTGGTCATGCTTGATGGAATTTTTGGCTGCATGTACTTTATTCTTGGGGTTCAATCCCTCATGAAATTATATTTATTTTATTGTTTCCAACTCCAACGGAAACTATAAAAATAATATTTTCCACTATACTCTTAAGGTATTGGTGGTGGTCATTTTTTGGCTTGGAGTGGCTCGAATCTCAATTGTTGCCACAAAAATTTCCTACACAGTAAACAACACCAAATCTTCATTTCTGTGAGTTTATTTCATTCAATAATTTTTGCATGCACAACCAATGCTTGATTGGCCAATTAAATTATTCTTTGCAAAACTATACTTTTTGAAAAATTTATTTTTTCTATAGTTTTGCTTAAATAATTTTTTTGGGGGTTAATAATCTTGTTTTGGGTTAAATTAATTTTTAGGGATATTTATAAACAAAAGGCATACTTAGAATCTACATCTTCTCCCGATTCCAACGAGTGGTCACATGACCACCTTTTCCTCTGATTGGTCTGATTTTTTAATCAGTGGGTCCTTTTAAATTAAAATTGGCCTATTTTTCAGAATTTGAAAGCTTAATAACTTTTGCCTGGTAACTCGAAATTGAGTGCCATTTTTTTGCAAAAGTGCATGTTTTTAACCCCGTTCTATTGGTTTAATTTTTATTACCATCTCGAGGAAGTACCATTTTCGGGGAGAATTGGTCATTTTCTGCCATGTCAAGAAGTCTGCCTTCTTCATCTGTGCCTACAAACATCATGGATCTATGCCTATTTGAACCATTAAATTCATCCAACTATCATGTTTGGAAGCTGAAAATGGAACAACTGCTCAAATCCCATGGTCTATGGCATGTTTTTCAAGATTTAGTGCCGCCTTTACCAGTGAGAAGGACAAGTATGGTTATGCGTGCAAGCAAGATGAGGCCCTAGGACTTATTTCACTCAATGTTGCGGACAACCTTCAGTTTCATATTTCAGCTGCCAAATCTCCTAAAGAGGTATGGGAGATTTTTGAAAAATTGTTTGGTAAAATTAATGAGTTCAAGTTACTACAACTGGAAATGGAGTTTACAACTCTGTCACCTTCTGATTTTCCTCTCATAGAAGATTTCTTGACTAAATTCAAAGAACTCAGAAGTAAATTAAATGATGGTGGTAAAGAAAAAAGGATCCTGAATGCATTTTGTTGATTCTGTCAAAATTGAAAGGTCCATTTTCTATGTTCACTTCTACTTTCTTTTCAACTATGGATGCTCTAGGGGATGAGTTTAAAATTCCAACATTTGAGGTGTTTTGTGAGAGGTTATCTCATGAACAAACTAAGTTAATGGCACTTGATGCCTTTCCAACCTCAAACCATGCACTTTTAGAAAATTCTCCTAAGGGTAAAGGGAAACCTAAGTCGAAGCTAGGACCTAAGATTTTAGAATCTCCTAAACCCTCTTCTACTGCCACTGATAAAAGTTTTGAAGTCCCTAAACCTTCTAGTCCTAGAAAAGGGAAAAAGACTGTCAAAAGAAAGGTGTATGATCCTTGTCCTTTCTATAGCAAAAAAAAACCATCCAGAATCATGGTGTTTTGTGAGAATTGAAGCACTTGAGAAGATGCTGAAACAACATAAGCTTCTATTCCTGCACCTTCAACCTCTTCCAATTCTAGTAAAGGGAAAGCCCTTTCAGCTAGGCCTTCACTCCATTGGATGATAGATGGGTTTTTGATTCAGGTGCCACACATCACATCACACATTCAAAGAATTTACTAAGTTTAGTTTCTCCTTGCAAGGTTTCTCATATTATGGTGGGAAACTCTACTTCGTTAAAAGTAATGGGTGCAGGGATTGTTAACATGCCAAATGGTTCAGTGCATGATGTTCTACATGTTCCCCACATTTCTAACAATTTGTTGTCCGTTTATCAAATCTGTAATTCAGGGAAAGGAAAGACTATTGAATTCTCACCTGATAAAGTTGTAATAAGAGAATTGAATGATCCTAATGATATTGTAGCTACAGTGTGTGGATACAAATTCTAGATTGTATCTCTTTGACAAGTTTGAGACTTCTGTAGGATCTTCTCTTATTGCTCACTCAGATTCTGTTAGCAAGTTGTGGCATGAGAGATTTGGCCATCTAAATTACAGATATCTACAACAACTATCTTCTCAGAACATGGTAACTGGACTTCCTAAAATTTCTTCTACTGATGGTGTTTTTAGGTTGTATGTTAGGTAAACAACATCAGGATCCATTTCCCAAAGGATTGGCTAAGAGAGCTAAGGCTCCTCTCGAGTTGGTACACAGTGATTTGATGACTCTTCCTTCTCATTCTTTTTCTGGTTGTAAATATGTATTGAATTTTATTGATGATTTCATGAGGAAAACATGGGTGTATTTTCTTCAAGTATAAGAGTGATGTTTTCAATGGTTTTAAAGAATTTAAGGATTTTGTTGAAAAACAATCATCTCATTCCATCAAAAAGATTCACACTGATAATGGGGGGAGTATATTAGTAATGCATTCAGAGATTTTTGTACTGACCATGGAATTCTACATCAAGTATACAATGCCTTACACTCCTCAATAGAATGGTGTTGCGGAATAGAAAAATAGGACACTCAAGGAGATGGAAAATTACATGATTTAGTCAAAGAACCTTGCACCTGAGTTTTGGGCTGAAGCCATGAATTGTGCCAACTATATTCAAAATCAGATTCCCACAAAGTTGTTCAAGGGATTACACCTAAGGAAGCATGGTCTAGAGAGAAGCCTCGATGTTTCTAATTTTTGAGTCTTTGGAAGTCCAGCTTGGGCTCATGTTCTTGATGAAAAAAGGAATTCCATGCAACCAAAGAGTAAGGAACTCATCTTTTTTGGCCACTATGAACACATGAAGGCATACCACCTTCTGGATCCTTCTACTCTGGAAGTTCATTTTCGAAGGGATGTTTGTGTTGATGAGACAGATTCTGTTGAGACTCCTGATGAAGATCAACATCTGTCTCCAATACCTCCTTCACCTGACATGGCTGACATGCTTATTAATAATTCTTTTGATGATGCTTTTGAAGAAGAGGTTACTCCTCCAGCTCCTCCTTCCCCTCCTTCTTTGAAAAAATGACATCCAAAATGGATTCAATCTACTCTGTAGGTAGCTAGTAACTTGGTAGGAGATCTAAGTGATCCTCGACACATAAGATCTGAGACTTCAGGTGATATTGCTTATCGTCACACTCAGTCTATGCCTTCGGGAATGGCTCTTGTAAGTGAAGCTATCTCCTCTGATCCTGTTACTTTTTCTGAAGCTTGTGGAAAATTTGAATGGGATGAAGCTATGAAAGAAGAATACTCCTCTTTGATGAAAAATAATACATGGGAATTGGTTCCTCTTCCTAAGGGAAGGAAAGTGGTAAAATGTAAATGGGTCTTTAAGACTAAGTATGCAGCTGATGGATCTATAGAAAAGTATAAGGCTCATCTTGTTGCTAAGGGATTTTCTCAAGTCGAAGGGGTGGATTACTCTGAGACTTTTTCTCCTGTAGCAAAGATGGATTTTGTTCACCTTGTTCTTTCCCTTGTTTCTTCTCATAGGTGGTCAGTGTATCAGATGGATGTGAAGAGTGCCTTTTTGCATGGTGATCTCCATGAGGAAATTTATATGGAGCAACCCCCTAGTTTTGTGTAGGATTCTTCACTGGTTTGTAGACTTCGTCATTCTCTATATGGTCTCAAACAAGCTCCTCGAGCTTGGTATGAGAAAATGGATGAGTTTTTGTTGTCTACTAGTTTTCATCGATGTGAAACTGATCATACTTGTATATGTTCTGAAATGTGATGATGAATTGTTGATATTGGTTTTGTATGTTGATGATCTCATCCTCACTGGAAGCTCAACTTCTATGATTTAGGACATTCAAAACAAATTGAGTGCAAACTTCGACATGACAAATTTGGGATTGTTGCACTATTTCCTTGGTCTTCAGGTTTATCAGTCTTCTGAAGGCATCTCTATTAGACAGAGGAAGTATGCTTCCAATTTATTGCAGAAGTTCCACATGGTTGATTGTAAGCCATCTCCCACTCCATTTCAGTCAGGTATTGAATTGACTGTTAATTGCAAGTCTAACCTTGTTGATGCCTCTTTGTATAGAAAATTGGTTGGGAGTCTTTTGTATCTGACACATACCCATCCCGATATCACCTTTTTGCTATTAACCTTGTGTCTCATTTTTCACATGAGCCTCATGAGAGTCACTAGAAATCCGCAAAGAGAATTTTGAGATATATAAAAGGGACATTGAATTTTGGCATACATTATTCACCACAGGGATCTTGTGAAATTGAAGGCTATATAGACTCAGATTGGGGAGGTTGTCGAGACACACGACAATCTACTTCTAGTTTCTTTTTTCACCTTGGCTCTGGTCTAGTAGCATGGGCATGTAAAAAAAAAAATGTAGTTTCTTTTTCATCCACTAAAGTTGAGTACAAAGGTGCAGTAAAAGCAGGTCAGGAAGTTCTTTGGCTTTGCCAAATACTTGATGAGTTTGGATTTCCACAAGAATATCCTTCTGTCATATGGTGTGATAATCAGAGTGTTATTCAAATTACATGTAATCCTATTGAACATCAACATACAAAACACATTGAAATTCATATGCACTTCATCAGGAAATTGATTCAGGATGATGTTGTTGACTTGAAGTTTGTATCTACAACTGATCAGATAGCGAGATATCTTCACTAAACCACTTACTTCTCCTCGATATCTTCTTCTACGAGAAAATATTGGAGTCAAGGAAGTTGTACTCAAGGGGAATTCAACATGAAGTCCCTTATTTCCTTCTTCTTTTCTCTTGTTTGTAGTGGGTACCTTATTTGGCATAGTAGTCAAGACCCTTTCTTATTTTTCTTCTCCCTTGCATTCACTTATGGGAGGGTGTTGGTGTAAACGTGTTCACACTTGTCTTTGTGAACTAGATATTTTGCACCTTAAATAAGCTCATTTGAGAGCATAGGTTATAATTATTTTTTAATTAGTTTATGGGATATTGTTGCTTCCCGTAACTTCTTGGAGTTGTTTGAGTTGTTTCCTCCACTCCTTGATTTATGGAGATGTGATTATCTCCTTGTTTTAGTGTTTCCTCCATATTTTTGGTTGAGGATTAGCTTTGTAAACACTATATAATTGTGTGTTCATGGATGTGAAATACACAAGCTTGAATAATATTTCTTTTGGCTTTTCTTCTGTAACTTTCATTAATTTTGAAGCTGTGTGCTTGGATTTCTTACAAAGATCTAGTGTTGCTCCTTCAATTTTTAGTGAAAATTTGTCAATATTTGTCGTGGTCCGAGCATCATAAATTATACAAAGTTCAACTTTACACCTCCCCTTAAGGTGATAACACCTAACTTTTTCTTCCTATGCCAAGAAAGGAGTTTCATACCTTGTTCTTCTATCATGTAAGTGACCCAACTTATCTAGCTCTGTCTTAAACTTATCTTGTATTGTTTACACCTATGTTAGCTTGGTGTAATGATTTTCATGGTTTTAGCACTTTCTTTCTATCATCATCTACGGGTTTAATAGATTTGTACTATATCAAATTGATCTCGTTAAACTTGTTTTCTACCTATATAATCTTATAGATAGCCCCATATTTTATATGTTCCTCTTAGACATGTAGGTCTCTATTTTGATTTCAGTAGCATAATTTAATAACACAATGGGGTTCATACCTTGAAAAAGATGACCTTTCTCAGGTTTTGGGTGAGTATTTTCATATTTTAAACTATCTTTACCATTCTTTGAAATTGTTCCTTAGCTTAGCTTCTTTAATATCTATGATGTAGAGGCAAAATCAGGTTTCGGGCATTCAATAAACTTTTTGCAAGAACTAACTTCAATTATTCCTCCAAATTATTTAAATGGATTCAATCTCTTTGCTTATCCCTATAAAACTTGATCCTTAATTCCAAATCCACCTTGTCATCAAGTAACCCTACTTAGCTATCACTTGTGAAAGATATGAATTTATCATCATGATCATGAATAAAAGTATGTTCAAGCATTCATACCATTTTTGAGGAAATTCCACACTATTTTGTAGAAATAAGGCTCTAGAAAGGAAAATTTACATCCCAACCTACATATCTTGCCAAAATTTTCCATCCATTAAGCATTTTGTTATTTCTCAAGGATCCTTCCATCATCTTAGAGCTACCCTCAAGTCAATAACTCCTCATAATACTTTGTTTTAGCTCCCATTGTCTCATTTAGCTTCACAAACTCTGTGTATTCAAGAATTCATCTTCAAATCAAGTCCAATTTTGGGCTTATGACCTTCTTGTACCTCAATAAACAATCACTCAAATTCATGTATCTTTAATCAACTTGTTTCTACCATCAAATTAATTAAAGTTTTCCAAAGCCTCAATTTCACTTTCTTATACTAAGACTTCCCTCTTCTACATGCACAAGACCAATGTCATCTAGTCCATCCAAGGTTAGAGAGTTCTAGAAGGTCTTCATGGCGAGAACATTACCAAATACCCTTTGTGCTCTATAACATGAATGCCAAATTTAGGAGACTAAGTCCTCAAGAATCCTCCTAAATTCCTCCTTTTTTCTTTCCAATATGCCTAGGCCTTACCAGTCATGTATGTGTAGGTTTTCCTTTCTAACTTTTATTTCCCTCTCTCATTCATCCATCCGATGAAAATTTTTAGCACCCATTTAGGGATTCTAGCTAGGTACAAAGTTTCATTACCTATTCATTCTAAAAAATTCTTCTAAAACTCACCATTTTCCCCATTAGGTCTTCCTTGGTTGCACAATGTAAGAAAACCCATTGTCATGAACTAGAGAAAGCACCCAAAATCCAAAACCTAAAAATTACTTGCAAGGTAGGTTCAAGGATTATTTTCTCCAAAATTTAAGTCAAGATTCCACTATTAACTCCTCAAACTTCAAACCCCGTGAAACACTAACTCTAGCTTTCTATAAACCTGATAGATGAAAATTCACAATAAATTGAACTAAAAATCATTTCAAGGGCTATAATTCTTACCTAAGCTCTGTGATAACATCTTATTGGATATATTTTTTTCACTAGACCTTAATTTTATTCCAAGATTCGTGGTTGATCTCTTTTTCCTTGGTTGTGTCCGAGAACAAGGGTCTCCAACTATATGGTAGTTTATTCACACAAATAACATTTCACATTATTATTACAAGGCCTTCATTGAATGAAAAGTACTTATAGAAATATTTTGAGGTATATAATGTTCTTAGAAACTTTTGTATTTAGGAGTTTACACAATTATCTTCTAACAAGACTTGGTAGCATTGATGAACTACTAGTCATAAAGAACCTTTCTTATGCTAATTTCAACGTTGTTTGATAATTCCTAGGTACTTTTGATGGTGTATTATTCATTTAACCTCTTATAAAGTAAATGATATACATAGAGACTTTGCACATTATTCATGAATTTAGGATGATAGTACCATATAAAACACTATGCAAATTGAGATCACTTATGCAACATAGAACTTGGATGTGTTTCCAACACAAATATTTTCAACAACAACATTATTTTCCCCAACACAACTTCTTCATCATTTTCATGCAAATCTCTTGCAAACAATTGTAATTTTGACCTTGAAGGGATTTTTTTTGTGTCATAGATTATAGACATGAATAGGCTTCCTTGACCAAGTTCAACTTTTCTTGATCTTTTTAATGCTTCAAATCAACTTGTTAGAGAATCGTTGTCCATCCTTGGACTCAAAGTACTCATGATTGGAATATAATTTAATCTTTTAATTTTGACACCCAAACACAATTATTAAGATTTATTGAGATTCAAGCAACCCTGTTACTAATAATTACAATTCCTTCTTCTAATATGTCACAAATTTGCATACATTGATAGAGACATGATCTTCCTTTGGTTTTTTTTTCTTCACTTTCTACTTCTTGATGCATTGTGAAGACCTTTATGTGCAAACTCATAGTAAAGACCTTAAGTTTATACTTTTGAATGGAATTTGAGCTTAATTTTATACTTATTGATGGTTCTTGTACTTCACCAAACACCTTTGTATTACTATGGCAAGTGTGCATACTTTCTCCATAGTAGAGACCTTTAGTGTATACTCAACCAAAATTGATGGGGTAGGTTTCAAACCTTGTGTATTTTTTCTCTTTTAACTCGACATTTGAATCCTATACCAAATCTTTAGAAACACATTTAGCATTAAATACTATTCCATTCTTGTAGCACTCATTATAGTTTCTCATCCAATTTTTCAGAAAAGGCACTTAAGAAGTAATCAGATTAGAGGCATCCTTGGGTTTCTTGTCATGACATATTTTATGAACTATTTAAAATAAACTTGTACATAGACTTGAGCTCAAGAAATTTTGACACTTTTTATCATACACATATGGTGAACATATATCTTGACACATATTTCTTGACCAATCAGACCATGGGATTTCAACATCCTTAACACACATGACACCTTTGAACTACCTAACAACTTTGACACCCTTGATAACATTTATAGAAGTTGATAGCCTTGACACCTTTTCATGAATCCAATAAGCTTCATGAAGGACCTTGACATTGTATTTTTACATACTTCGGGGAATCATGACCTTGTATATAATGACAAGACAGGTTTGTAATTCATTGCTTAGTTTTTTACTAACTATGACATACTTGACTCAACCGACTAATTCTACATTCCCTAAATGAAAATAGAATTGACATATTTTGTAGTGACATGAGCTTAGGAAATTTTATTTTCCAGCTACCAATATTTTGAATACCTCTCACACCTTTAATGTAGTTTCTTGAGATCCTTTATACACTTCATGATGGATGAACCTCGACAATAGAGACCTAAAGAAAAGGAAAAACTCTTTTCTTTGCTTGGTCAAACAACCAAGATTTCTAAGCCAACCATTCATATCTTAATGAATTATACAATGGAGCATGGACAACAATGAATTATAAGACTTTTAAAAACCTATAAACATGCATTTAGACAAAGAAAAGAGAGCTTGAACCAACATACATTACGATTGTTCATACAATTTATAGCATGGAGGATCTTCTATCAACACCCAATGAAGATGTCTTTACCTCAAGAACACACCATAACTTATTTCCAATAGAAAATTCCTTCTAAGAGCCTAAATAAGGCATTCTATACTGTTAACCCTCTCATAATAATAAAATGTCATCAAAGGATCTTGATAACTCATTCTTTACTCTTTATGTTCTTGACAATTTCTCATGCTTCTAGAATGTTCGCTAGAAGTGCTAAATTCATCTCCCGAGTCTTCATCACTTGAATGAATGCTTGTCGACATGTATTAAAATTAAAATTTTCCCTAATCTTAAAAAAAAACAAAATATGATATTCTACCTACAATCGATTACATACATCAATCCTTATTCCACATTTCTTTATATAAATCATAAATAAAATTACACTTATCTAAATTATGTGATTCTATGTTTTGTATAAAAAAATTACATATTACATCAATATACTTAATTTTAGTCATATTTTATACCCATAGACCAATTTTCTAATCCCATGCACATCGGCTTATCACCAAAGAAAGGCGTTGAGTGCTCACCCGAGGCACACGTGGTTGTCGAGCCTCTCCTTGATATGAGTATTGTGAGAATGCATCATCTTATGATAAATATTCAAATAAAAATGAATAGAAAAGAACCATGCAACATTCTAAGAACCTAGAATGAGTTGTCAACCCATTGCATTTAAAAGAGAAATAACAAATAACATATGAAAATGGTTCATACATAAAGGAAATACATAAGGATTGTACTCATGAACACATATATGATTCAGAACAAAGCTTTATATTCATATTAATATGTTCAATAACCACATTACATCCCTCAAAGTCATAATAGACCTTCATATAACAATGGAGATCCAAGTCATGCATCAGAACTACACTATGTTCATCACATTACAAAGAAGAATGCAGATCCATACCTCTAAATGTGCCATGATTCCTATATTTTCCTAATCCCAACCCATATAATCCTCCATGGTATTTCTACATAGCTTCAACTCTTTCCTCATTCCTCGCTCTCCAAGGATCACTCTATTTTTCTCTATGCTCTCTCTCTTTTTCTACCCATGCACCTCATTTTATAGTTTTCTTGCCTTCACCGCCATGCCTTATAAGGTAGTAGATCAGCCACCAAGTGTCCAAATGGTCCTCCAATGGAGCATGCCTTCTTTAACCCAATCTCTCCACTTTGTGCAATGATGTTCTTCTGGAACCTTCCATCGCATGCCTGGAATATTCCCTTTTTGATCCTACAGTCACTAGGCTAGCACCTTATCCATAAGGGTCATGGTTTTCTCATGTGCTTCCTGGGACATTGAATATGGATAAGTCCAAAACCCATCCTATCTTACGCGCACGCATCGTGGATTCGTGAAACCTCGTTAAAACCCTTCCTGCGTGCCTTCAACCTACGCACCCTTCTTCAACTAGGTCCCGTGTGCCCACATGCCTTCTCATCCTTAGCCAATATTCTAGGGCCCAACATCACCCCACACTATGCATGTTCTCTATCCTTGGAAACACTCTTCAAAGAATAAAGAATGGCGGGCTCTTACAATGGTTGGAAAGAAAGAATAAGGGAATGAAGAAATGTGGAGAAAGAATGAAAGAATGGGGAATTTGTTTATTATTGGAGGAGGAGAGGGAAATCCTTTTCTAGTTCTACCTCTAACTTCTCCCAAGCATCAACCTCACTGAGCTTGCGAAAAGATCACCTACTAGGAAACTCATTTCCTCAAAACTCAATTCCTCTCCTTTTGTGATCATGGTGTCAACAATACCCTCCAATTGCTTCCCCAAGTCTTCAAGGGCATCCATCCTGCGAGTTTTCTAGGGGTATATTTCCTTCAACTAGCTTTTGATCGATGCTCGCAGGGTCTTGATTGCTTCTGATTTATTTTCCACCTTGGCTAGGATCTTATCTCTCCCTAATCTATTCCCCTTATTTTTCTCTTAGAACTCTTTGAGTTCCATCTCATAGGTGGAAACCAAGATACTTGCCAATTTATATTTATCCATGCAGTTATCATTGGCAGCTTTAGCGACTTGCACAATGACCTTTACTTATCCTAGAAGTTTGTTGTATCGAGCCAAAATATCAACAACCTTCATCTTATTTTCTCTCTCTTGGTGTGCATGTGTCTCTTCTATAGATTCCAAAGCAAGTGGTCACCTCTCCATTGTGAGAATGCGAGTCAGATCCTCCAGAAATTGCAAGGCTGACTCATACTTCTCATCGGGAATCATTAAATTGGGGTGCTTTAAGACAATTGCATTTGTAATCATATCCACCTTCTTAGAGAATTCACACACCTTAGCTTTTTATTCCTTCATCTCACGCCTCAGCTGAGCGTTGATAAGATCTTCTTGCTTTGGTCTTTACTCTTCTCCACGAGCTCCTTATTTTTCTTCTCCAATTCCTCCTCTAGGATTTTCAATCTATTGTTCCTCCCGAATAGTATGGCCTCAATTTCGACTAAAAATTTGATAAGAACCTTACAAAAATGTTCATCCAATAGCTGCTAAGTGTTAATGAATGGATTTATTCCTTTGGCTTCGACACCTTCATTAAAACTCTCGACTCACTTCAAATTCTAGTTCATCCATGTGGGACTCAAATGCCTAAGATAACATCTTTGTGCCACTACTATGATTTTACCACTTGTTTGCACATATTTTGGGAAGCTTGCTGCCAATTTGGGATCTCCACCCATGTTGCCATACTCCTTCCCAACACTCTCTTCTTCTATCTCTTTTATAATCTCATATGCGCTCCTTTCCAACTCCTGTTCCACCAACTTCTTCATGATGCTAGCCAATTCTCTCTCCATGGATTTCTCTACTTCCTCCTTAGTGAGGCTTGGGGTTCTTTGGTTCTTGGTTCTTACTTTTTCGCTCACCCCCTTTCCTTGAGCCTCAGATTCTTCCTCATCATTATTCTCCTCATCTTCCTTCTTATACTCTTCATCTCCTTCCTCCTCAAAATCATGCACATCATATACTGGATGGTCTTCACCTCCTTTAGGCTCATCATCATCATCCTTGTCACCGATGTAGGAATCTAGACTCTCTGTTTCTTTTGAGTCTACCTCATCTGTCACCTTCTGCTTCTTCCTTACTAGGGATTCAGTATAGGAGATTCTTATTTTTCTTTCTCCTTGACATGTGATCTCTTCATTAGCCATTCCTCATGGGTGAGGTTCTCTTCATGCTCTGGTGCCTCTTATTCTACAATCTTTGCCTTGATAGGGGACTTATTTCTCTACGTGTAAGTGCTAGGATTCGTGACTACTTTAGGTGCACCCACCGATTGTGCGGTCTACACACTTGGTGCTTTCTTCTCCTACCCTCTTCTCTTTCTCTCTTCTTTGGAGTGACCTTCTTTCTTCCTATAGGGTCTTATGGTATGGAGACATCATTATCCGATATGCGCATTTCTCAAACTTTTTCGTATGCGAAGATATATTCTTGTTGCAGCCCTTATAACGATTGGCAACATTATTGGTTTCATCATTTGAACCTCATGGGAGACATACTTCTCCATGTACACGCACTTTTTAGGATACACGAGCTTTCGGTGCAGCTCGTGGTGGTCTTGGTCCACTTCAGTAAGGTCAAAACTTATTCTTTTGGCCTCTTTGAACCTGTTGACCCCTACCTGAAAGTATTGTGTGGTAAAGGAGAAGGGTAGCTTGCACCATGGACACTTAGTCCCATTTATTAAAAAAATCTGCCAATGTAGAAGTGTTGGTACATTGCAAATTCTTCTTCTCCATCCATGAGCGTGGGAAACTACTCTAGGATCCTCCACTCTTCCCCGAATGCGTCACACATTCATTTATACCACTTCTCTAGGCGTGCCTTGTGAGCATTCGTCATTGTTTCACAAGTGTATTTTTAAAATCTCTTTGTGGGCAAGGGATCCTTATCTAGATACTCCCAAAAAAAAATCGGCCCATATGGCACTCCGATTTCTGAAAAGATGATGGTGAGGAGGATGTTACCAAATAATATCTTTTCTCTCTCCTACGAGATACTTATGATCTCATCTACAATGAAAGCAAACAAGTTATAGATGGTTCCTCTGATATCTTCTGGCATATACTTAGCCATGCCTTGTTCACGTGTGCCCATCGTTCCTAATCATTGATCTTGGTTACCAAGTGCATGACCATCCTCATAGTAGGGTTTGGAATCTTGGTGATGTCAAAGTATCGCGACCTCTTTTTTTAGTCATATGCAGTTATAGTCTCCTTGATAGCCTCCTTGTCACTCAAATCATCATCTATGTTATCTCCTTCACAAATGAGGCCTGTGAACTTAGATATCAACTACAGTGTTATGCACATCTTACGCCCCACAAAATAAAAGTGATCCTCATGCACATGCGACATAAACCATTGATAAAGGCTCTCGGGATTGCCAAATTAAGGAAACTCATATAATTGCAATAATCTCGCCTTCTCCAATTTGACCTTCACCTCGTTGTTGTAAATAGGCATCCCATCTAAGCATCCTTTTGTTATTTGGGTGAACCAACTATGGCTCCATTTCTTTCTCGCTTTTCTCGTGTAATGGTTATAATCACTCGAGTCATTTGCCTTAGATGCGACACCCATTCCTTTCCTAGAATTACTCCATTTGGGTATTACATTTATGCGTACTATTATTTGTTGGTGCTAGTGACGAAAGTGGTTTTCTTTCCTTTTCCCTTGCCCTTCGGTTTCTTTAGTGAAACGGTTTCTTTCTTGGGTGTCATACTTTCTATTGGGATAACTATAAATTCACTCTACTCTACTACTCTGCTACACTCCAAACTCAACTCCAAAGCTAAACTCCCAGAATAAACCCTTCTATCTTCGTGCCCTAGCTGCCAAACCCTAACTAGGAAAACCTTCCACAAGATGGCACTCTTCACACAACCTTTCTTCATGCCCATGTACTCCTTCCTTCTATTTCAGATCTAATTTAGTCACACACTCAAATTTCTCGATTCTTCTTCCTTCGCACAAATTTCTCTCTAGATGCCCTAGTTCGCAAGAGCGCTTCAACTTCGTAATAGTAAGATAGAAAATGACTTACCCAACCTTGTATTTATAGTTTTTTCTTCCCTCCAACAATAAATGTTATGCCACCTACCAATGTATTTTTACATTAAATGTGGATTTTTCCACCGAGCCGACATTAAGTGCCCTTACCCACGTGCCACATTGTGCATGAAAAAAAATTTACAACCTTCTAGTGTAAAAAAATCCAATCTGACTGAAGACTCTTACGCACACATCTACAGTGCAAAGGCACTTCTTTTGTCCTTTACCCAAAATTTCCCTTTCCTACCTCATGTTGTTCCTGCACTCTTCATCCTTTGTACATGGTCTTTGTTATAGGCTTGAAACCATAATTTATCATCCACCATTTCCTCACGCACTTTCTCAACCTTACGCACTTCCTTCTACTGGGCCAATTAACTTGTATTGCAGGATTATACTTTGCATTACTCCACCCCACACTAAAAATATGTGTGGTCCTCTGTGCATACACAACCTTGGAAAAATAATGTGGTTACCAGTGCACAAGGTGCAAAATGAAACAAAAAGAAAGGAACAAGAAACGAGAAAGGGAAACACAAGAAAATAAAAACATAAAGGTAAATTCTAGACTAATTGGCAATATTGCCTTATTACAAAAACCAAGAACTTGAGATTGAATCTCATAAACCTAATCTCATACATGTCAGTCAAATCACTAACAAAACCATGAAGCAAACCCTTTCTCTGAAATAACCAAGCTAACCAAGCTCTGATACCAGTTGTTGGGAATTCGGGACTATGGAATATTGCTATGATTCAATAACAAACAAAATCATGTATACGAGATCTAAACAATTCCCAAAAATATACAGTAGTGGAATTATAAACTAGAATAATCCAAATAAAGACAAATTACACACACATAACACAACATGTACCATGGTTCACCCAATGTGGGCTACGTCCACCAAAGATAGAGATCTCATATATATAATACAACAAGAGTACAAACCAACTCTTCTATATAAGAGTATAATGCATCTCTCCAAGAGTATCTCCTCTCCCCTGGATCTCTAAATGGATCTCCATGAGTGCACTACAACTGTGCCTCCAAACACCACCAACATATCTCACATAACTAGAACCTATTGCATCTCTGAATTGCTACCAAGTTCTCTATGGATATGTAAACAAGACCTCTCACATGGGTCTACCATATGTGAAACTATAACTGTGCACCAAGAAGTAAGTTTGTCTCTCCATCATTACATGCATAACCTATGAAAACATGAAGACAACCTCCTCTACAATATCTAGATCTACATGGATCAACAATACAATATGATCTCATGGATCTACAATACGAGACCAGATCTACATGGATCTATAATACAAGATCTCACCAACATGTGGATCTACAAGAAGAAACTCTATGTGCTTTGCATACTATGTAAGCTATTACAATGAGACAACAACTATACAAAGTAAATATAGTAGATGTTACCCTCTTCTCACCATTCATATATACTTGATATTTCCTTCTTTCCATCTGCTCTCCATGGAGACTCTGTCTTCATGTAACATGTTCTTTCTTTCTTCTTCTTCTTCTTCATCCTCTCAATCTAGGAGAATCAAGGATCTAATTCAATCCTTCTCTTAATTATCTTATAAACCCTAGCTTTCATGCTTATATAGTCCTTTATAAACTTAGGGCACAATAGCCATGCAATTACAATCAATAGATGTTATTTAATGCTAAAAACATATCTAATTCCTAAGAGTTAATTAAAACACTCCCACACAAGTAACCAACATCGGTTTGCCCTAACCGATGATGTTTCTTATGATGACTGATGGAGATTCTTATGCTGACTGATGGTGATTCTTATGATGACCGATGGTAGTTATTATCTTTGACCAATGTTGGTTGGTAGTTATTATGCTGACCAATGTTGGACCGACGTCGATTCATCGAGAACCAGTAACATGTAAAAGTAAGTTATTTGTGAAGAAATTCAACTCCACAATCCTAACAATCTCCCACTTGGAGATAAATTTTTGAATCTCTACCTGTACATGTACATCACCATCCTCTACACACCGTGAAGACCATTTATTCTTTCCTTCAACAATTATCTCAAAAATAAAACTAGTAAGATCAAACCATCTTCTTAAACCCAAACATGACTTACCAAACCACCATGAAGCTACAATGGTGATCCGTGATAACCGAGATATTTATACATCAAGCTCCCATTGAATCATAACACCAAGCCTCTCATGCAACCAAGCCACCATGACTAACACACTTGTAAGAGCTCCCACTCAAACTGAGGTGCTGATCTTGAACTATAACCATAGCCATACCTATAAAACCAACAATGTTCTCCATGTCTCCACGCAACCACCAATGTAATCGTCCAAAGACAATTCAAACTAGAATATGTAGAAGAAAAACAAGATCCCAGGTAAAAACAACCCTAAATGAGTTCTACATGCAACAGTGGGTGATCAATCCACAAACACCTACATAACTTAAATAAATCCCAACACTGCAATCTATAAATCTAACTCTCGCATAAACAACTAGCATGACCAAGACATTCATTTGTAGCTAATATACCTATCAAGGAGTAACATAGTAATCAAGAGGAAATACAAACATCCCCTACTCATGCTCAAGGAAACTGAACCATGCTCATAGGCATCCATGTGTAAATCAAACATCTACATCATCATAGAATCACAAAACTGAATCTATCCACATGTATAAACTCACCTATACATCCATCCATATCATCGGGCTCTCCAGAAGCGCCAAGTCTCTCACCGACTAACTCCAAAGCAATATATGAATCATGTGCTCATCAATGTCAATAAAAACAACCATGCTAAACCATGCAACTAATACCAAGTGCAAATACTAGCATACATGTCATCAACATACTACACAAACCAACCAAGATGAAAGAAAAATAAGGGCACCATCTAAAAATGGTAAATAAACACTACTATCAAACCTATGACCAAATCGACCACAATTTTCTAACCAACCCTGGTCATTACTTGGTGACTATAGTTACGGATGACCAACCACAGTTCTTCCTAACCGACACCGGTCTCTCATAATGATCATATTTTCTACTTTAACCCTTAAAACTATGAAAAATGCTATATCATCTTCAGCCAATTGAATCTAACCATCAACTATAATCCCATAGGGATATCTAGGAACCACAAAATAAACCAGAAGTGACATCACAAAGCAATAAACTCAATATAATTGCAAATCTATGACTTCCCTCCAAAACCAACTAGTGCCTCTACCACTTTGAAAAGTAGCAATCTCATCTCACTCTGCATGTGCATCATATATCCAATCCTGTAATGCCAATAACCATGGCTTGCTCCCACTAAACATGAAATCCCCTACACTACCTCTAACACCAAGCTCAAAATCTAATATGTCAGTGAGAAATAAAACCAGATGAAATAAAATATAAAATGATTCCCTTCTTATCAAAGAATACTCCTACATCACAAAATTTTGGACTTCTTGTGAAGTAGGTGAATCAACTTCTTTTCATCCGTGTACTCAAAATATTTCATCCTCGTAACTATGTCTAACCATGACTTTCATTGAGGATCTCATCCTTAGACTATATATCCTTGTCCTTAAAGATTCCACACAACTAGGAAATAAAATTCAAACAACACCAAAAACATGATGTAGATCTATGCACACTATCCAAACGTAATATCAGTTGCTCCAAAAAAAGAAAATAAAACATGAACCATATAGATATACTTGACCCAAAGTCTCACCGGACTAACCATGCTAACTCCGTCCTCTTTTTAATCCAAACATTGAAGTGATCAACATATTTTTTTCTTGTACACACTGTGCAAGAAACATGATCCTCCAAAATAGGACACTAAACCAACCATGCCCTCTTCTACTGTAAGAAACCCTATGTAAACTCATTGTCACAAAGACCATCCACGGTTTGCTGGTTGGTACCAATTACCCTCTGTGACCGATGTCAATTCCCTGACCGACATCAGTACTACTAGAACTAACACAACGCCAAAAATTGGCATAGGTCACCAAACCAGGTGCCTACTTTGACCAAATCCAATAGTTGTGTTCAACTAGTCATTTCAAGAAACACCCAAATATTGCACAAAAATTTAACAACAATAATACATGTAATAAAACTACACCAAGATGAAATACATCACCTTACCAACACCAAGATACTCAACCGCATCTTCAACTGAAGAACATGCTTCTCTGATGGAAACCTTGTCTTCATTATGTGCTACTATATTCATCTTCTCTAATGAAACTCGTGCATCTAACTGCACAAAAGGATGCATAACTACTCCTTTTATCTCATTCTCAGATCTAGATCTATAATCCCAAAAATGCATGTGCAACCAAAATAATATAAGCACTGCAATGCCAAGCTAAAAGCATACCTCAATAACAAGATCTGAAATCTGACCAACATGCTTGTGTCTCAAAAATCTAGGGACACCTCAACAACCAAGATACATTCCATGCATCTTCTTAGTTCTTTAGATCTGTGATTTTCTATTTAAAACTAGGTTTCCCAAGATGGCGACCCACCGGTCACCATGTCAACGTAGGTTTCCACTTAACCGATGCCGGTCACTGTAATTTCTAGCAACCTTACTCTTCCAGCTCCCACTTGAGATTGAATCTCTTCCTACGATCTTCTCATCAGGAAAAACAAACCCTACTCTCATACATGTCAGTCAAACCACTAACAAAACCTGAAGCAAACCCTTTCTCTAAAATAACCAAGCTAACCAAGCTCGATCTTGGTTGTTGGGAATTCGAGACTACAAAATATTGCTATGATTCAATAAAAACAAAATCATGCATACGAGATCTAAACAATTCCCCAAAATCTACAATAGTGGAAGTATAAACTAGAATAATACAAATTAAGACAAAGTACACACACATAACACAACATGTACCATGGTTCACCCAATGTGGTCTACATCCACCAAAGATAGAGATCTCATATATATAATACAAAAAGAGTACAAACCAACTATTCCATACAAGAGTATAATGCATCTCTCCAAGAGTATCTCCTCTCCCCAGATCTCTAAATAGATCTCCATGAGTGCACTACAACTGTGCCTCCAAACACCACCAACATATCTCACATAACCAGGAACTATTACATCTCTGAACTACTACCAAGTTCT
The DNA here is from genome assembly GCA_018340775.1 of Taxus wallichiana var. yunnanensis. Classification (NCBI taxonomy): domain Eukaryota; kingdom Viridiplantae; phylum Streptophyta; class Pinopsida; order Cupressales; family Taxaceae; genus Taxus; species Taxus wallichiana. Next base: position 587,039,717 of record CM031236.1, read on the forward strand.
CTATGGATCTCCAAACAAGACCTCTTACATGGGTCTACCATATGTGCAACTATAACGTGCACCAAGAAGTAAGTTTTTATCTCCATCACTGCATTCATAACTTGTGCAAACATGAAGACAACCTCCTCTACAATATCTAGATCTACATGGATCTATAATATAGGATCTCACTAACATGTGGATCTACAAGAAGAAACTCTATGTGCTTTGCATACTATGCAAGTTATTACAATGAGACAATAACTATATAAAGGAAATATAATAGAAGATGTTAACCTCTTCTCACCATTTAAATATACCCGATATTTCCTTCGTCAACTCCTCTCAATGGAGACTCTGTCTTCATGTAACATGTTCTTTATTTCTCTTCTTCTTCATCATCCTCTCAATCTAGGATAATCAAGGATCTAATTCAATCCTTCTCTTAATTCTCTTCTAAACCCTAACTTTCATGATTATATAATTTTTTTATAAAATTAGGGCAAAATAGCCATGTAATTACATTCAATAGATTAGCTTTAATGCTAAAAATAGATCTAATTCCCGAGAGTTAATTAAAACGCTCTTGCAGTAATCGCGTCGGTTCTTATGTTGACCGATGGTGGTTCTTATGCTAACTAATGGTGGTTCTTATGTTGACTAATGTCGGTTACTCCATGTCGATGTCGATACTTTGAGAACTAGTAACATGTAAAAGCAAGTTAGATGTGAAGCAATTCAACTCCATAATCCTAACAGACATCTCCATTTAAATATTTGGGGTTTGTGAGAACTATGCCCACCAGATCTAGAACCTCATGTGTTACCTCTACCTCTAGACCCACCAAAACCAGAGCCACCTACGCCCCGATCCTCCACATGTAACATGAATTGAACCAAAGGATGTAATGCCTTGTGTCCCAATAGTGGTACTAAATTGAACTCCTACATTCTGTGAGGTGGTACTACTCCCAGAGGTGAGTCCAAAATTTTTGCGCTTTGAGTTTTTCACCGATGACGTGCCTGAAAATATACCTCCAAATAACAAGGAAGGCATCGTCCAACCATATATGTACTTTCTATTTGATTTACTCCTATTATTTTCTGCCCAAACTAGCTTGCTTACTACTAGTTGTACTAGAAACTAGAAAACCAAGCGTAAGGGCTAGGTTGTTAGGTAGATTTAGATGCACGCCCGCAGCCCATATTATCTTTCTTTGGCGCACTCTTATAAGAGGTGGTGAGGGTTCTCTATCACACTTTCCCAAATGGGGAGTTCCAGATGCCGGCTCCACACTTTCGCATGAGCTCAATCCTTCATGAGCCATCTAGCTCCTCAATGCCTTCCATTCGAAATCTTGTGATGCTTCCTTAACTCCCTTTAGCATGCCTCATTATACTTAATCCACTTTTCTTCTATTTTCCTCTCTGTAGCTAGGTTGTCATACTTCACCAAACCTGCTCCTACCCTCGCATGTGGTGGGGTTTAGCTATCCATTAGAGTTTCTTCCAATTTTAGTTTTACCATCAAGTTTTTATTGCTAGTGGAATACCTTACGGATAGGTTCCCCTAGGATAATCTAAATATTGGAACTCAACTACATCCAGGTAAGAATAAGTGGAAATTGAGTACTCCAAAATATAGCTATTCATAACACCATGAAACCAAGTGTCTATAGTGCGCGTCCAAATTAGATTAGCATCATAGAGGGCCTAAAATTATCCCTATTTCTAAAAAAGTGTGTAAAACCTCCAATTCCTTTTAGATGCATAAGAAACCAACCACTCATACATCTCTATTGAAAAAATAACAAAGAAAATATCATATAAATAGTAATACAAGTTTCGCTCCACTCATGTGCACGTGTCAAACTCAGATCCAAGATCGAATCTACAAGTGTATTCTTCTTCCAGATCTACTATCCACTCCTCAACACTTGAAAATGTCAACTGATACGTCTTCATCACGAAACATCTTGAAAACTTGAGTTGAAAAAGAGGTCCTGACAACATAACCAATGATGCAGCCTAGAATTTACTATGAATAACCATGCACCTGGCACATCACTCAGCCTAAACTGAGTGCTCACCCAAAGCACGCAAAGGCACCAGGTCCCTCTTTAGAGGTGTTTGTACGGGAGAGGGTAGCATGATTTTGTTTAAACATATTCAGATTCATAACTAGACATAAATATTCCATAGTGCATAATCCAAATTTATATCTTAGAGAATCATAATAAATGAACTAAACAATAACTATGATAAGATTAACCATACAAGAACCAGATTCAGTTATGTCTAATACCATTATCCAACCAATATACTCCATTGCATTAAATACTATAAAACACAAAAGCTTATTACACTATATCAATACCTCCATGAGTCATGTGCACATCAAAACCAAAGAAACAAAACTCTAGAATAATTCACAACCACCTAAACTACATAAGTCAATACATATTTATAGGATTGGGGGCATGCCCTTCACCACCCATGCACTTGAAAAATAGGTCACATGCTGATAATAGTAATGCACCTTTAAAATAGTATGCACAACATGCAAGTGCTCTAATAATAGATGTCCTATAGTTAACTCTAAGTAGAAATCCTATTATTATATTAGACTATGCATGGCCCTTATCTCATTGCTTGTTCCTAAAATACTATTATGTGGAGTGCAAGTCTTCATATCTATGTGTGCTCTACACGTTATATCCTAAAATAGCCCTTATCCAAAAATGGGCTAAGTCCGAGCTAAAGTGTCTTGCACGCATTTCCTTTCCTATCTTCCCGTGCCTTCAAATGTGCCTTGTTCCCATGCACACATCTTTTGTGTGTCTTCTCCTTAGAGTAACCTTCTTTCTTCTAAACAAGAATCATCAAATTTTACATATACGAGCTAAAAATAGAAAAATAAGTTAGAGTATGAATCAAAAAAAGGGGAAAAGCAAGGAGACTTAGAGATCAAAGAACGTATATTTTTGGGATAAAGTGCATGTAAGGAAAAGGTGAAAGTTCATGCATGGATAAAACTAATAATAGGATTAAAGTAGGGTTTATTTATAGGATTAATCTATTATTAGATTTGTTAGGAAAGTATGTTATCTTTATGGCTTCTTTTTATGTATGTATGCATGGTTGATTTGAGCTTGTAGTCTATTTTGAGAATGCATATGTGGTGAAGGGAAATTCCTATTATCAATGAATCAAAACACCCTTTGATTTTCACAAGTGTGTGTGCTTGAGCTCACGTTGTGACTGGGTAACATGGGTACTATCTCCAAGTTTTGGGACTTGCTACTTGAGATAGACCTCCAGAGAAGGTTGTTTCCTCTTCCTAATTTAGTGCAAACTAACTCTATTGAAAGAAAATAACTGGCTACTCCTAATATATCACTTCCAAGGGACCAGGTAGAGAGAAAGAGGATGAAAATGAAGGAAAACTACACTACAAAGGTGATACACCAAAATAAGGGTATGAGAACAATCCCAATGTGTGAAAATGGAAGCAAAATGCAGATTAGAGAGGGTGATAATAGTTATCCATAGTCTAATAACAACACTCACAACAAAATTTCCATGCATACACAATAATAATGAATCCTCTGCAAGAGCATAAGATAGACACAATACACCTACAATAAGATTGAAGAGGTAAGAAGAATGCAAACAAACATAACAAGGAAGATACATCCACAAACTTGCATCTATTGCTTCATGGGTATGCATAGTTCAAAATCTTACAAATGAAAGGCCTAGATCACCATGCAAGGAGTCCACTACAAAGGCTTGCAGCACATTGGATTCAAAAACAAAATGGGTAGAGTTTTGCTACTCAAATCATCCTCTTCAAAATGAGGGAAAATCCCCAATTTATAGAAAATGGAAAGAAGAAAAAGGGGGAAAGAAATCTCGGATATGGATTTTGCATCAATTACAAAAGATCCCCAAAAGAGGATCTCAATGAGAACAATAGTCAGGGGACAAGAAGTCCCTTTTCTTTGATGGGAGAGGTTCCCTTATTTAAAAGTAAAACCTATTTACATATGTGCAGCACATAGCTTCAATGTGGAACTTGGATATCATGAAAGCGTTTTGAAATAAAATAGATCATCAACATGAAGGTACAGAGGAATGAAGATGTGAAAATGAGTAGAAAGGCATTCTCCAGAATTATAGATGACAAAATAATTCCTTATATGTGCCAGAACATAATGAATTGGAATAAGACCATTTGTATTTGAATTAAATGAGATGCAATTGAAAAGACACACAGTTCTAGAAATAACATCTACAAGAATACAAAGCTTCTTGACATAATGCAGACAAATGATCTAATGATACTCAACAGACAACCACGAATAAAGGAATCAGATAGACAAAGAAAGAAGATCCTTTTGTATTGATTTCTTTACTATTTCTTACACTTTCAAAAATAAGCCAAGTTCCCCCCTCAAAATGGTGTAGGGAGACCATTATATAGTTTTACAAATCAGTTACACTTGGTAACTACTTCTTTAATTAATGTTCTTTAGTTAAAGGGATGCTTAATGCAAAACCCCAACTAATTACAATAAATCCGAGATGAGAAAAGAAAGAGGGAGAGAAGTCAGGAGGAGAAGACAAGTGTTCATGATTGAGAAGGGCCCACTGACTTGAGGATCCACTATCTAAACCTTTTTAAAGCCTCTGCTATGTCTCTGCCACGTGGAAGTGATGTGTTGGCAGTGGACTGGGTCCAAAATCTCGAGACATTTCTCCATCTCTTTGTCAAATTCGATGTGTGTATGGTAATCCTTGCTCGCTTCTTCAATAGCAGACTGGAGAGAGCATATTTCCTTCATCTTTTCCTTGGTGATAGAATCCTCTTTGAACAGATTTTCTTTGACAAAAGCTCTGAATTGAGCTTTAATTTCCTGCAAGAGAGAGGCACACCTGAGGTCTCATCATGGAGGTGGCAATGGATATCCTTAAAATCATATACCACCAAATTCTTGAAGGCCTCACCCTTCGCTCCTATTTCTCAATTCTCCCAAAGCCTCCTCCAGCACCTTGATTTTCCATTCCACACTGTATACCCATGATTTTGACAAATTATCTTTTGCATCATCAAAGACCTTGCTTTCCATTAAAATATTTTCATCAGTCTACCCCATAAGGCAAAGGTCTACTATACAGCTACTCCAGAGTTTGAGCTCTTTATCTATATTTCCAATGGTGGAGGAGAGTTTCTGTTGCAGATTATTTACCTTCTCATTGAGTTTGAAGGCTTCACCAATGAAATTCAACCCTGCAACAAGCATATCATCCACCATGGCCTCCATATCCCTTCCATAGATGGAGTACCTATGTATATCCTTGATACTCTAGACTTCGTCTTGGCTGAGGATCACAGGTGGTGGAAGAGTAGTCAGTGGGGTGGGGTCTAAAACTTTATCTTTGGACAACAGTGACTTGATGAAACTTGCAAGAACCTAAGCCTACTCTTCCAACTACTCTATAGTTTGTTTCCTTTTTCCACTCTCCTAATGACCCTGGTGACTATTTCTTGAAGATTGTGAATCTCACCTTCAGGGGTGGACTCTCCCATGGAGATCCTTGAGAGCTCTAGATCAGACGCCTGTAAATCCTATTCTGGCTTGTCAACCTTGGGCTTGGCTATCTCTAGGAATTACTAACCCTGAGCATCAAATACTATTCTTGAGGTGGTCCTAGCTTTCTTGGCAGGAGCAGGAGGGGTAGTGCCCAATAAGGCCGCCACAACATCAAAATTGGGTCCTAAAACTTGAGAAGAAGACTTCCTCTTCCTACTATCGACAAAAGGCTGCACCCATGCGAAAGAGGAGGAGGAAGAAGAAGGGGGAAAGAGGACCAAGAGAAAGGGAACTCATGGCACTCAAAGTGTGCACTATTGTTTCCTCTAGTTGAGATATGAGTGGGGCATTTGAGGCTTCTAGTACAGAGGAGTCAATGGTGCTCGGAAGCTCAGCACTTTGAATTTCTTTCTCTATATCCATTGGGGCTTCTAGAAGCACCTACAGAGACTGGCACTTCACTCTCTTCACTTTCACTGAGAACAATAATGTTCTCTAGTCCTGAGGGCAATTCCGAATGCTTTATCAGGGGATCCTCTTCAACAAGCTCCCTCTTGACCTCCTTGACCTTCTTCTGATACACCTGAGTGGATGAGGAAGGGGTGGAGGATGTAGGCCCTTTATTTGATGAGGTAGGAGGAGTCTGTATAGGTGCTTTTGAACTGGGTGTCTGTGCCTCCTTCCTTGGTGTTGAGGTGTCCTTGGAGGAGGACTCTCCTGAATGCTTTCTAAGCTTCACACTCTTCTGTCAAACCATATTTTGGTTCTTACTAGGACAGGGGCTAGGATTTCAGCCAGATCATCCTTCTCTTTTTTGAACCAATCCAAATCCTTCAGGAATTTTGTACAAGTTAAGCTCTTGAATCAGTTGAAGAGAAAACCTACCATAATGTCTCCTCCTTGCCTCAAAATCATCAACACAGTCAGCCCAATAGTCTTCTATGTCTACCCTATGATGGTAATTGATTCTGAGGTTTTGTTCAATAAATTTCTTCAAGTCAAAACAAGTTCTTGGCCTGAAGAAATGGACAGTGATGGGAGCTAGGGCTCTCTCTATGTTTTGTGCATCTAGAGCCGTCTTGCAGGTGTAGTTTCCCAAAGATATGGGGAAGTGCAGACCAGTGATTTTCTTATCCCTGTAGGTTCTATGCAACTTTTCCAATTGCCTGCATATCTCGATCAAGGCCATTTTATCACTACAGAACATAGGGAGCTTGAGAGGGGTGCTCTCATAGCCTGCTAGCCTGATATAAGAGAATTTTCTAAACTGAATGAAGTAGGCACCGTACTTCGCTATCAGGCTCATGGCTTCATCAGAGAACCTCCTTGCAGTGTCACTCTCTAGAAGTCTTGCAATGTACATGGTGAAAGCATCATTCACCCTCCTGAAGTTGTGATTACTAGTGTCCAGGGTGAATTGAGGGTAGTAAGCATATATAGGATCACCCTTCGAGCATCAATATATGTGAAGCCAAACCACTGCCTAGATGCTGCTAGGGTATACATTAGATAAGAAGTCATGTAAAACTTCTTGGTTTGTTGTACATTGGACAAGCTGTTCTGCCAAGTTCATACTGATGATTTCTACCCAGTTGATGTTCTGAGTACCCTCACACACCATGTTGATAAGTGGGCACATCCAAAAATGGAACTCGTTGGTAGAGGGTAAGCCCATGACCCGAGCTAATAAGATTATGAAATCTGATAGCTCCTCATTGAAATCGAAACAAAACAAAGCTTTGGATAGATGGGATGCCCCCTTTTTAGGGTTTTTTAGCCATGACTTTGCCACCCTTGCCTTGTATTTTTCACTGTCTTGGTCGAAGAGTGCATGTGCCTGGTTCTGGGAAATGACTATAGAATTATCCATTTCGGGAATCCTTAGGGCAGCACCAATGGTGGCTACGTCAAGCTTGGCAATGAGCTCCCCATGCACATTAGTTAGTTCACTTGAGTCAGATTGAAGTGAGCACCGCAGGTGAGTACCATGTCTACACATTGCACTAAGATTGGGAAACCAGCGGCATACGCCAAGCCACTATTGTTAATCATTTATGCCATAGGAGAGGGGTTCAAGTCTATCAACCTAGTCTAGAAATCTCCAAAGTCTAGGTGACGAACTTCACTATCCCCGATATCAGGAACGGTAGACTCGAGTAGTGAAACCTACTCCTGACCTTGGAATTTAATCTTCATGCTAATAGAAATTTGAAAAACAAAGTTATAGCTTGAACTCTTGATGGAATTACAGGGGAAATGGGTACGCACATAGAGATTTCAATTGCAAGGGTATGAGTAATTGGTAACAAGAAATTAGTGTGCAAAAATGCATATGGGGAAGTCTATTAAATAGCCATTTAGGAGAGAGAGGATCAAAAATGTGTAATAAATACACATCCACCAACTCAAAAAGTAAGCATTGGGAAGAGTGGGAAAAAGACGCCCAAATGGCTTTTGGTTCATTTGGGACACCGGGACGTGAAAGAGTGATTTGGCCGATGTGGGTAATGTGGGGAAAGAATGCACAAATGCTTTCGGGACATGAGGGACCAAAGTACGTGAAGTGCGCGATGCGGCCAATGCGGGTGATAGGTGAACAGTGAGCCCGAGTGAACTTGAGACATTTGGAACAAAAAGTTTGACGGGCCCACAAGAAAATAGATTTCGGAGGTAAAGTGGCTGATCGACGAATAGGAGCCCGAATGAACTTGGGACACATGGGACAAAAATGTTCGACAGACCCGCAAAACACACAAATGACTCAAAAACGTAGATTTTTTCAACTTCTTGACTTTTTCCCTTACCAGAACAACAGAAAAAGGTGTTAACTCAAAAATTTTCAATTTTAACTTTCCAAAAGAGGGAAAACTTTGAGAGGACAACACCGAGTGGGTGAAAATCCTAATTGTAACTTGTAAAATCCTCCCCATATTTCCCATAACTTGCAGCAATGGAGAAATGGCCATCCATGCCCATTAATTACACTTTCACCCACCATCCAGGTAACCTTTTTAAATAGGTTTGGTTTCGCAAAATACACCTTAGAATCTTCCTTAATTCCTAGATTTTTTACTACTATACATTGGGTTCATAACCATGATTCTAATCGGACCAATTTTGTGTAATTTTAATGAGAAATGCAAATGTTATGGCCTTCTAAGTAGGGGCAACTATTTAGGGTTTGTTGGGCATCTCTTCTTCTTCACGAGATTGTGTAATAAATCTATTTAGTGAAATGCATTATTGAAAATATTTCCCCCTCTTTTCAATGCTTTACATATCTTCTAGCATGATTTTCATTAAATCTTGGTGGACCCATGTTGATTTGACCATTTTGTGAAGGGGTGGAGTTGTGCTTTTATTGTTTCGCAAGTGCCATTTAGCCGATTAAGACAAAATGGCTCTTTTCTCCTCTTCACCTGAGCCCTCTTATTAGATGTTGAGCTCACTATTTATATTATTTTACCATTTCCATCTCGATATCTTTTGTATTAGGTTGAAAACTTTTTCTTGGGCTATGTTTTATGCTAACCAACAATATTACATCAAACTCATGTTGCATTAGACTCCCATACCCCACGTTGCATTGCTTGCGGGTGCCAAATACCTCCTTCAATCAAGATAGTGCATCAATATGGTATTGTTACCATGCGATAAATCCATTATGCCTCCTCAAATTTTGAGCAACTCCTCTCTTACCGCACCAAGCTCCACGTGGACACTTCACACAATTCTAGGGTTTCCTATGTTTCTCGGCCCTTTGGAGTTGCACCGAGGAGCCAATTGGCAACCCTACGAAACCCCAAACTCATTTTCATGGTCCCACTTGAGATGAATTACCTCATTGAGATCACTTGGCTCATTGTTTTCTATGTGAGCCACCATCAATGTAACCCAAGCTCGAAATATCGTTGATGACTCAGTTTAGTGTGATGTTAGACTCACGATACAACTTGTACATCTCCATTGTCGAACCGGGACTCAAACCCCCTCATATAACTCAACCTCCACGAATTTTGCACTATAATTTTATTTTATAGCTTAGGCACAACTCAAAATCTTTATTTCATTGATTCCTTCCCTAAGTAACACCATTTCTCCTCTACATTACATTCCTCTCTTGAGCATAAGCCAAATTGTATCGAGCTTAATGTTAGGTATTTCAACCATTACCATGCTTGAGTTGGGCTTCAAAGTGCATGGAGATATCTTGATGGGCCATCCAGATCGATGTCTCTACAATTACACCTCATGCTCATGGATTCATCCACTCCTAAGATGGCTCAACCCATTCGCCACACTAACATGTTCAACACTACTCGATTTGTCCCATGTATGAGCTTGACCATGTTGTATCCTTCATCATTGGTATTGCGAGCTCAACTCACTCTTACATAATTAATTGGTCTCTTATACCATGATTTTCAAGTTTCCAACCTCATCAACCTGATATCGCTAACATAAAATGATCTCGTTGATATAATTAGCTTACTCAGGATTCATTTGGATAACTCAACTTGCCTCATGCGACTTGGACTAATGGGAGTGCTTTGCATCGAGTTCCCTTCGCAACTCACTTGGGAGGTTTAATATTAAATCCACCATTTCTACCACTTCATTGATTGAAGATTATAAACACCCACCATGTTTTGTGAATTCTTTTTCCCTCACATGTTAACCAAGATCCCACACAAAATATCCTATGTAGAGTTTTCAAAATGATCACGAGTTCCCATATAATTGGTATGAATCAAGCTAGTAATACCCACCATGTTTCTTACAACCTCACTTTAGTCCATTCTAATTTAGCTCGGTGGTCTACACCCTATGATGAATCCAATGCAAATCTCATGCAAACAACTTGACATCTTAGGGGCGCCTTGGTTCAATAATGTCACTCGCCATTTTGACTCGTTAAAAGCTCAAAATAGATCAATGGGTTCCTTCTAAAAATAGGTAGAACATATCTCAGTCTCTATGCAATACGGAACACCTAGGGATCTCAATGCATATTGGAATGGGTTCGACGATGTGCAAGTGGCATAACATTAGTTTAAACAACTCAATTTGAGCTTGTTTAGTTAAATCAAAATCTTCACCCCTTTTTAAAATATTTGAAATTCCTAGAAGCTCTAGGTGTACAATCACCCATCCCTACAGGAGGTGTTCATTGATTACTCATACAAATAACCAAATTTTGATTTCTTCTACAAGTGAATCCCTATACATGTAATATTGTAAGCTTGTATGTTGTCTAATTTCACAAGGAGAGTGAAATGGGATAATAATTTGGTGACTCGTGGGGCCATTTTCCTACTAAATGGAGTATGACCAGTTTCTTATAACTATCCATTGGGAAAGGAGTCTACATAATCCTTATGAAAACTTGACCCGGAACATTTGGAGTGTCGTTGCTTGCTTTCTAACTCTCATAAGAAAATATGGAAATTTGTTTTGTGAGAGTAGAAAATTGTTTCCAATCTTGAATTTCACCTTTTCCCAACAACTGTGATCCATTAAGGTTGAATAATGAACCCTGCAACTACTACCTCAACATTTATTTTTCTTGATTCGAGGAAACTAAGAAACTCAAGTGTTGGTCTGAAGAAGCAAGCAATGATACATTTGAAATATGTTCCTTAGCCTAATTTTAGTTGCTTGTATTTGGGCTCTTTTGAAGATGGAAACTATTGCTTGCAACCTTGAGTTTCTCTGCTACAATTTATTTTATAGAAGCATGATGAACTATATACAAGGCACACACTAGAAGCAATAGAACATGTGCACCAACACTTAGGAAAACTAAAAACTAATCTAAAACAATACAATGTGCATAAGCACTTATAGGAATGAAAATCCTAAACTAATATATACAATGGTGATATATCTTCCTTCTAGTAGCAATGTTCAAGGTAGATTCCATTGATTGAAATCTGTAGTTCTTCACCATCCAACTTAGCTATTCGAAGGCATTGCTACTTTAACAACCAAGTGATCATGTATGGGCCACTCCATATTGCATCAAATTTGGAATGTTTTCCCAGATTTTCTCGACCAACATCCCACTTTAGTACCAAATCTCCTTCTTGGAAGACCCTTGCTTTTTTTTCTTGTCAAAGCTCCTCTTGATCAATACATGATTAGTTTCCATCATTTGCATTACATTTTCTCTTATTTCTTCCAATTCTATCAGCTTTGCATACCTAGCTTCCATAGGTTCAAACTCATCTAATTCCAGTTGCTTCATGAGTTCGAATGCCAACAACTCAAGTGATATGGGCAACACTACTTCTTTCCGTATACAGGCTTGTAGGGAGAGCTGCATGTTGACCTCTTGGGTGTTATCCTATCATCTATAAGGTATATTTGACCTTCATGTGCTAGGTTCTTTGATTCTCATTGAGAGTTCTTCTTATTATTCTCATTAGGTTCTTGTTCATAGACTTTGTTTGGCCATTGCCCCGGGGTAATAATTAGAAGAAGTGTTGAGATAAATTCCATTTCTAACAGCCCATTCAGTGATCTTTGTGCCAAGAAATTCCAATGCATCATCTAATATGATAGTGGCACGGAATTCAAATCTAGTGATGATACCCTCATATAAATCCGGGATGTTGAATTCATTTTCCTCTTTAAGTGCCACTACTTTAGTCCACTTAGTGAATTAATCCGTGACCATTAAAATACACTTTTGGCCTTGGTTCGAGTTTGGATTGAAAACTCCAATGAATTCCAATCCCCATTGCATAAATGGATGATCTAATCTCGATGGGATGAAGGGGAAACGCACTTAACTTTTATTTCCCTATGAAAAGTGCACATTTTTTGCACCTCTTGATCCATGAGTAGCAATCATTAAACATTGTGGGCCAATAGTAACCAACTTTCATGATTTTGAGAGTTATTACCTATGGAGAAAAGTGGCCTCCCACTTCTCCATCATGGAACTCATGCAATACCTTCTCAATATGATTCGTTGGGACACACCTCAATAATACCCCATTCACATCCTTCTTGAACAAGATGCCATCAATGAGCACATAGAGAATGGATTGCAATATGAGATATATTCTCTTAGCCTTGTTCCATTTTGGAAGACACAAACTAGTTTAGAGATAATGCACCATGTCTTGATTCCAACATGGAATAGGTGCATCATTTGTTGATTTTCTTCATCATTTTGTAGTACTGGGACAACTTCCTCTACACTCACTGAATCAGCACATGGTTTGGAAACAAGTTACTCGCATAATCTCTCACCATGGACCAGATTTTTCACTTTGATCTCAATGTCATATTCCATCACACAAGTGATCCAACTTGCTCTTTTCTCATTCAAATATTTGTTTAAGAGAAAATATTTGGCACTTGGTGTGAGATACTAACAGTTGAATCTTGTTGTTTGAGACCAAATGTCTGAACTTATTTTGAAAGCTCCTAACAATATCAAGAACATGCTTTTTAATGAAAGAATACCTCACTTTACGATATTCCAAACTTTGAATGAAGAATTTTATGGGCTTCTCTAAACGTTCTTTATTTATCTCGCACTTTAAGATAGTTGAAATTGTATCGAACCTCTAAAAGCATACAACATGAAATATTTTGAAAAATATGGGTTGATGAGAGTTGGGGATTGAAATATTACATGCTTGATGGACTCAAAACTCTCCTTACCTTCATATTTCCATTTAAATGCATTCCTCTTCTTCAAAATCATTGTCAAAGGCTTCACCAAGGTTGAAAAATTAGGCACAAATATGTGGACAAAATTAATTCTTCCCAAGAAGCTTTGGAGATATTTCTTGTGGTGTGGCAATGAAAGATCACAGATGGCCTAAAATCTTTTGGGATCAATGGTTAATCCTTCCTTAGACACTATGTGGCCCAAAAACTTGCCTTCGTGTGCTAAGAAAATACATTTTTTTGGATTCAAAGACACTCTAAACCTTCTACATATTTGAAACACTTTCCTGAGGTGAAAGAGATGATCTATTGTATCCTTGGAGAAGATAGTGATATCATCAAGATAAACAAGCACTATCTTGTTGATTAGCCCCTTGAATGCCATATCCATTTCTCTCGAAATGTAGCCCCAACATTTGACATTCCAAATGACATCTTCTTGTAAGCATAAGTGCCCCATTTTGTGGAGAAATTTTTTGAACTAGTCTTATTCTTTCACCATAATTTTATTGTAGCCTGAATAACCATCCAATAATGAGAACCTTTCCAAACTAGCCACAACCTATAAAATCTACTCCATTGAAGAAGCTATATTCAAGTCACAAAATCTCGCACATAATCTGATCTCTCCATTTCTCTTTCACATAGGTACTAAGTTTGTAACCTAACTTGAATGCTTAATTGAAAATATGATGCTGACCTAAATTAGTTTGTTTAATTATATCCTCATGAGGGCTCAATGTGAGGATTTAATGGACTTTGATTCTTCTGGTGGGCTTGGATTCTAGATCCAAATCAATAGTATGTTGATTCAATTTTGGTTTGAAGCCTCTTAAATATTTCTAATTCCAGGACAAAGACATCGGGAACTCTTGAAAAGTTAGATAAATTCTGATTTCACTTTTCCAATTTGCAACACCTTACCTTTGCCTACTGAAATAGGCTCTGAATCTTCATCTTTGTCCTGAATGTTTTCCTTTTCTTTCCAGAATTTATCATTGGGGTTGAAGACTAACTATAAAGTCACAAGACCCTTTGGAAATTTGTTTATTCTCGGATGAACCACTTGATCACCATATTGTCTTGATTCTTTGTGGAGAACTCAACTTCTTGTAAGAATTTGATGATTTTTTCACCATTCTCAAAGAATTTCCATCTTAAATTGTTATTTGGGATAGCTAGTCTTACAACCACCTTTATATGAGGCTAAACCTGATTTCTTTTGATGCTTTCAACAAAATAAATTTTTTCCCCAATAGTTGTAAGATTGTTCATTGCATCATTCTTCTTCCTCGGGATGGAATTGATGTTAAAAGATTTGAAATCCTCAATGAGATCCCATACCCGATTCTTGTAGTTCTTCAAAAGATCATTCTTAGCAACATTTTTCCCTCTAACTTGATTCACGATCAACTCACTGTCTCCAAAAACTTACAAGTTTTTAATACCCCTTTTTCTTGCCCAATGCAATCCATGAATCAAAGCTTCATACTCAGTTGTGTTATTTGAGAAAAAAATTAGAAACAAAAGCTGAGTAATATTTGACACCTTAAGGTGACACAAGCATTTCCTCCTCTAGCACCTTGCCTACTCCTTGAGCCATCAAAGAATAGTTTCCATACCTCATTATCATCCTTGTGATCTGATTTGGTGATGCTAGGAAAGGTTCCTTCTCCTCATGCATGCAATGTAATTATAACTCATCTTATTCCATTTCCTTATAAAGGTCAAAGGCATGTCTTTTATTGGCCCAATCATCAAGATTCAAGTCTGGAATGCCTCCAACCTTAGTATCTGCTTCATAAATACTTGGACAATCTTCTTGATCAAATGTTGAGAAATTTGCATTGATTGGACTTGGTACATGTGGTTCACTATGAAAATTAACAATTGGTTCAAATTTTATTGTATAATTATCTCCATAACTTGTTCTAAATAACATATATGACTAGTCAACAGACAAGTAGCCTCCAAATTTTTGCGGTGAAGTCCTTTGAAAAACATAGAGAAAAGAGTGGTGGCAAGTCAACTACGGAAACATCTTACAACACCGTAACATTAGGACAAGCGCATGTAATGTGAGGTTTAATCCTTTGATTACTCTAACTTTGGTTACTTCTATCTTGTCTAATTTCACTAAACCTATAGAAATGAATTCATATTGAAGACCCGGTTGATCGCTATTTGTTTTGGTATTACGGAGCTACTCACTCTCGAATCAATCATGTAATTATGCACCAACTTATCCCCAATTATCAATGAGATATAGAATGGTGGGGGATTCAAATTTTTACCTTGTTTACCTCTCTATAGACCCATGTGAGGAAGCATTAGTGAGCACTTTATCTTGATCTTTGGATGACTGATTTGATGTAGACTAGTTTTCCATAACAACTTGCAAAAGATATCTTTCACTTGGGATAGATAATGACTCCCACATTGAAATTTTCACATTTGTTTTCTTCATTTTCTCAATGATATTGAACAGGGATGAGCTATCCTTCTGTTTCCATTTTCCTTGCACAATCTTCTCTTACATGGGAGTTTCTCTTAAATTTGGTATATGAGTTGGTCTAGAAGATGGTTTAGACTAATTTTACACATTTGGAGCTGCACTTTGACTACTAATTCCTTGTGGAATGATAGAGGGATGAGAAGAACTCAAGTTAGATGATTTTCCTTCCTCAATATTCCTTTTATTAGACCTTGTGTTTTGCTGCCACACATAGAGATGGGACCTGATTCATACCACAAAAGTCTTCAACTTTCCAATTGACAAGTGAGGTCTCAGTTAGGGGTGCTTCTTGAGTAACCTCCGGCTTTTGATTTTATTCTTGGTTTGTCTCTTGTTCCATACCCATTGTTGTCACCATTAGATCTTGATTCAATGCACCATTAAGACACGTCGATTTGTTTATGAGGTTGGTTGCATGGGAAGCACCAATAATATTCTTGTGCCATGTTATTTTCACATAGGACTAAGGCTCTATATGTGGATGCATCATTAGGATTATAAGGCTGAAATGGTCTATTAGTAGGGGGTTTTACTTGGTTCTCATTTTCAGCTTATGCAGGTGATCTATTAGGGTGATAAAAGGCCTATTTAATTGGCCTTGAGGCTGGTATGGTTTAAAATTTTGAGCTTGTTTCCTCTTAATCATTACCAACTCATTGCCTAAGTTTTACAACTACTTTATGAACTCGTGGAGATTTTTGGAAGTGCTAGAAGATGAGGTAGAAGCCTCAGTAGAACTCTAATTATTTGGGGCAAGAATATGAGCTAATGGGTGCTTGACTAGTGATTAGGTTTCCTAATTTTGGATAAAGAGGCATGGGTGGTCTAGGTGCAAGTTTACTAACTTGAATGAGACAATTTTCAGCTCTAATAGCAATATTATAAGTTGCGGGTAAATTTGTACATCCCATGGATTGAATCATCATGGAAATATTGGAATTTAGGGCCTTAAAGAATTATAGGAAAGCACCTTCAACTACTAGTCTCATGGCCAATGGGATCCTATCCCATGTTTTTGGAATCTAAAGTTGAAATTGATCATCTACTCATTAGGAGCCCTCTTAATTGTTGTCAATTGTTCCAATAAAGACATATATCTCCCTTTTTCCCCGAATTGATTATAGAGAGCTTTACACAAATGGTCCCAATTCTGGATAGACCCTATTGTTAGACTCCTGAACCATTGTAAATCTTTACCCTTGAAGGAGGATGCCAACAATTTAACTACAACGTCCATCTCAACAATCTCATGAATTGCATAGACATTTGCAATGCCTTGGATATGATCAATTAGGATTATGTAGTTACGCTCTAGTGAAATAAGGATTGTTCTTTAATGCAGCAATTGGGATTGGATTTTTTACATTAAGAGAAAGTGGACTGCTACCCGTGAAATTGACACAGGGATTTTATAGTCCTTGCAGTTGTTGTAGATTTTCCATTCGATTTGTCACGAGGAATTTGGTTGATTAAATTAAAGGCCTACGAGAGGAGGTGTTGATAGTGTTTTATTTGGTGGAGATGGAGACCTTTGAGTTATTCTTCCCCTTCTTCCTCTACCTGGAGATAGCTGCAAATATTCAAAAACACCTTCTTCTCTTTCTCTAGACCTTGTTTGGATTCTTCTCATAAATTTGAAAAGCTTGGGTTGCTAAAACTAGTGGATTATTCCCTTTCGGAGTTGATGGATGTGTAATTTCAAATCCCTTTTACAAGATGGAATGTTACAACAAGATCACATCAAACTTGTTGTAATAGAATTAATACTTCTTGGTCCCACCAGAATTCCAAAACTATTATTCACAACACCCTCCAATTTGCACAAGTGTGTGTGTTTAAGCTCACGGTGTGATTGGGTAACAAGGGTACTATCTCTAAGTTATGGGACTTGCTACTTGAGATAGACCTCTAGAGAAGTTGGTTTCACTTTCGAATCTAGTGTAAACTAACTCTCTTGAAATAAAATAAATTACTACTCATAATATATCATTTCTAAAGGACCAATGAGAGAGAAATAGTTTGAAAATAAAGGAATGTTACACTACAAAGGTGATGCACTAAAAGAAGGGTATGAAAACAATCCCTAATGTGTGAAAATGGAAGCAAGATGTAGGTTAGAGAGGGTGATAATAGTTCTCCACGATCTAATAACAACACTCACAACAACATTTCCATGCATACACAATAATAATGAATCCCTGAAAGAGCATAAGATAGACACAATACACCTGTAATAATATTTAAGAGGTAAGAATAATTAAAACAAACACAAGGGAAGATACATCCACAAACTTGCATCTATTGCTTCATGGGTATGTATAGTTCAAAATCTTACAAATGAAAGGCCTAGATCACCATGCAAGGAGTCCACTACAAAGGCCTACAACACATTGGATTCACAAAACAAAATGGGTAGAGTTTTGCTACTCAAATCATCCTCTTCAAAATGAGGGAAAATCCCCAATTTATAGAAAATGGAAAGAAGGAAAAGGGGACAAGAAATCTCGGATCTGGCTTTTGCATTGATTGCAAGGTACCTAGAGTGGGTGAAAAGCATTACTGTAACTTGGAAAATCTTTTCCATATTGCCCATAACTTGCAACAGTGGAGAAATGGCCATCCATGCCCATTAATTGCACTTCCACCCACCATCCAACTACCCTTTTGAAACAGGTTCATTTTCTACAAAATACACCTTTGAATCTTCATCAATCCCTAGATTTTTGACTATTGTATATTGGGCTCAGAATCACGATTCCAACAAGACCAATTTTGTGTAATTCCATTAACAAATGCAAAAGTTATGGTTTTTTGAGTAGGGGTAGTAGTTTAGGGTTTGTTGGGCATCTCTTCTTCTTCAAGGTATTGTGCAATAAGTCTATTCGGTGAAATGAATTATTGAAAATATTTTCCCCTCTTTTCAATGCTTTTCATATCTTCTACCATGATTTTCATTAAATCTTGGTGGTCCCATGTTGATTTGACCATTGTGTGAAGGGGTGGAGTTGTGCTTTTATTGTTTTACAAGTGTCATCTCGGCCAATTTAGTCAAACTGGCTCTTTTCTCCTCTTCACCATACCTCCCTTAGATGCAAGCCATTTTCTTGGATGTCAAATCTCTATTTATATTTTTTATCATTACAATCTCGAAATATTCTACATTGGGTTGCACACTTGTGCTTGGGATCTATTTTATGCTAACCGCCAATATTTCATTGAACTCGTGTTGCATTGGACTCACATACCCCCCATGTTGCATTATTTGTCAGAGGTGCCAACTAACTCCTCTCACTTGGCATAGCACATCAAGTATGGTATTTTTCCCATGCGGTGAATCCATTGTGCCTCCTCAAATGGTGAGTCTCTCCTCTCTTGTTCGAGCTCCACATGGAGGCTCCGCACAACTATAGGTTTCCTCTATTTCTTGACCCTTTGGAATTACGCCGAGGGGCCACATGGCATCCCCCGCATAACTCCAACCTCGTTTGCATGAGCCCACTCAACATGAATTGCCTCGTCGAGCTCACTTGGCTTAGTTTTTCTATATGATCCAACATCAATGTAACCCAAGCAAGAAAAGATAGTTGATGACTTAGTAGTGTGACGTTAGACTCGCAATGCCTCACTTAATGCATACATCTCCATTTTCAAACCAAGACTCAAACCCTCATAAAACTCATCCTCTAAACATTTGGCATTAAAGTTTCATTTTACAGCTTGAGCATGAATCATAATCTCTATTTCATCGAGTCCTTTCCTAAGTTGTACCATTTTCCCTCTACATTACATTCCTCTCTTGAGCACAAGCTGAGTTGTATCGAGTTCGATGTCAAGTATTTACACCATGACCATGCTCAAGTTGGGCTTCTTAGTGCATGGAAATAGCTTGATGCACCATCCGGGATTGGTGTCTCTATAATTACACCTCATGCTCATGGATTCATCTATTCCTAATATGGCTCGGCCCATTCTACCACTAGCCTATTAAACATTGCTAAATTTATCTTCTATATGAGCTTGACCACATTATATCCTTCATCATTGGTATTGTGAGCTCAACTCACTCTTGCATAATTTGTTGGTCTCTCCTACCATCCTTGCTAAGTTACCAACCTCATGGAATGATATCACTACCATGACACGAGCTCATTGATAGAATTATCTCACTCATGAGTCATTTGGACAACTCGGTGTGGGTCAAACAACATGGGACGATAGGAATCCTTCGTAGCTCACTTGGGAGATTTTACCTTGAATCCACCATTTCTTCCAAGTGCATGATTGAAGAGTCTTAACCCCACCATTTTTCCTAAATTATCTTCTCCTCATATGTTAACCAAGATCCCACATGCAATATCATATGCAGATTATTCAAAATGAGTCGAGTTCCCATACGATCGGTATGAATCGAGCTAGCAAGAACCCACCGTTTTTGTAACCTCGCTTTAGTCCATTCTAATTTATCTTGGTGGTCCACTCTATGATGAATCTGATGCCAATCTCATGGAAACATCTCGACATCTTAGGGGTGCCTCAGTTCAAGGATGTAACTCGCCACTTCGACTCATTCCGCTCAAAATAACTCGATGGGTTCCTTCTAAAAATAGCTCGGTAACGTAACTCGGTCTCTATGAAACACATAACACCTAGAGATCTCAATGCTTATTGGAATGGTTTTGGATATGTGCAAGTGGCCTAGAATTAGTTTAAATAACTTGATTTAATCTTGGTTAGTTAAATCAAAATTTTCACCCCTTTTAAAAATCTTTGAAATTCCTAGAAGCTCAAGTGTGCAATCATGTAGCCCTACGAGAGGTGTCGAGTGATATTTTAGACGAACAACCAAATTTTCATTTCTTCTACAAGTGAATCCCTATATATTTCATAATGTAAGCTTTCATATTGTCCAATTTCACAAGGAGAGTGAAATGGGATAACAATTCCCCCTATATATATATTATTGAACCCCATTATATTAGGTACCTCTTAATGTAATAATGTTATGCAGCTCTATTGTACTAGTGCACATGACTTTGTGATACTATTCTTATGTATTTATCTTTTTATATGTAATGCTTTGGTTATAAAGGGATCAATGTGGATGGATTCTGGTGATCGATGTGTCTAAATATGGTGATCACATGGTTCAATTGATTATTCATGTTTCTTATTACATGTATTTCCATTCCTAGTTCATGTTGTGATAAGCTGTAATGATTTGCTCTTGAATACATTTTTGGTATTGGTAATAATGAATATACATGCTAAAATATTTACAAGTTAGTGCAAAGGAGGGACTTGGTAGATTCGTAACCTTTGGATCAACATTCGGATCTATCTGGATGAAGTGTCAATGTCTAGAGTAGTTAGGTAAAATAAACAGTCTACATTTTGGTTTCATTGTTGGGACCTATTTTCTAGGATGTTGCATGCATATGGTGTATCAATTGAATCTAGAGAGCATTCAAAGTTGCGTTGAAGATGGATACGATTAGTTTTCATGGAGATATGATTTTGGATCTGATTTCAATTTGTGAAATTTGGTGGAAGATCATATTTATCATAAGATTTATGAGATGTTTTTCAACTTTTTTCAAGTAGAATTATACGAGAGGCGTCACAAGATATGCATCAAACCAAATTTGGGGATACAAGTCAAGTTTTTGATGTAGGAAGATTACCACACTTTTTTGATGTTGATGAAGCTTGGACTCACGTTGTAGATTTTTGGTGGAATGGTGTGAAGCATAATTATACTTTGGAGTATGCTATTTCTACATATTTTTCCTAGAAGTTACTAAGTTTGAGTTCTTGCATGAACCCAAGGGATATTATTTACATTTTATTCCCTTGGAAATTAAGATATTGATAGTAGAATTCAATTTGGAATAGCTACCAATGGCTAGTTAAACCCCCACCATGCGCTAGGGGTATGAGTAGGTGTGGTGAAATATGGTGGATTTGGCGAGAAGATAGAAAGAGAGGAAATATGAATAAAGTATAATGAAGTGTGAGAGAGGGAAATAACATGTGCACAAGATAGAGAGGAGTCACTCAATTTGATGGAGATGATGGATTGTGAAGGTTTTGAAGATCTCGTGGAAGACAAGGAGCCGCAACATTAGGTACTTGTGACCTTGGGAAAACGTAGTAGAGAACCCCTTTGGTTTCATATGAGAGCATGCAAAAGGAGAGATTGAGGAACATGTGAGATCATCGATCCCACCTAATGACCTAGCCCTTATGCATGGTGCTCTAGTCCTAGAGGTATTCATTGAGAAGTAATTTAGTGTTGGTAAGAAAGCAAAGATGAGTAGGTACCATTTTTTAGTAGATTCAAAGGTGCATCATACAACACATACACCTATGGCGGTGAAGGAGCATCATTTATTCGTATTTCGATTACTGGGGTTGTTTTTAGGTGCATCTTTAGGTTTGAATGTTGGCACATAGAATATTGGGAACACTTACGGGAGTCATGTGATCTTAGGCACCGTGTTAGTTAATTTCAATACTACGGTGGGAGCACAAGGAAGCACATCTCTGGTATTTTACCCTTGCATGTAGGGGTGTGCGAGGATCATGAGGATCTAAAGGATCGGGGTCAAATAGATCAAGTGGATCTAGAGGAGGAGGAAATATAGGTGGAGGTTCTAGATCGGGATCTGTAGGACAAGTTCCACATCCACAATAGCCACCTAATCAGCCTCTTCCCCACTATAGTCACCTCGGGTGTATTATAAGATGTCTCTCAACTTACCTAAATATAGAGGTATTAAAGATGTAAAAGAGTAGGTGCATAAGTGTGAGATATTGTGGTGTGCTAAAGGAATTACAACTTCATATATAAATGCAATTCGGTTTTTACTTACTCTTCCTAAATCGAGGGCATGCGTATATTTGGTATAGGAATTATGATCCACATTAGATCATGCGGTGGATTATCATGCTTTGTGATCTATGTTTATATTTGAATTTCATATTCAAGAGGTTGAGCAAAATATTATCACCTAGACATGTCCAAAAAAGCACTAACAAACCACAAACAAAACTCTTTTGCTCAGATTTTATATAGGCATTTAGGCAAATGACGGGACCATGACATATCTTGTTATGACTCGGACCAAAATTAAAAAAACATACATGCTTCACATTACAAAGAACAACCAACAAGTCCTTCATATGTAGAGATAAAAACCATAGACTTACTAAATCAAGAAGAAACCTCTTTAAAGACCATGAACATGGCCACTTGAAGGTCACAATCGGACCTCAAACACATTGAACATTATACTATCTGATTTAATGACTCATTATGGGATTAATTTACATACCTTACTACTTTTGAGGTGTTCCACAAACTTAGATTCTTCAAATTATCATGTATTGGAGAGTGAATAACATTCAAGAACATATGATCTTCTTGAATTTTTAGCCCTTCAACTAAGGAAAATGTACTTCCTTGAACTGGTATAGATCCTTCTTTGATGCAAAACATTTTTTTCTTGCAACCTTCATTGTATTAGGTTGCAAGTTAGACCTGAGAGTCTGATTCCTTAGAATTATTTGCTTGAACAACCAAATTTTTTTCCCTTGAGATCTATCAAAACATCCTTATACTCATTCATCATCGAGTCTTCTTATTGAAAATACTTCCATTTTGATCTTGAAATATGTTAGTATACCTTGATGATCTAGATTGGAGACAATATCTTACAACATGCCCTTGTTTGTGACACTTGTGACATACAATACCAATTTTTCTTCTTCATGGTTCAAACACACTTAAGTTCCATCCATAATCCTTTGTTATATTCTCATATTCACGACATGAAAAATATTCACCTTTGAAGAGAGCTACATCATTCTAGGAGACCTCATTTTGCAATCTCTAGCTTTATGACCAAAATCATGAAAAAAGCAATAACCATTGAATGAAGAACCATACCTCATAGCATTAGGTTTGTAACTGATTTATACCTTCTTGGATCATTATTCTTAATCACCTTCTCAAATTATTTAGTGTTTGGACCAGCTTCATCATCATGATTTCCTTCAAACCCTAGGCCTGTTTTGTCATTTATGGCCCTTTGTCCTTCTAGAACACCACCAATAGATTCAGATCTCTTCTCAAGTATCTCATACATCTTCAACTTGTTAGAATAATTCTCTAAATCTTATTCAAGAGCTTTCAATTTGTCTTCATACCGAAAAGAGAGTCTTCTTTCTCCTTTAGGGCTTTGGTCAAACTTTCAACTTGAGATTCCAAAGCAAGAATGGCTTGAATATGATTAACTTCCATATCCTTGACCTAAATTTGATATCCCTCAATACATTACTGAGCTATTTCATTCCTTATTCTCAATATAGCCTCAATATCTACGAGACTTACCCATTGTTTGTGCTTCAAAGGATCTCCTTCAAGTTGTTAAACTTACTTCACAAGGACCTACTCTGATACCAATTATTGGAAGCATAATAAACTAAGGGGGTGAATTGGTTCTTTAATCCTTTAAAAACAATTTCCATATTTACCATACATGCACCAGTAATATTTATCCATCCATCAATGTGTAATTGGCAACATAAAACATTCAAGCACATTAGCACAATCAAGAGAGCATACACATGAACACAAGATATAAGTGGAAAACCATCATGGGTAAGAAAACCCACTTAAAATATGATTATATTATACAAAGAAAAGAAATTTAGTGAAGAAAAAACTTCACAAGGAGCATCAAACCCCGCTGATTGGTGAGCCAAAACCCCACAAGGAGCATCAAATCTTAGTTTAGTAGAGCACCAACCCTACAAGGAACACCAACCCCTAATTTAGTGAAGCACCCACTCCACAAGGAGGATAAAACCACCTAAAGATGAAAAATCACCAACTTATCCACTTGAATATATCTGATCTCTTATCATGTTGCTTCCATAACTAATGGAGATCATAATTTTAGCTCACTAACCCTAGCTCACACACTAGGTCTTCAATCTCTCATACTCTTGCTCTTTCTTCACTTGTCTTTGCTCTAACTTCTTGATATCATGTCTTAAATCATTCCTCAACCTATCATTCTCTTCCTCAAACTTTAAATAATTCTCTCATACCTGCAAAATATCTTCCTCTAGGTTGCACTTCTTCCCTTTAAGAGCACTAGTTCAAAAATGAACCAAACAAGCACTTAAATATGATTTTCTTTCTTCCAAACCAAAAATTGTTGGCACCTCATGATATATACAACCCATACATCTCTAAAAATTCATAAATTTTAATTACAATAGTCACATATTACCAAATAGGTCTTCCTAGCTAAAACCCACATTCTACAAGTGCCAAAATGGCTCAATTCGCTATGGGCACATTCTTAAAAAAATTCCCTTACATTGAAAGTATACAAATTTATGACCCAAAAAACCTTATGTATGAATATAATACCTTAAAAAATTCATACATGGTCACACATTTGATCAAATAATCAAATTATTTTGTTTACAAGGCCCGATTCCCTTTACAATCCAAAACAACTATTTACTTCACCCTTAAACGCCCGGAAACTTTATTCGATCATCAAATCATTTTAACTTGAGAAACCCATGTCATGTAAACACTTTATGGAAATCACATGACCTTTAGAAAACTTATAAGAAAGTTATAATCCTTGAAACATCCATCACTTCAAACCACAACTACATTTTCCTTCACTAGATCAACTTGCCAAAAACGTGTTTCCAATGCGGTTAACTCATACAATCATTTATACATACATATAATACCTAAAAAATTTATTAATTTGATTCAAAATTCATCCCTATTAACTTTATAGGTGATAGGATGCATCACCAAATCCATCTCATGCTTCAAATAATACCAAACTTTCATTAAAACACATCATGTCTTAAACTTACAAAAACCTTCCTACTCAAAGAATGACATGGAAACCATGTCATGGACCTCATCATGAAGAAAAAAATATATCACTATAAATATATCTGAATATAATTTCCAAAAAAACTTTAATCACCTCAAAATCCACATGTATCTCAAGTTATGATCAATTTATTGGACCCTGCTATTTGAGACCCCAAAAATGCCCTTTGACTAATCAACCTATTTGAACCTCAAAACACCAAGTATATGTAATATGTTGTTTTGAAACTTCATAAAAATCATGATCAGCTCCCAATCATCATGCAACATCAAATTTTCATGCTACTCCTTTGTCCTAACTTGCTCTATAACCTTATTTTCTAGAAATGTATATTTTTAGGTGGGGCCCACTCATCACCATGACCTCAACCATACATTTATGGAAATCCTAAGGATTATTATACAACATAAAATCATCACTTTTTATGAACCAATAAAAACTAGGTCACAATACTTCACTTTATGCAAACTGCTCTTAGCTAGGGTTTAACTAGGGTTTTAGACCACTTTACCTTCTTAACATTCGTTCATAAAAACGTGAAAATCAGCTGAGATAATTATTTTTAAAAAACATTCTAAACTCACCATATAATATTCCTTGAAATCCATAAGGTCCCATGCAAATCACATTTCTCACAATGAGCATCTGGAGTTGCAATTCGAGGTGGAAAATGACTTGATTTTCACCTTGTCTCACATAATGTCATATCTTCACATAATGTCATATCGGAAAAATACACGTCATGGGAACCTTTTTTTTTTATATCACTATAACTCATTTTTATAACATATCCAATCATCATAATATCAATGTAATGGCTAAAAATCTCAGTCACTAAGACTTACATATGTTTGTATGTTAGATCCTCATTGTAGAAGCTAGAGTCAACTGAAATAATGCAATAAATGAATAATAAACCTCTGAAAATGACCCAAAAATACCTCATATGCCATTATATACCTGAATTCATGCTTCCATGGGCTCATATAGTTTCAAACCACTTTGTCATACCTCCAATCGTCATGCCTCGCTCCTAATGAGCACATGTAACATAATGAACCACCTGTATTTGGACCATGTCACTATTGTGAGTTCCAAGACACCTAAAATCCTTCTCTCTATCATGTCAACATGCTTCCCAATCATCCAAGAATATCATACTGTCATGCTACATCTCCTAAGCACCTTTATGGGTTTGTAATAATAAGAACACCTCACTACATCTCATTATACTAGTTGGTAAACATCTGAAACATCATGTTAGCATCATATAAATAATCATTATATCACCATGCAAGATTCAATTTGTCATTAATGTGGTTTTGTATCAATGAAAACACATAATAGGACCACATGCCAACAATTTCCTCCTTTGTCATTGATGGAAACACCTTGAACTTCTCCCCCTTTTTACATTAATGACAAAGGAATACATATAGGTCATAGTATTCACCTACATCAGCTTCATATAAACATTATTTGGTTATAAACATCAACCAAAGGTCTTAAAGTGACTCCATATCTTGAATTTGCACAAAAATTGATTCTTAGCCTCATTTGAAGCATGCAAGCAACATGTTACCCCTGGAATAAGTACTTCAACATTTGAACATCATAATTAAAGCATAAAAAACATAAGCATACCTTTTTATGAGCTACAACATCATTATTCATCTTCTAGGCATGAAAAGACACAAATTTTCTTCTATAACCCTATTTTGAGCTTCTTAAGGGCACTGTAGTAGTCTTGGAACAGGGGAATCAACACCTTTAGCATGCCAAAAATGACATGAATTCCCATGCCATACCCATTATCCACCTTCTTTGAAAAAATCCAATTTATTTAGGTATAAACCATGCAATACAAGGCATATACTTACTCTTCATACCAAGAGCAACACTATGAGCCCAAAACAGACTTCTTAAAGCATTTTTGACATATTTTAGCATGCAGCCATGGGTCAACAAAACTTTGACTCAAGAAACTATCACTCCCTCTAGAAACAATACCTCCATTTCAATCTCAAGAGAACAAATTTGAGATACTATCCTAGCTATCATGCCTTGAAAACAACTTTACAACTTTTTCGGTCTTCTGATTGTATGTGAGTGAGATAATCATTCAAGGAACACAAATTGTCAATGCAAGAAGTAGAGACCCAACTCATACCTTTATTTCCTTGAGAAGAACTATGTATCTATCTATAAGCTTTCACCTAAGCTCCCCTTGACATGAAAATCTTTATACACACCTTCTTACACATGTAGGAGCAAAATTTGACCTATAGGTTGTCATATACTGCACCATCTAACCACAATCACCTAGCTCAAAACCAATGCTATTATCAACTATATTA
Source organism: Taxus wallichiana var. yunnanensis (assembly GCA_018340775.1). Lineage (NCBI taxonomy): Eukaryota > Viridiplantae > Streptophyta > Pinopsida > Cupressales > Taxaceae > Taxus > Taxus wallichiana. The sequence goes on from CM031236.1 coordinate 587,067,786, forward strand.
TGCTTAGCTTGTAGGCTCACATAAACACTTACATGGGGTCTAAACATGTACTCCCTCTCTCGTAAGGATACCTTACACACTTTTTGCACCTTTAGTAACTCTCTTACAAGTCACTTTGGCTCTATTAGCTTACCTACTACAACCATAATATGACTTATCCATGACTCAAAGAACCATCCTAACAATGTTTCTTCACTTTTCTACCATATATGACCAAATGTAACTAAGAGAGCATTATAACCCTTTTATCATATTATCATCAAGCCTCTTAAAGCACTTTTATGCTGTAGAGTTCACTTTTTGGAGCAAAATTGATCATGCTCAATGTTGACATAGTTCATATGCAAAAACAAATTCTTGGAACATGTAGATAGGTTTGAGTTGTACTTTATTTGACATGAATAAGCTTTATAATCACTTTTTACCTCTGAGATAATTGTGAACTTGTTCTTAGCATTTTGATACTCTATACACTTTTCATTCCACCTCGGGACATTGACCAAGAGATTCAATGGATCTACTTGAGACCTTATAAGCTTCACAAAATTTAGATTACCTTAACTCATTTGACTATTAGTCACACACTTTCTAACATGAAGACTAGCATTGCGTTACTTTATGGAGCAAAGTATCTATAAAAACATTTACTTTTATAGTTTCAATATTCTAATTAGACAACTATGTCAAACCATTATTACAATAATCCATCATCCTTTTGATACTAATAGACTCGTGCACTATCTCATACTTGGATCAAAATCAAAAACACTACCTTTTGAAGCTACAAACCATTAGATATTGATTTCAACCACATGAGATCATTCATGGCTTGATAGAAAAGCGTAGAGCACACTAATTTTCCTTCATGAGCTGATTTTAAACATTGCACACACTTTTACCCTTGGAGAAGAGGAATTCATTAATCATACACTTTCCTAGACCTATAGGTATCTTTATGACATCAATATGCAACTTGAAGTAAGTAAAATTCATACTAGGCCATCGTTAGGGTTTCAAGATTCAAACCCTTCCTCTTGAGCATTCATTCTTAGGAATAATTCTAAGTGAATAAAATCTTGTCCATTATAAATAGAGTACTTGTATCATTACATTTACCCCTGGCTTTAACTATAGACATTCAAAGTCCTTGTATTATGCACTTTACCTCGAATATATCCTCTTAATGTAGCTCACTTATTTATCATTCGGAGGTACTAAATACCCCAAACCATATCAAATGTGGCTTATTTACCTAATATCAATGCACATTTACAATTCAGAGATAATTTTTAGACCATAAATGTTCATTAAGACTTCAAGACATTATAATTTTCACTTAAAACTATGAGCACCTCATTTACTATTAACTACTCTATTCTTGATCACATTCATAAGAATTTTCCCATGTTTCCATATTACACATGCATATACTCTGTTTCCTTACTTCTTGACAATATGTGCACACACCTGAGAAAGGTCTTCACCTTTAGAGTTAATAATTCAAGCATCCAAGTTTTTTAAGAAAAAACCCTCACTATAGGCCTGTAAGATACATGAAACCATGAATTATGAGGACACACTCAGACTTGAACACCTGTAAACTCCATACCAAGAAATTATTCCACTCATCTAGCTCTATTCTAGTGTCACACCCTGAAAAAACCTTTACAACAATGCATACAAACTCTTGTAGCTTACATCATAGACCTTGAAGTGTCTATCAAATCATTTTTACATCTCCTTTCATGGACTTTATCCAACTTTAGATTTTATCACTTTCCCTTTGAGATAAGGAAAACAAATCAGCTCATAACCTCACACCATGCTAAAATAAAGCTAAATTTTCTTTCATACTCTGTTATATCCTTTCATGACTATGCATAAGTTCAAAACATTTGATTTGACCTTTATATTAGAACATTGCAAGTATAGATTCAATTATTTGTGAATGACAATCCATTTCATTGGAGAATCACCGATAACAAGGTCTCTTACTTGAACTCGGATCATTCTATACTTTACCCTTCATTTAATGATGATTCTTAGCTACATAGCTCCTTCAACTAAAAGATATACATTATTAAAGTATTTTGCATTTAACTATTTCTCATAGAAAGTGAACATAAGTGTTTAGAATTATATCTTACTATGGTGGAAACCTTATACAAACAATCATCCTTCCTTCATCCATATACATGATATAATTTGATCCCCTTATGTCCTTTATATATCTGATGTCATCATGAAGATCATTTTTACCTAACACCAACATTTACACGCTGACTACCTGATTTGAAGACATGATTAGCCCTCCATGAATAATTTTTGATAGTACTTTGCACCTTCAAAACATATACCCTTGAGTATAAATGTACATATTTTGACTCAACTTCTTAACACTTGATGCAATCTTCATGAATTGACATGAATGAGAGCTATACATATTTTATCGAGACACGACACAATGACATTTGACTTCAACAAATCTAGAGGACATTATGGAGGACAAAGGTTACCAAAATATTAGGGATCACTACATGTATGAAATAACACTATGAGAGATTTCCAATGACTACTTGAACATAGGAAACAAAGTCCATACGATGAAATAGTGGTCGGTCAAATTTTAGGTCAACCCTAGGAAAAACTAGGTCAACACATGGACCAGGTGACAAGATGATATGTGGTAGTTGGCAACAAGGAAAAATAGGATTATAAGTTCGAGTTTTTACTTCCGGTGTTCGTCGGATGTAAAAATTGTGCATAGGAACAAGAGGCTCAAATTTTATAACGAGAGGGAGCCCGACTTCCATGAGAACTATATTTACACTACTAATGTGGTGGGATCTCAAACCACCACATGAAATGAAATGAAATATTTTAATGACGTCCACGAGGCCGAAGAGTCTATGTGACCACAAAACCGATATTTTAGTCGATTTCAAATTCCTTTCAAGTATCCACTCTTTGTTGTGAATCTTGAGGATGAAACCCGCGGTCACTTGAAGATTTGTTCCTTCAAAGAGTTCCTCTAGTCTATCCACCTTCATGTTGTTTTCGTATTGAATACGAATATCATCATATGCTGAACACTCCATGATGAAATTCCATTCTGTCTCGACATGACCCCTTTGCTGCAGAAAAGACAAATTCTCCTTTCCCAATCTTCCTTTGGAATAGTCCATCTACCAATTTCGCATCGAAGATGATGTGATCCGGTCCTTAACTATGCCACTAGAATCCTTGCTTTACCCTTGATAGCTGCCCCTAGATAAGATTTTTCATCATGTTCCCCAGTGGGATTGAATTCTCTGATATAATGTGCTTTCTTTTGACCAATATGACCCATTCACATGGCAATCCTGAACTTTTCTATCACATAATTTTTTATTTCCTGTTTCTGTTAGGACACTCTTCTTGCAAGTTGATGCCCCATTTGTTTGTCCATTTAGTATTCTGATTCATTCAGGTTTTCTTTCTACGTTCCAAAGTATCATCCACAACTATTTTGGGCCAGCGAAGATTGTCCATGCTTTCAAATTTTTTCAGATAGCTTATCATCCGAGATATTATCGATGCTTCCAACAAGAAAGTACCTTGACTGCCCAACAAGATCTCATAAGGAACAATGGATTTGACTTTAAGGGTGCTTGTGATTAGATGTTTCTGGATTCTTTCTATTTGTCTCCACCCATGATTTGACATGCTACTTCCCCAAACTTCGCAGCCATAGAGAACAACCGGAGTGACCAACAATCCAAAAAGGGTTTTCTTAGTTTTCTAGTCCCAAAGTTCAGCTTTCCTACACCTGTTTTGAAGTAGGTAAGATGCTTTCCAACCTCCATGTATCCTTTTTTCTTTACAAGTCTCCTAGCTAAGTTTGTGGTGAAAGTCAATCCCAAGATATTTGTATTTAGTGACTATTTCCAAAGGGCTCCCTTAAAAAAGAAAGATACTTTGTCTCTCTTTCCTTTTCAAGGAGAAAATCATGATTTTTGTTTTGCTAGTGTTCACTTGCATCTTGAATTCTTGGCAGAAGAGCTCTAGCACTTTTAGTTGTTCCCTCAATCCTTGAGCTGTTTTTGAAATTAGGATAAGGTCATCAGCATATAGAAGTAACTTCACCACATAACTTGCTAACTGTATACCTCCTCCCTCAGTTTTTTTAACCATTCTTCAAGCTTGTCAATGTATATCCCAAATAAGGTGGGAGAAAGAGGGAAACCTTGCTTGACACCGATGTCACTACCAAAACACTCGGACATACCTTCTCTGGTTCTGATTTTAGCTCTGACCTGCTCATACAGTTTATGAACTGCTGCTCTAAACTCATCTGGAATCCCAAGCTCCTCCATCTTGTCCCAAAGTTTCTTTCTGGGCACTGTGTCAAAAGCTTTCCTGAAATCAACAAAACAACAAAAAGCTTCTTCTCCTTGGGTGTCCCAAACCTTCTCAATCAAATTCCTAAGAGTGATACAATGGTCAATTGTTGAGTGTTTAGATCGAAATCCCACTTTCCCTTTTGCTCTTTTACCCTCTCTTTTAGCCCAACTGTTGATTCTCTATTCTATCATGCCTCCAAAGAGTTTACCAAGAAGAGGGTTGATCATAATGGTGTGATAATTGGATGGGTTATTAATGTCACCACTTTTAAATAGAGGAATAACAACGTTAGTCATCCACTCTGTCAAAAGCCATTCTGGTTGACATCATTGAATTTTTTTCGATGTGTGGCGTGAGGACCTCAACCCCCCATTTTAAAAATTCAGCCTGTAGACCATCGATGTCTTGAGCTTTACCACTTGCTATATTCTTTATGCCTACTTGATATCTTCTATCGAAAAAAGCTCAATTGAAGTCTCGATTATGGGAGGAATATCTTTTTGTTGAGGATGTTCATAAAGGGTCCTTGCATATTCTAACCAATGAGCACCTGTGATATTATTTTCTATGTATTTTTTCTTTTGTTGTAGCTCCTTCCAAAAACCTTTAGGGTTGTGTTTTCCAAGAGAATTTAATTATGTCCTTCTCTTGCACACATAATTTTTTTTCTATTGTACCAATCTCTCATAAGTCTTTTTATTTTCTTTGTTCATCCCACTTTCTTTCAAATCTCTCTTGGCAGCTTTACACTCTTCATCATACCACGGGTTTGTCGGAAAAGTATTTGCCGCTCCCTTTCTAGGTTTAGATCTCTCACAAACACTTAGAGCCTTTTGGATTAAGGATATCAGCAGATTACTACGTATATAACCACTCATTCCCTTGGACGTCGTGTTCTCTATATCCTTCCTCATTATCTGAAATTGTTGCTTAAGGGCTGCAACAAATATTTCTGATTTTCTTTATTGAGAATGATTTTTCCCTATTTTTGAGATGCCTTTTGCATGTGATGAGCCTGATTCCTTTGTTGCTGATTGAAGACAGTCCCAAGCTTTACCAAGAGAGGACTATGATCTGATTTTAATTCGATAGGACAATCTCCAATTTCAAACTCAAGTAGCGTGGAGATAAAACTTTGAGAACAAATTACATAGTCTACTACACTTTGACCATTGTATGTTTTACAAATGATATTGCCTGATCTGGGCCAAGCCCTCATGTCATTGCAAATGACCATGTTGTATAAGCTACATAGGCCTAGAAGCTCAACTCCAAAATGTGACACCCCTCCACTACTGTCTTGAGATAATCTTTCCCAAAGCTTGTTCTCTTCTTCTTTAAGCCACAACGGATTGTCTTCACCTCCTTCTAATCTGGTCAACTGAAGGGATTGGTAATTTGCAGTCCTCACATTGAAATCACCCAACAAAATTATTTCTGCGAGATGCACTAAAAAATAGAAATATCTTTTTTTTATTGAAGTGTATGGATCTTCACTATCCATATTTCTTCTCTTATATGTCTTTGAACCTTTCAAAGTGCAAAGTAGTGTAGCTAATCTGATTTTTGTCTTGTCATCTATTATTTTCAGCCATATGTATTGCTTATTTGGATCTTCTTTTCAAATTTGACATTTTCGATCCATATTTCCTTGATTAACACTATGATTCCACCGTGGCCTTTCCCTATTTCTTTCCCTTCGTTCCAAACTGAAATTTTCTTGTATCCTTCAAATTATAGAACCTTTAAACCTTTGTGATCATGTGTTTTAGTAAGAATAATAATATCTTTCCCTTTTGATATGGGCCCCAAACTTGGTCCTCTTCTCCATGGATATCCTCTACAATTCTAGCTTACTATATGCATGAATTCTCATGGGGCCCCTAATTTATATTTCATGTTTGATAAATGATCACCGATTTGGGATTTCCCATTTCTCATCTATGCCCATTTTCCTGCTTCCATTTCTTTTCTCACTTTCTCCCATTCTTTCCTTTGGCCTTCTTGTTGAGCGAATGTCAAATCCTCATCTAGATATATTTGTGTGCCTCTAAGAAGTCCCTATTTTTAGGATGGCATGTTTGTCTTCTATTTTTCTCATGACCACTCGCACATGTCGGTCCTTTCCTCCCTCTATTCTCTTGCCAATCATGTTTACTTTTTGTATGTAACATGTCCACTTCAATTCGTCTTTAAGAAAGTCTCTTGTCAATATGTCGGTTCTCTCATTTCCATCAAAATCTTTTAGACCCTTGATAATAAAATTTACTGCTCTGTCTTGTTGATCTCTCTCTTCTTTTATATGTGTTTTGATATGTTTCTCTATGACTTGCCTTTGTTCATTTGATGATCCATTTACTAATTGAGACCAAGTTTGGGCTTCTTCTATCTCGATCCTTAGTTGATTTTCATTTATTTCCATGTCTTTAATTGCTGATTGGATCTCATCTATCCGAATTGTTTCCTTCCCTTTTCTTTTTTGGTCTTTTTCTCCCCTATTTTCATATGTCCTAGATCTTTTTTTAGCATGGTTAACTCTTGTTGCCCTCTTTCCATGAGGTTTTGGAGATTTAGAACCTGTTCTTTGAGAATTTTATTTTCTCTTTCTAACTTGTATCTGACATCTGTAAGTTCTTTCCTCTCACTGTTTTCTTGCAATTTCTAGTTTTCTAAAATTCCAAGCCTTTCTTTCATGTTCATGACTTCCTTCACATATAGTTCTGAAGACCACAAAAGAGGGGTTGAAGTAGGACTGTATAGGTATTTAGAGTCTGGACTACATCTTCCCTTTCCTCCTTGTATGTTACAGTTCTGTCGGTTTTGTTCAGCTTTGGATCCTTTTTATTATCCTTCTGACTTGATTGTTTTTCTTCCATTTTATGTTCTCTGAAAAAAAAATCTCTTTGTTGTTTGTTGCCTTCGGTAGAATCAAAGTAAGGTTTTTCTTCTGGGTTCTTAGTTTTTTGGCCTGCCTACACCATAGAATCCCTTTGTATTGTTTTGCATTCACATATACCAACTTTTTAGCTGTACCCGCTGTATGATTTTGGAAGACTTCTACCTTTCCCCAAATTTTGTTTTCTATTGCTATATGTGTTTCTGGGATAATAGATCTCTGTAGTGCCATATTTGGATTGTCTTTGAAACCCTCATGTTTAATCATGGTTTGCATGCCTTGTTGAAACCAGATTTGACAGAAATATATAAAGAGTGCTGCAGAGAATGAAAAGGTTTGGTGGGTCTACCTGAGAAACTGACTTATCTAATTTGACTTTTACCAAGATTGGCCTTTGAATCAAGATTCGCAGCCCTGGCCCACAACCCTATCCTCCACTCATAGCCCTCTATGTCATATCCTGTCAAAGCCTTCGTAGCCCTATTCCCACCTATCGCAGCCATGTCCTCCACTCATGACCCTCCTGTCGACCCTCCCTCAATAGCAAGTACATGGATGCCAAGTTAGTGATGAGATATTATTTTTATCTTAGTGGGGTGATCAAATCCCCATTGATTTTATCACATTTCCATGGAGTTTGTGCAACTTAGTTCACAATTATCTCAAGTAGAACCGAATGACCCATCTCAGCTCGGGGTTTAACTTATCCCATATAACTTGGCGGGTATTGATTTGGTCATTTAACGTTCATATTACTTGGCGGGTTTGATTACCTATTGCATGAAAATTTATCATTGCGACCAAGATATGGTCAAACATAATACTTTACCAACCCAATGTATTGGGGGATTCAATATCAATGCCACCTATATGGCTTATCATTGGTCAACCCACATCTTTGGGTGATAAACAATAGCCAACCAAAGTCAAAGGGCATTGAAAAAATAATGCAATGCACATCGATCGATCCATTGGCGATCTCACCAAAGGAATAGAGGGAAAAAGCCACATGTGGCATTAGCCATGAAGATCAATCCCCATTTAAACACCTATCTCGCCTCACATGTGATCTATGTAGGAATTAATCCCAAAATCACAAAAGTGGAACACAAAAGGCGGGTAGAGAGTTTTGAACCCACAACCCGGGCATGAGGAGTGGAAGCGGTCCAACCAACTCAACCAGCAATTTGGTTGGGATGAGAGATGGAGGATGTGGTATATAAACACAAATTTTGGTGCTTCAGGCCTATAAAAGGATCTCCCTACATCATTCTCACACACACAATCTTAGTTATTATTTTAAGCTAAGTGGTGGATTTTATTTTATAGTATTTATACTATATTAAAATCTTGAATTTTATTAGTGGTGGATTATAGAATTAATATAGTATTGGGACTATATTAAAATATTGATTTATATTGAGGCATATTTTTGTATTATTGTCGGCCTATTATTTTTAGGCAACAATATATAAAATCATTGTGATTGGGAGTTATTATTACTACCCAATAGGCCCATTGAGCCCCATTTAAACTTATGAAGCTTGGAGTTTTGGACCAGTGTCATAGGGCATATTGCAAATGTTTGGAAGGCCGATCACATTCCTTAGGATACTTGTGCACTAGGAAGGTGGAGGATGAACCAACGGATTTTCGGTGTTCTTCGAAAGGTTGGAGCACTTTATAGGAAAGTAAGATTCCATTAGATATTCATTGTAAGATCAATATTTGTACTTATGAATTTTTAATCTTTTGGAGCGGTTTGAAAGAAGAGACGTAGGCTATTGCAAACTCGTAATCAATTGATATGTAATTTCTATTACATTTCTGCATTAATTTGGAGTTGATTACTTAAAAGGAGTAATTTATCGACAATTATTAAAAAGTCTATAAGGGTCTAGAATTTTTGGGTATATTTTGGATCATCAACCATTGACTTAGAGACATACCATCATTATATCAAGAACTTTATAGGCTTATTTCATGATGAAACACCTAGGAACACTCACTTGACTTCTTTTATGCTAGACACCTCATATGAACAACACAGAGACACATAATCATATGATAATTATCATAGACACCACAAACCTTGAGGAGACAAATAGACCACTTACTTACAACCAATTTAATTGACATCAACATATGACCAAATCAAGATGATTATGACAATTTTCAAACTATTTTCTAACCTAGGTATGTCCAACAAAAGCAATAACAAATCAAAAACAAAACTCTTTTTCTCATATTTGATATAATCATTTAGGCATATGATAGGCCCATGACATATCTTGTTATGACTCGGAGACCAAACTTACTAAAACATGCATGCTTCACTTCACAAATAACAACAAACAAGTCCTTCATATGCGAGAGATAAAAACCACATACCTACTAATTCAAGAAGAAACCTCTTTAAAGACCATGAACATGACCACTTGAAGGACATAACTAGGCCTCAAACAAAGATTGGACATTTTACTATACATATTTAATGACTATTATTGGGATTACTTTACATACATTACTACATTTGAGGTGTTCCCCATACCTAGATTATTCAACTTCTCATGTATTGGATATTGAATAATATTCAAACACATATGATCTTCTTGAATTATGATCCCTTTAACTAAGGAAACATGCTTTCTTGAACTGGTAAAGATCCTTCTTTGATGCCATAAACACTTTATTTGACAACCTTCATTGTATTAGATTACAAATTAGGTCTGAGAGTATGATCCCTTAACATTATTTTCTTGAACAACCAATTTTTCCCCTTGATATTTGTCAAAACATCCTTAGATTCATTCATCAGAGTCTTCTTAGTGAAAATATTTCCATTTTGAGATTGAAATATGCTAGTGTACCTTGATTATCCCAATTGGTGAAAATATCTTGCAACATATTCTTGCTTGTGATACTTGTGACATAAAATACCACTCTTGCTTCTTCTTGGTTAAAACACACTTAGGTTCTATCCACAATTCTTTTCTCTATTCCCATATTCACAACATGAAAAACTTTCACCTTTTAAGAGAGTTACATCATTCTTAGGTGACCTCCTTTTGCAGTCTCTATCTCTATGACCAAAATCACAACAAAAAAGTAATAACTATTGAATGAAGAACCATACCTCATAGCATTAGGTTTTCTAGCGAGTTGGAGCTTCTTGGATCAGCCTTCTTAATCACCTTCTTAACTAATTTAGTGCTTGGACCAGCTTCATTTTCATGCTCTCTTTCAAACCCTAGGCTTATTTTGTTATTTTTGGCCCTTTTTCCTTCTATAACACCACTAATAGCTTTGGATCTCTTCTAAAGTATCTCATACATCTTAAAAATTTTAGAATAATTCTCTAAATCTGATTCAATAGATTTCAATTTGTCTTCATACCTTAAAATAGAGTCTTCTTTCTCCTTTAGGGCTTTGGTCAAACTTTGAACTTGAGCTTCCAAAGCAAAAATGGATTGACTATGCTTAGCTTCCGTATCCTTAACCTGCATTTGATATCCCTCAATACATGACTGAGTTATTTCATTCCAACTTCTCAATATGGCCTCAATAACTACAGACTTACCCATCACTTATGCTACAAAGGATATCCTTCAAGGTGTTAGATTTACTTCACAAGGACCTGCTCTGATACCAATTGTTGGAAGCACAATGAACTTAGGGGGAAATCAATTCTCTAATACTTTAAAAAATCCATATTTACCATACATGCACCATTAAAATTTATCCATCCATCAATGTGTGATTAGAAACATAAAACATTCAACCACATAAGCACAATCAAGAGAGCATATAGATGAACTCAAGATATAAGTGGGTAACCCTCATGGGGAAGAAAACCCATTGAAACTCTATTTATAGTACAAAAAAAAAAGTTTAGTAAAGCACAAACTTCACAAGGAGCACCATCCCCTAATTTATTTAAGCACCAACCCCACAAGGAGCACCAATCACTAGTTTAGTAGAGCAAAAACCCTACAAGAAGCACCAACCCCTAATTTAGTGAAGCACCCAATCAACAAGGAGGCTACAACCCCCTAAATATGACCAAACACCAACTAAGCCACCTAAATATATCTTATCTCTGATTATGATGTGCTACTCGCTATCTAAATAACTCTCCTAGTTATTTAGACAACTTACATACATATTCTAGCTTAGAGATCTTCATTATGAGTAGCGTGTACCTCGGTTGTTCCCACGACACATTCTCTTTGTAACTATTTCCTCATGTGCCCTTGTACAATTCCCCTTATCCCCTTTCCATTTTCCTTTTCCTCTTTGTTCCACTCTCACCTTGCACGCATATTCTATGCATTTTCCTTCTTCCTAGAAACTATTTCATCCTACATGTGTGCCTTGCACTTACTTCAATCAGCTAAGTCCTTGGCCCTCTCGCACTCCCTGCACATTACCTTGTAACCGTTACTCCTTGACCATGCATTCTCCACTCACCATTTTGCCTCATTCCCTCACACGTGTTGCACGTGCCTTCCTTTCCGAGTTCTCACCGTGCCTCATTCTTCAACATGCATATATTTTGTGCCCTCCTTTGCACCTTTTCGTGCCACATCATTCTCTAACATGCTTGAGTGTGCCACATGCAACCAATCAAAGTGTGCCAACAAGGCACCAAATCCTTATAATGAATCAATGAGTGACACGCGATAGAGATGATAAGAACATTTGCACATTTGGCCATCATTTCAGCCCATCCGCGCGTGCCACATATCTTGCATGCACAAACAACTCGAAAAACTTCTTACTGACTATATCTTTTGCTACATAGCTCGATCGGCATGCACCTAGTCTCAATCGATAGATATTGACATAGGCTATAATGCTAGACATTCAAATTCAAATTCTTAGTAGATTTGGTAGGTGAGAAATAGTTCTAGGGATTAATGAGGACATTTGATTGCTCCAACCACCCTATTTGATCGATTCACCCTCTTTTCTTTTCCAACACACCAAATAGACTTGGGGAAGAACTTTTGATAGATTTCTAGGTGGATTTATAAGCATTGAATGCTTCTTATTGGAGGTTACATTTCAAATTCAGATTTTCCCCCTTTATTCTCTTCTTCTTCCATGAATTCATCTCTAAATGTGAGATCTAGGCTAATTTCTTATGTTGGAAAATTTGGATCCTTACACATTTTCTAAGGACTTTATATTTTTTGTATTTTGAGTTGTAGACCTATAGATCGGCTCATGCATGTGGATATTGGCCTCTTTCACCATTGCGAGAGATTTTGTGTATCTCTAAAAGTAATAGAAGCATTGTTTTGTGACTATTCTTTGTCCTAAGAATGTTTTTATTACTTATTCTTTCCTTTCTTTTACATTGTGTGCTTGTTGTGCCCTTCTATGTCCCTTACACTCCTTTTTTAGTTGTGCTCCAGAAACTGATTTAGTAAATACTTTTAATTGTGCTACATGTGTCTAGCCTTATTTGACGTATTTCTCTTCATTTTCATTCAAAATAGATAGTGTTCATCCCTCTTTTTGGTGTTAGCCCCATTTAGTATAGTTTCTTTTCATGTTATCCTTCTATCCTTGGTCCCTTAGCATTATTAGCTTAGTTTTCCATTTCAGCACCAAGAGTAGCGTGGCAGTTCGAGAATAGATAAAGAGGAACTAGCCTTCTCGAGAGATTTTCTCAATCGTGTAAGGTCCCACAACTTGGATACTATTACATTGTTGTCTCAAATGACTCAATCCTCCCAATCCGAGACATAGGTGCAAGTTTGACAACAAATAATTTCTGGTATGCCCAAAGGGACAAGTAGTGAAAGCTTAAATTTCATATTGATAATTTTTGATGTGTGAACTTAGTATTTCCATCCTTTAGACGCTTATTTCAACACATCTGGCAACTCCCAAAATTTCGAACTCTTGTTTTGTAGTTATGAGCACATTTTATGAGAAGAATGCATACCATACAAAGTTTTGTAACTAAAGGGTCCTTTGAATACCTATAACTTTCACCAAGAAACACACAATAGATCTTCCATGCCCACATCCCCATCTCTAGCATGTCACATGCACTTTAATCCTCCCAAAATAGATAAGCACACCTTGTTATGGCACTTCAACCTCCTCATCCTCTAAGGAACTTCACTAGCTTCATTGGTGGAATCCCACTCAATCCTAATGCTCAACATGATATCTTTAGTGGCGCGCTTAAAAGTATTCCATACTTCATGGGAGAAAATCAAGTCACCCATGTTGAACACATTCAATATGTGGCAAATGTATGCTCTGTCTATTTGATTAAACATGATGATGTTGCTATCAAGTTTCTTGTAGTCTCTTTCAAGGGTAAAACACTCCAATGGTACCATTTCCTAAGACTGCATCCATTTCTACCTCGACAAGCTTGGAAAATATGTTTGTAGTTACTTTGAAGATAAATCAGATCATTTATCACTGGTGGAGCAACTGATTACAACAAAGTGCATGCCCAATGAGAAGATGACTGATTTCAACATCAAATTCTATAAGACTTGGGATACAATTCCTCAAGTGGTAAATCCTGACTAGTATGCCTTCTTATACTATCTAAGGGATTTGATTAGTGAATTTTTAGTCATGATTCAATCCATGGGAGGTAGAACCTCACCTGTTACATACAAAATTGCAATAAGGGCAGAAAATAGTCTCATCCAGGCTAATAAGTTGGCATCTAGGCCTCATGTAGCCTTATTCCCGAGAATTTTCTCCAAGACCCACCTTTTATTGCTCCAGGTTCTAGTGAGAGCATGTAACCGATTACATCTACATCCTACTATCCTATCTAACAAAAGGAAGATAATGAGTTAAAGGACCTAATTAGAAACTTGTCCAACAAGTTATTATCATTAGAGAAGTAACAAACGCAAGCCTACAGAGGCATTCACAATCAAGTGCAAGGCTAGAAAAAATCAACCTTGGTGGAATTAGTATGGGAATCAAATGTATGCACAAAATCAGTAGAATGATAGATGACATGCTAATGGTCACTTTCCTTTGCAAGTTATTCCTCTTGAACAACCTCTTCCAACACCCAAAACAATTCAGACACTTGTCCCAATCCATACAAACATAACACATGAGTTTGAATGGTGTTTTCCTTGCAATATGCCTCATAGACAATATTACTATGCTAATACTACATTTGTGCAAGCCTACATGATTCAAAACACTTCCAACTATGAGCCTTCAACGAGTGCACTAGAAGAAGATAACCAAGAAAGGCCAAATTCTCATCTAGAGGAAAATTTGATTTTATTTAGCACTTAGGACTTTTGTGTAATCAACCAAGCTATAGAGGATATGAGCAGATTACATGCCCAAGTTACTAGACAACATAATATACATGAAGAGAATGCTCAAGTCTAGTGCGCAGGTCATAATTCCAGAAACACAAGTGAAACCTAAAAATCAAAATGAAATAGCTAAGACATTTAATAGTAAAATCACGCAAGTTCCCACATTCAAGGCTGCGCAAATATCCTCCGTGAGTGACATGCATGCCTTGTTTGGTAGATCAATTTCTCGCACACTAAGGTTCCAACCTCTGCACTTGAGAAACCAAGCAAGAATGTTTCTGTTCCTCAAATGTGCAAGTCAGTGGGTTTTCCATTCAGCATTTTGGACCAGATGAAAAAGACAAACATAAATTTTATAATGTGGGATGCCCTGACCATTCCATCCCGGGCGTGACTTGTGCATGAAGCACTTGGCACAACTCTTGTGCATTGATCTAGCTATGCAGAATCTACATGCTTCTATCAACATCTACATAAAGAGGATAAACAAGTAAGTAAAGTTTTTAAAACCCCACCCTTCTATATGTATTTTATCATAGGCAAACATCTTGTCCATAATCGTATGATTGACTCGGAGGTTCTATTAATTTTGTCATGCATAAGAACATTGATGATGTCTTAGGACTTAAGTATATCCCCCTGAAAAAAGGAGTCCTACAAATTGATGGTTCAATTGTCACTATCCTAGGAATCATCAAGGATATTTATTTATCCCTTCATGCATGTCAAAGTCTTACCATAACTCATAATGTGTCTATCATTGACCTATCTCCTTTTTTTTTCCTTATGTCTGTCAAGATAATTTACTACTAAAGTGGGTGGTTACTTGTCTTCTGATTGGTCTCATATGTTACTCAAGACAAGGTATGATACCCGGTTTACCATACAAGCTGAGCCAATATTTTCCTATCATGTAGATTCATATGTGTCATCACCTCTCTAAGAAAAATGTTTGATCCAAGAAGAAGAAACTTTAGTTCTGAAGAGTAGCCTCTTCCACCTCCTATTCTTGATCTAGTGCTTGATGAGTGGGCAAAGAGGCACCATAAATTTGGTGCATATTATGAAGAATTAGAAGATTATGAAACCGGGCTTGGTACTTACTCCATTCTTGAAGAATAAGTTATGATGTCGTGTGCGATCGAGTCTAAGTGAAGAGAACCCTGGTTTATGGAAGTTATAATTTGATGGATTTAGCGAGAAATGACACGACAAGAAGATTTTTCTCATTTCCACTAAGGATGAGAAATTTTTCTTCTCTCATAGATTATAGTTTACATGTTCTAACAATGTGGTGGAGTATGAGGCACTGGTGCATGGTATGATTATTGTTGAAAATAAAAATATTAAGGAGTTTTAGATCTTTGGGGACACGTAATTGGTTATCCACCAAGTCATCAATAAGTTCTAAGAAAAGAATAAGATTCTCAAAGCTTATAAACATAGGGTTTGGGACCTCCTTGAGAGCTTTAATTCTTTAAATATGCAAGTGGTGCCACATAAAATGAATAAGGAAGCTGATCAAATGACCGCATGATTGGTTTGCAACTCTCTCTTGCTGAATAATTTTCCAAAGGAAACACTCAAAACATCAAGATTGTGATAGACCATCCATTCGAGAAAACAACACCTGGTGCAAGTGTTTGTGATGACGCGTAGATCATCCAGTTTATCTAGAATGAAAGTGAGTTGTCATCAAGCATGCAAGCTGACTTTCATGATAGCTATGGGGACTAAGTGATTCAACTGAAGTTAAATAAGTTACCTAAATGGTTGGTCACCTTAGAGAAAATGTTTATCCCGATGATGAGTTCACGGTTGAATAAAATTATATGTGTACCACACAAGAAGACTGCTCCCCAGCCCCTATTGAATGTAGAAAGGATTTTTTCCTTAGTAAGGCTTGCGCACACAAGGAAAAGTAGGAATTCATCTATCTCTATCAAAAATATAGTGATATATTCTCATGGGAGTATGGATAACTCAAATTTTTTGATCTAAGTGTCACTCAACACTCCATTGACCTTGATCCTAAGCATTAATCCCATCAGGACAAAAGAAGTGACAAGTCAATCCAAAGATAGAGCCCTTCATGAGAAAAGAATTATCCAAACTCATTAAGGTGAAGATTAGTTTTCCCACCAAGTACTCTACTTGGGTCGTGAATCTAGTTCCAATGCATAAGAAGAAGCTGTGAAATCAAACTATGTTTTGATTTCACATATTTGAATAAGGAATCTCTAAAGGATCATTACCCTTTTCCTTCAATGGAGAAAATTTTCCCAACTATGGTTGGCCCATAGAGATTCTCAATGTTTGATGGATACTCGGCTTTAATCAAATCTGGTCAAGGAAGATGATCAATTGTAAACAAAATTTACAGCCAAGTGGGGAACATATGCATATCGAGAAGATTATTTTTGGTTTTTCAAACATAGGTGCAACGTTTCAACATGCCATGGAAATTTACTTCAAAGGTTATATCAATGAGTTCATCTTGGTCTACCTAGATGACATCACTATCTTCTCAAAGAAAAGCACGGATCATATGGAACACCTAGAGAAAGTATTTGAGAGATACATAAAATTTTGGGTATCCCTTAACCCCAAGAAGTGTAATTTTTACAGTGAGCGTAGGGCAATCTCTTGGGCCATGTGGTTTCAAAGGATAGCATCACAATTGATCCCGAGTGTGTTTCAAGCATCTTATCCCTTTCCATGCCAACACACAAAAAGACCTTATAGTCCTTCCTTGGTAAGATCAATTTTATTAGGTGTTTTATTCCCAACTTTGTAGGACTGGTCCGACCCATCATCCTCATGCTCGGGAAAGGCATAACTTTCAGATGGAAAGTGGAAGGAAAATAAATATTCAACAAAATCAACTTTAATCAACTCAAAAATCCACTTGTAGCTCAAGTTATGCTCAATTTTTGGACCCTACTATTTGAGACCCCAAAATTGCCCTTTGACCACCGAACACGTTTGAACCTCAAAACACCATGTACCTATAGTATATTTTTCTGGAACTTCATGTACATCAATATCATCTTTCAATCATCATGCAACATCAATTTTTCATGCCACTCCTTTAGACCATATTTCTCTATAACCTTCTTTCACATAAACTTCTATTTTTAGGTGGTACCTAGTCATCACCATGACCTCAACCATACATTTCTAGAAATCCTAAGGACTATTCTACAAAATCCAATCATCAATTTTTATGAACCAATCAAAAGCGGGTCATAATACTTCACTTTCTAAAACCGATCCCATATAGGGTTTTAGACCACTTTACTTTCTTAACATTCGTTCACAAAATCCTGAAAGTCAAATGACTTCATTATTTTTGAATCCTTATAATATCACCATAAAATATTCCTTGAAATCCACAAGGTTCCTTGTAATCATATTGTTCACAAAGATAATCTAAAGTTGCACTTCGAGGTGGAAAATAACTTGATTTTCACCATATCTCACATAATCTATCATATCTAGCAAAATAAAAGTCATGGGAACCTAAAAATTTTCTAAGATCACTATGAATCATCCCTCTAACATATCCCATCATCATAATATCAATTTCATGGATCAATATCTCCAGTCACTAAGACTTACCTATGCTTACATGCTAGATCCTCACTATAGAAGCTAGAGTCAATTGAAATAATGTAATAAATGAATGAGAAACCTCTATAAATTACTAAAACATACCTTATATGCCATGATATACTTTAATTCATTCTTCCATGAGCTCATATAACTCTAAACCACATTTTCACACCTCCAAGTTGTCATACCTACTCCTAATGAGCACCTATAACATAGTGAACCACTGTATTTGCACCATGCCACTATTGCGAGTGTCCAAGATCCCTAAAATACTTCTCTCTATCATGTTAAAATTCTTCCCAAGCATCCAAGAAGATCCTATTTTCATGTTGCATCTCCAGCACTTGTATGGGCTTGCAAGAGCAAGCATGCCTCACTAAATCTCACATTTGTACCAATTGGTAAAAATCTAAAATATAATGTTAGAATTATATAAATCATCATAAGATCATCATGAAACATTCACTTTGTCATTAATGTGGCTTTTTCAATAATGAAAACACCTAATAGGAACAATGTCAACACTTATTGGATTGTGAGATCGTCATTTGGACCACGATTAGTAGTAGATGCCCTCTGTGGTAGCGTGTGATCCAAAATAACATGTCTATGTATTGTAATATTTGCAAGACCCATAATCATGACATGAATAACTAAAAATTGATTGATTGATTATATACACAAATCCATTGAGACCGGTGTGTGCAGACTAGTTTATCAAGAGGGTCGAAAAGAGCGGGAAGGACACCATAATGAGGTTCGCAGAATGGTGGGATAACATAAATAGAGGATTTCATGGAGGATATAGAGGTCGAGGTCATACTAGTGGAAAAGGAGGATTTTCTAAAGGAACTTGCTATATTTTTAGATATCGTGATCACTATCAACATGAGCTCCCTTAGAATGTAATTTGTTCGTGGTGTGGGAAGCAACACAAGTTAGAATATTACGCGGACTTGTATGAGCACATGAGAAAGAATCATAAGAAGGAAAAAAAGGGCACATGAATGATCAAGGTACACCATGCCCTTACTGATCATTGGATGCCAAAGAAAGTTCCCGATCTTGAATTGCATCCTATTTTAGTTACTACATGCACTGAGGTTGTGCATGCTCATGAAGCTTCGAAGTTCAATCTAATTATCAAAAATAGGAGGTGATACATGCTAATTATCTTGATGCTTATCACTAGAAGAAAGTCTACCAAGAGACTTAAATTCCATCTAGGATCTAAAAATAGAGATTTCGTGCTTGAAAGAAAGGCGCACATGATGGAACGTTCAAATAAGATTGAATTCCGAAGAAGGACATAGATGAATTGAAGGAGGTATGTAGAATGTTGTGCTTTAGGAGAACATTATTCCTCTGTTAGGAGAATGGTTACGTGAGAAGGTACCACACACTAGGTTTGATTGCAAGAGATAAATACTCCATGTGAATCTACCCCTCATAGTCATGAATTTGACAAGGATATCACACTTAATGCAATCATTGATGGATGGATTCTGTTGGGTCACGAAATATTGGCTAAGTAACAAAGGGCACGTGAGTGCACGGGTCCAATAGGAAGAAATGTGCATGGGGAGAAGCGCGTAGGACAAGGTTTTAAGAAGGGCCTAGAAGAAACCAAGGTGCACGCGCAAGAAATACACATGGTCTAAATACTTAGCCATATTCAACATTCTAAAAGAACTTGAGGAAAAACATGACCCGACTAGGCATATTGAGTGGATAAGGTGTCATCTCGGGAGACTTGGTGTCAAGGAAAAAATATTCCATGCATGGAATATTCCTAGGAAGACATCATTGCAGAAAGTGGAGAGCTCGGAATAGAATAAGCATGCACCATTGAAGGACCACATGGACACTTGGCATCTGATCTACTCTTGAGAAAAGGCATGGTGGTGGGTGTTGGTGCTATAAAGAGATATTCTTGGAAGCAAATAAGATAGATTGAGAGATACAGACCGTGGAATACATAGATGGAGGACATATAGTATGAAGAGATTGAAGCTCTATAGAAAATACTAGGAGGCCCTAGGAGTTGGGGTTTTCATTAGAATATTGTATGAATGTTATCATGTCTAAGGGATGGGTCTGTAAAAAAAAATTGATAAGGAAAGCATAGCTAGGACCTCTGATATATAGGTTAGATCCCTGTCTTGATACATTTGGTCGATACGAATTTTTGAATGTAATTTGGTTACTGAGACTATGATCAATATAAATATATGGCTTTGTTCTGAATATCTGGTTCATGGGTGCAAAACCTAGTGTTATTTTCTTATATTTTATGGAAGATATGTTCTTTTTATTTCATGTCATGATGTTTCTCTTGTTATTAAATGCTTGGGTATAAGGATATGATAGCTCATGTTGTGCTTTTACATGAATATTCACTTCTCTACAAGTAATCCTCTAACAATGGTAAGATATTCTCATAATGCTCACATAAAGGAGGGTCTTTGCACTCATGCAAGTGCCTCGGTGAGTTCCTAGCACCATGTTAGGTGATAGGGACGATGTGTATGGAGTTAGAAGTTAGTAGATGGGTTAAAATGACTACATCTTGGTTTTGTTGTCGGGACCTCTTTTCAAATTTTTGTGAGAATGATGTGTGATGATAAAATGCTTGACCTTGGATAGTGTCGAAGCATGGTTTAAGAGCACAGAGGATGAGTTTTCTCATAGATTTAGTATTGGACCTGAGTTTGATGCACAAAAATGGGTAGAAAAACATCTATATCATGAGCTATATGAGACCTTCTTTTGTTGTTTTCCAATAGAGTTGTATGAATGGATTTCAACATATGCATCTAGATTAAGTTGGTAATATTCATCACGTGTGGACCCAAGATGAATATCAAAGGCTACAGGATGTTGATCTAACTTGGATGCATGTTGTTGATCATTGGTGGAAGAGAGTGTTGACTAGCTATACCATGACTATGCTATTTCTACATATTCTTTTCCTAAGGTTGTTGAGTCTAAGTTCTTAAAGGAACTTAGAGAATTTTTTTGTGTGTTATCCCTTTAGCCATAAATATCTTGCTCATTACACTAAGTTTGGAAGCATTCCCTATGGTTGGCTAAGCTTCTCTGAGCGTTGGGCAAGGAAGCTAGGGTGGAGTAAGATGACAGACATTGTGGCTGAAAAAGAGAGAGAGGAGATACGACTCAAATATAACGAAACACGTGAATGGGAATTGGATAGAAAATGCAAGGTTGTGGGAGTGATGGATTTATGGAGGTAGACATTGTGGGAAGGAATTGAGGTTCACGCAGAGGACATAGAGCCTAAGAAGTCTATGCTACCCCATCTCAAAGAAGTACAAAAGATAGATCCCTTGACTTCTAATGAGATTCCATCACTTGGAGAAAGGATATTTGTCACGCACATCTGAATCTACTTGGTGACCAACCATTGGCACTTAGTCTTCCAAATCAAGAGATAATTATTGTTAACATAGTTGGTATTGGTGGGAGTGATCGATCTGCACCTAGGAGATATAATTTCTCATTTGGTACATTTATGGTTGTACAATTATTTCCAATGTTTGGAGAGATATTGTTTGGAATAACATTTTGGAAAAGTGTGAGTACGTAAAGCTTGGGTATCACGTTTGGGAGTGGCACGGGACACACATTTGGTACTAGTGCAATATCACAAACTATTGGCATGTAGTTCAGTTGGACATTAGTAACGCTAGGCATAACCACTTTAGGCCCTTTAATGGTTACAGGAGGTGGATCTAGTGGTATAGGAGCTGGAGGACCTGGAGGACTTAGAGGATCTTGAGGATCTGGTGGGTCAAGAGGGATAGGACCTGGTGGATCTAGTATATCTGGTGGTGGAGGTAACACTAGAGGAAATCAAGGTTATGGATCAGGTGGACAAGGAACTCAACCACCTCATGAAGTATTTTTGAGATGTCTTTGCACCTACTAGAATAAAAATGTGTTGAGGATGCTTCAAAGCATGTACACAAGTGTGAAATGATATGGTGCATGAAGGGATCACAACCCCATAATGGAAGGTAAGTTACTTTGCAACAACATTGCAAGGATGCATGCATAGGTTGTCTGGAAGTATGACCCCCATCTTAAAGTGGTAGATTATGCCACGTTGTGGAATGCTTTATTAGCTTAATTTCATATCCCTGAGTTTGAATAGAAGAGAATCAACACACCAAAGGATATTTAGCAAGGAATGAAGCAGAGTGTGCGGGAATATGACACACGTTTTAAAAATCTCTTATTAAATATATCATATGATATTCACCCCTCTCAGCATGCTCAGTGATTTTTGGCGGATTGATAAAATTGTTTAGGAGAGCACTTTCACACAATACTTTCATAGAACCGCGTGAGGCCTTGGAGGCTGACCTACATGCTAAGGTTATCAGAAGCATGGATACCAGTGTTATCCCCTTTCTTGAGGCTCATATTCTGCAATGGAGAAGAATTTTGAGAAGCTATGTTTGAACTTGGTGCATGACACTCACAAAGTGCTCTATGGCACATATATTGTGAGGTAGAGGGAAATACAAAGGATAGTTTCCCTAGGAGATCGGTATGCACCATGAAAATGGACTATGAAATTTTCCACAAGGATCATGATGTAAGTAGATTCCCACTCCTATAACACACGATCCATAAGAATGTGTCTTATTATTGTGCAATATCTGCACCTATACTACCCATGACAACAAGGATTGTAGATTGATTGACTAGATAGATGACGCCATTGATATAGGTTTGCGCCAAACCAACCTCACAAAAAAATTCTAAGGAAGATGGTCATCACTATGAAGGGCACATGGATGAAGGGGTGCATAGAAGAAGTTTCTAAGGAGGATTTCATGGTCATGGTAACTACAGAGGAAGAATTGAGTTCCCATGTTGAACATGTTACAATTGTGGATCTACCAAACACTATAAGTGTGAATGCCCTGATTTACTACAATGCTCTTATTGTAGGATGAAGCATAAGTATGAGGAGTTTCCAGAACTATTTGAACATATGAGACAACAAAATCGAAAGGAAAAAGGTGTCAGGATGGTAAGCGTGAGGAAGTTTGATTAACAATGGATGCCAAGAGTGGTGCGTGAGTCAAAACTAGAGCTGTACTAGTTACGGCACAAGTTGATGTTACGTGCACAAGGGATATACCAAGGAAAATACGAGTTATTATAGAATAGGTGGTGCATGGAAAGTATCCAGATCTTACTCATCGAGAAAGAAGTGTATCAAGAAAAAATGTTTGTGATTGAAGCCTATAAGGAGAGATCCAATTCCCGAAAGAGTAGTCAAGACGATTCTGAGAAAAGGAAGGTTATTGAGGCTCCACATAAGTATCTGGATGAGGTTAGAGAAGTATGCAAGATGATGAGGTGAGAGAATATCATCCCCTTCTTTAGGAGAGTGTCTACGGAGAAAGTACCATAATTTAGAGAAGGGTGCGAGAGGTAGGTTCGCATGTTAACCTTCCTCCCCACGGCCTTGATTATGACAAGGAGATTACCTTGAATGCTATTGTAAATGAGTGTCTTGAGCAATATTTTTCCTAACATGTGTGCAGATTTCAATGTTCTCACCCTATATGCATAGCATCAAATGGGAAGGCCCCATTACTGACCATCTTTGAATGTGTTTTATATGGCTAACAAGACAAAGATAATACCCATTGGTGTCTTGAAGGACACTATTATCACTATCCAAGGGGAAAATTTCACTGGGGATTTAGAAGTCTTGGTCTTAGCTGAGGTAGACAACTTTCCAATATTACTTGGGTGCCCCTAGTGTTATAAGAATAATGTTGACCTAAGGTTCAATAAGGGATACATAAGTTTTAAAAACAAGGATCGGGTCATCATCCCCTTAACCGATGGAAAATCAGCACCATATAATGAGCCCTTGAGAGAAGAAGTTCTTGACAGGATCTATGTGCCCTCCATTTGTGACCCTGAGGTAATTCACCCTACAAAGGGAGTTATTCAGTTTAAAGATACTCAGTCCATGAGTGATACAACAAGTGTGGTGTGTGACAATTGGGTGCATGGGGCATATGAGTTAATTGGGCGCTAGTTAAGAGGCTCTTTAACAAGGGTAACGAAGGCACACTTAGTCAAGTGCGTGGAAGGGAAGAAGTTGTTGAGCTAAAATGGAAGGGCTGACCCGATGATTTCTTATGGGAAAGGGAGGCTCAATGGAAAAATGAGATCAAAAGAAGAGGGATGCTCAACTATAACTTACTTGGGACAATAACGTGTTGGTGGGTAACTCACCGGGATAGCCTTCTAGAGTGGTGCAGGTAAGAATCAAGTTCTCTGTTAGATTATCCCTCAAGCAATGCACCCACTGCTGCAATACAAGACTACCATGGGAAGGAACCCACCTCGTCTCACATCCAAGCATGTGAGAAAGCATGGATGTAAGGTTCGAGAGGCCTTGCTTACCTTCTTTATGGGTACATCTACTATATTCCACATTACAAGGTTGTGCACGTGGATGGTATATTCACTCCGAGATGCACCATCAGATAGGAAATTAGCAGGATTTGACGGCTGACCTCCTTCAATATTTCAAGTATCAGAGTAATAAACCATCGATGAATAGGGTGTTGCAAGTTGTTGAATTCCTAACAATGGGAGATAGTTTCATGGAAAAAGATAGAATATTGGAGTTATTGGGTGAACCTATTTTAGAACCGCACTTTGAGGAGGAAGAGTCAGAAGAGATGTAGCTTGAGCACACATGCATGGAGAAAGAGAAAATAAAGATGGTATATGTGATAGATGGAGAAGAAATGGAGAGTCACGGATATTAACCATATTGAAGGTACACATGTAGTTATTAATAGTCTTGATGAGAAAGAGCACACCTACCATGAGCCCCTCAAAACAAATAAGGTTAACATTGGTTCGGAGGCTGAACCTAAGGAGGCCACTATTGAAGACTATTAGTTGAAAAGGAAGTCTTGAAGATCATTGATCTATTGTGTGAGTTTAAGGATTTATTTCCATATGGGTACTATGAGCTCAAAGGCATTCAAAATCTTTAGGGAGATGAAGATCAAGTTGAAGTAAGGTACACACCCAATCTGAAAGAGGCCTTATCGGATGAATCCAAATATGAATGCCAAGGTTAAGGAGGACATAGAAAAAATGATCACTTCAGGCATTATTGAAGCCATGGAAGAATTAGAATGGGTAAGCCCCATGGTCATCAGTATTAAAAAGGATGGAAGGATAAGGATCTATGTTGACTATAGGGACTTAAATGCGGTATGTGTAATTGATCCTTTTCTAACACCTTTTACTGAGGAGATCCTAGAAGGAGTGGCTGGGTGTGAAATCTATTCCTTCATGGATGGATTCTAAGGATACCATAAATTTAGAATTGCTAAAGAAGACCAAGAGAAGAAAACTTTCACCACTGAATGGGGAAGTTTTTCCTATACGGTCATGCCTTTTGGACTAAAGAAACACGTCGTGTGTGTGTTTTGTGCATAGTGGTCCAAGAATTTCAGATTTTATCCTTAAGTTTCTGCAAGTCTACCTTGATGACTTGACAATGTATGGATTAGTGAAATACCATTGTGATAATTTGAGGCTAATGTTTGAAAGATGTTGGAATTTGAGGATATCCCTCAACATTAAGAAGTGTGTTTTGCTAATCCATTTAGTACCTTGTTGGGGTATATCATATGAGGAAGGTTTGTTTGTGGATCCTAACAAATTTTTTGTTATTGTGGGGTTAGGGGATCCTACCAGTTAGATTACAGTGTGTGAATTCCTTGGGCATGTAGGGTACTACCAGAATTTTATCAAGGGGTATGCCAATATCTATGCGCCATTGGAGAAGCTACTAAAACACAAAAGTTCCTTTCTTTGGTGAGAGGCATAAAGCACCTATACTATGATTTCCTTCTTCAGATAAACCTTTCCACGTGCATGTTGATGCTTTAGGGATGGACATTGGAGCAATATTAGCACAACCTAAAGAAGGGATTGTTGATCACCCCCTTTTCTTTGCAAGTAGGAAGTTATCACCATCGAGAATAAAACTACACAAATATTGAGCACAAAGCACTTTCGATGATGTACGCACTACATAATTTTAGGTAGTATCTATTGGAAACACCCTATAATTTTACATAGATCACATGGCCTTGAAGTACTTGGTGAACAAGCCCATTTTGTAAGGGTGCATATGTCGGTGGGTCCTATTGTTTCAGGAATTTGAGTTTACAGTTGTTGTGAAACCAAGAAAGAGTAACTCAGGGCTTGACCATTTGTCAAGAATTGACTCAGGGGAGGATGCGCAAAGTATTAAGGATGTTATGTCAGATGCACAACTATTTAGGTTACAGCACACACCCTATGACTTAGAAGATATTTTTGTGTTTCTCAAAATGGGTGTGGCACTAGAAGGAATGAAAACTTTGGAAAGGAAATAATTAGCTATGCTCATTGTTCCCTACATGTTAATTAGTGGAGACTTATAAAAGTTGAGTCGTGATGAGTTTCTTCACTTTGGTGCATGTTAGAACATGAGCATGTTGTAATCATGGAAGAAGCACATGGTGGGATTATAGGAGGGCACTATGTAGGGAATGCCACCATGTGGAAGATTCTACTTATAGGGATTTGGTGGGAAAGTATCTACCAAGATTGCATTGAATTTTGTAAGGCTTGTGACAATTGCCATCACCTTGGAAAGCGGTGACAATTGCTAGATTCTTATAGGAGGACATAATCAACGGGAATGGATGTTCTTTAAGCTTGACTAGTGACAAGGGTACACAATTTTGAATGAAAAAGTTAGGATTTTTTGGCCGAGTTTATGGTGGCCCATCATAAGACTACCCCATATAACCCACAAGCTAATGGAATTGTTGAGGCATTTAACAAAATTCTGAGTCACGCACTGACAAAAATTTATGATGTGGGAAGAAAATATTGGAATGACAAGGTATC
The DNA here is from genome assembly GCA_018340775.1 of Taxus wallichiana var. yunnanensis. Classification (NCBI taxonomy): domain Eukaryota; kingdom Viridiplantae; phylum Streptophyta; class Pinopsida; order Cupressales; family Taxaceae; genus Taxus; species Taxus wallichiana. The sequence continues at coordinate 587,094,990 of CM031236.1, forward strand.
ATTCGCTCTATGGGCATACATTACAACCTACAAGATATTGAATAAGGCCACACCTTTGTTTTAGTTGGTGTTTGATGTGGAGGTTGTTTTACCGATTGAATATTATCTACCATCATTGTGTATTACGTGCGTAGGAGGGTTAGCTGATGAACACACAATTCAAGAGCGCATGGAGAAATTAATGCACTTGGATGAAAGGAAATCACTTGCTAGATGGAGTCAGAATATTGAAAAGGCACGACAGAAAGCATGACATGATCGCCATATTAAAAACAAACAATTTGAGGTTGGGTAGATGGTTTTGTTATATGATTCCAAGTTTCTACGCCATCCTGGGAAACTAAAATTCCATTGGTTAGGGCCATATATCATCTCATACATCCTTGATTCAGGCATTTTCTAGTTATAAGCGCTTGATGGAACATGGTTACCAAGCCATTTCAATGGGAGTAGGTTGAAGCCCTACTATAAATAAGTCTTCCTTATGTTTGTAAATAAGGTAGTATTTCCATTTAGCCTAGGATTTCCTTTTATGCATTTATTTTCCTTTATGTTTCCCTTTCTTGTTGCTTGTTCCTTTCTTGTTGGGTTGTTTTTTTGTGCACTTTATGCGTTGGTAGCCACTTATTATTTTCAAAAGTTTGTGTATGTGTAGAGGACCACACATCTATTTTTGTGTGGGGTGGAGTAATTAAAATACAACTAGAATATATTAGTGGAATTTGTGTTTCGATGGCCCGGATTGAAGGATGAAAAAAATGTAGTATGGAAGAGCACACGTAGAAAAGGTGGATACATAATTTTGGTGTCGAGGATAGCTTTTGAAAAACCACGTATAAAGGATGAGAAGCATATGAACAAAGCATGAGGTGGGCCAGGAAAAAACCAAGTTAAGGAAAGAAGAAGTGACTTTAGCACTGCAAGAACATGCGTGAAGATCTTTGGTCGGTGAGAATTTTTGCACACCATAAGGTTGTAGAGATTTTCATGTAGGATTGGGCAAGGGTAAAAGCGAGTTAAGGGTGGGATTTAGTGAAAAAATCCACCTTTATTACAAAAGTATGTTGGTAGGTGGCATAACATTTATTGCAAGAGATGAGAAAAAATCTATAAGTAGAAGGTCATGATACATTGTTATTACCTTACATTTCGATAAAGAAGAGCTCTTGCGAACTAGCGAGTCCTTGAGAATTTGCACGAAATGAGATTGTAAAGATTTGAGTGCATGAATAGTGTTATTTTTATAAAATAGGTACACTAGTGTAGAGGAGAGGGTTGTTGGAATTTTTAAAACCCATAAGAAAGTACATCATCTCATGGAAGGAAGGATTTTTCCAGGGTTAGGGTTTTGCAGCTAGGGCACGAGAGTAAGGGGATTTTTCATGAAGGAAGCCATATATTTGAGAAGAGCAAGGAAAAGGAGCAAGGAGGAGTTTTTAGTAACCTGATAAGGAGATGACACCAAAGAAGAAACCATTTCACCGAAGAAGAGAAAGGGAAACATACTTCCACGCCACCAACTTCAATGAGGAGTGGTATACAGAGATGTAATACCCAGATGGTGTGTTGCTCGGAAAAGAATGTGTATCCCATGTAAGGAAGATAGCAGTAAGTGATTACAACCATCACACAAGTACCACGAGAGAAGGAGACAGATTTAGAACCGGTTCACCCTATAGACAAAAGGACACTAGAAGGAATGCCAATCTATGATGATGAAGTAAAGGTAAAATTGGAGAAGGCTGGGTTACTGCAAATTTATGAGTTTCCCTACTTTGGAAAACTGTGACTGTACCAATGGTTGATGTCACATGTGAATGAGGACCACTTATACTTCACCAATGAAAGGATTCACATAACCCCTCAACTAATCTCTAAGTTTACTGGCCTTGTCTGCGTAAAGGAGACACTAGATGATGACTTGGAGGACAAGGAATCCATTAAGGAGATAGTCCAGGCTTATGATTATAAAAAGGGCTCATGCTATTTTGATATCTTAGATATCTCTAACCCAGTGATGAGGATGGTTGCGTGCTTGGTATCCAAGTTGAATGGACAAGAAAGGTGGACACAGATAAACAAGGCTTGGTTGAATATGTGCCGAAAGATTGCGAGAAGGAACCATCTATAACTTGTCCACCTTCATTGTAGAATAAATCATCAATTTCATGCATGAAGGAGAGAAGATCATGTTTGGGAATGTCCTCCTCACCATCGTTTTCTCATAAATTGGAGTGCCCGATGGGCTAGAGAATTTTGTATGGGAATATCTAGATGAAGATCCTTCCCCATAAAGAGATTTGAAAAATACACTTGTGATACTATGACAGCCACCCACAAGGTGCACTTGGAGAAATGGTACAAGAGGATACGTGATGCGTTGGGGACTGAATGGAGGATACCCGAACAATTACCATTGCTAGTGCAAGGAGAAGTCAAGTTTGCTATATACCAACATTTTTGCATTGGCAGATTCACATTGACAGATGGGACTAAGAGCCCATGGTGTAAACTACCTTTCTTCTTCACCGCACAATATTTCCAAGCAAGGGTCAATCGCTTCAAGGAGGCCAAAATAATAAGGTTGAACCTTAGCAAGGTGGATCAGGACCACTACAACCTACGAAGGAAATTGATATACCCTAAGAAGTGCTCTTATGTGGATAATTATGTATCTTATGAGGTGTGCATGAGAAAACTTTTGACGTTGTCAATTTCTTAAAGGACCGCAATAAGGGTATACCTGCAGATCATGCCCAAGTATGAGAAGGGTTCCTACTTGGATAATGATGTCTCCATTCCAGAAGACCCCACCGGGAAGAAGAAGTCCGCAAGGAAGAGGGACAAGAGAAGAAGGCACTAAGTGTGTAAACAACACAATCTGTGGGCACATAGGAGTCATGGGTGAAGCCAAGAACATATGCACGGAGGAAGAAGTCTCCCATTAAGGAAAAGGAGAAATCACCTGAGGAATATGCACCAGAGAAAGAAGAGCCTCCTGCACAAGAAAAATCACCAAGGAAGGAGTCGCCTTCTGAAGAAGAATTGAAGGAAGAGTCTCCTATACTAGAATCATTAGTTAGGAAGAGGTAGAAGGTGATGGGTGTCATTATTCCCTTCATTTAATCAACTCTTTGTTGATGTCATAGTCAAACCAGGGGTGTGTCTAAAGCTATATGCAACAAGAAGAATCTTGTCAATCTATTAATTTATTATAGGTATTTTGCATTTTATGGGGGGTATTTTCAATGTCTTAAGGACTTCTTGGTTAAAAACCTTATTAGAATCAAACTATGAAAAAATGTTGGAAGTAAACACACTTTTCCTTGAAGTAAACACACTTTGTAGAAATGAATTGCTGGAAATAAACACACTTTTCCTTGGAAGTAAACACACTTTGCAGAATGAAATAGATTGCTGAAAACAAACATTACAGAAATAAACACATAATTGAGAATGCTTGGAAAATGATTGAAAAGAAATAAGAACTTAATCTAGAACACTGTAGGGACAAGTCTACAACAAATTTTAACTTAAGGAATTGAAAGTGATACAAAATTAACAGATCTAAACTATTTGCTAAAAATATAAATACCAACAAAAATGAGGATCTTGGTTCTTGGAGGAGTGGGCCCTTGCTCCGCCTTGAAATAGGATTGAACAACTTAATTTTCTCTCAAAACAAGAATGACTATTTTATTGATAAAATGTTTTCAGCATTACAAAAACTTGTTGGATATGTGTATCAATCTTTATCTCATCCTATATCTATATTCCTCTATCTTCTCTATATATACTAATATATTTGTGGGTCTATATGTATATACTTCTTCCAGGGGTGCATTTATGGCTGTAACTATTCCACTGACATGATGGAAATGAATCGGGCCTAGAATAGATGCTAAATTGGAACATGGATGTGTCGTGCCCACTTCCCTTTGACACCTTTTGATGCCTATGTTGATACGGTTGATTTCATTATAGACATTATTATGTTTTGATCTAGTATGATGTTAGACATTTGATCATGGATTATTTTGATCTTGATTTGCTTGTGATACATGATTATTATTAAATACACTCATATGTGGATGATGATATACTATTTGACATGGATGTTTCATGGATGTTGTTCGGACATGTGATTTTGGAAATTATGTAGATCTAGAAAATGGATACTATATGATAATGATATAGTTGTTGATTAAAAATGCAAATGATGTAGTTGTTACTTAGATGTTGTTGTGATTCATGTTTATAGTTGGTTTTGTGATTTTATTTATATTCATTTTGGATGTTCGATATGGCCACGAGGTGAAGGAGGTATTTTTGTTTTTCAGGTTAAATATCACAACAAACATTAGGGTATTGGAGACCAACCACAATGGAATTCTAGGTGAATTCGACAAGGTCACCATGGCAACATGTATGTGTGTGTGTGTGTGTGTGTGTGTGTGTGTGTGTGTGTGTGTGTGTGTGTTGTGTTTTGTTAGGGATTCCCATGGGGATTACCTTTATATGTGACCATGGGTTTGTGTATATTATTAATGTGGTTAAATTTTATTTATCGTTTGTATGTATTTTATTAGTAATGTGTTCCTTCATTTTATTTAATTAGTTGTGATAGATTAATGTGGGAAATCATATGGTTAAAATTCAAATAAGTCAAATTGGGATATGGGAAAGTAATAATGAAATTTGTTGGTTCTTTGTATTAATTATGTAAGGGATGTGTAAGAGTTGTGTAAGAGTTGTATAAGTAAGATTTTGGAGTATGAAACACTCCACCTCCTTGGAAATTCGAATTTGTCCTTGGGGACTATTTTTGGAGGCTCGTGGGACAAGTAAAACTTGTCCCATACCTCTCAATTTAATTTACCAACCATACTTATGGTTGGAGGGGTGATTTTAAACTTTTATAATGCATTTTATTAATCATGTTGCATGTTTTTAATTGCACTATCTTACATTTTATTTATTTTGCAGTCCTTTGGAATGTGGGCCTTTTGGAGTGTGCAAGTAACTTATCATATTTTCACCCACCTCTTTATTAAGCTTTGGAGAATGAAATTTTGTATTTTGTGTTTGAATTTGGAGGTTGTGTGATGTGGTATCCTACATGGATCCACATCATCCTCTTCTCTTCCATCTTCTATAAAATTCAAACTTTTTTCTTGTTTTGGGTTGTTGAATCTTTTTTACAACTTCTTAGGGGCACATTTTTCTTGTGTTGGAAGCTCTTGCTTTTGGAAGGAGTTTGGAGAAACTTTGCATGCTTGGAGATTGTTTTTTGGACTTTGTTTTTGGCATTTGAAGCTTGTTGTTTGGAAACAAAAGTTACCATGGAGAGGTAGGATTTTAATCCTTCGTTTATGTTGTTATTTCCTTGTTGTGATTGTGTGAATGGTGCATGTTTTGATTTATTTGTTGGTTAGTTGGGTAGACTGCCTTAGGAATGGTGTAGGAGAAGGCTATGGGGAATCCATGTGGGGGGGCATAAGGGAATGCCATTGGCATCAGAATTTTGTGGAGGGATTTTGGGTTTGGGATCCACCATGGAAAAGAAATAGCTTGCATTTCTTACTTTGTGGGGGGCATAAGGAAATCTGTGGGGGCATAAGGAGGGATTTGTGGGGGCATAAGGATATGTATGGTGAAATTTATTGGTGGTTTGTTCTACACGGTGGATGCCAAATTCTCAATTGGTAGGCATAAGCAGCTTCCTCCATAGTCCTTACTCCTTTGGCTTACATGTTCAAGCCTGAGTTTTGTTTTGGATTTGTTTTCAATTGCAATTGTAAACTATTGTGTTTGTTTGGACCGTATTTTTTTATATGAATTATGCATGCTTAAAGAATGTTGTGTGTTGTGGAAGATAGTTATTGCCATGGATTGAATCACACCTCTTATTATGTTTTGGTTGGGGCTCGGGGGCCAATGATGAAGGAAGGATGCTCCTTTCATTGGATGTCTTGTTGGGTGGAGAGCGTTGCCTTTCCCCCACTTTTGTTGTGATCAATTTGGAAGAAAAAGAAAATTTGCATGTTGTTGTTCTAGAGCAAAGGAAAATGCAGTCTTGATAGTCCTTTGTGAAACTAAATTATTTGTAACCTTTCCCACTATGATGTGGATGAAATTGTAATGTATATTTGTGAAGAAATGATGTTGTAATTAGTTATGAAAGTTGCTCATTCGAATTTTGAAATACATTTATAATGTGTTTTGTTATTGGAAAGAAATAGAATTCTGTTATTGCATTCAAACATGGAAAGATGTAAAGTTTTATAATTGAAGTCAATAAAGAATTGCAAGATCTTCTCTCATATGAATTGTTGGATTGAATTCAATGTTTCATTGTATGGAAAAAGAGACAGTTAGATCTCTGTGTGAAAAGAAGAAATGCACGTGGAAATAATGTTGTATTTTGAATCTTTGGAAATGTGTAAAATAGAAATTTAGTATTTGCATTTTGATTCAGAATGGTTTGTTTATAAACAAATGAATGTATTAGATTAGTTTAGAAATGAAATTCCACATTTGAAGGATAAAATTGATATACATATTTAAAAGAAATAGATCTTTGTTATAAACTTTAAACTGGCAATAAATTTAAATAAAATGCACAGTTTCGGACTGCACTTAATAATCAAATTGGAAAGGATATAATTTAGCATGCTAAGACATCAAGGAACTCAAATTGACAAAGAACACTAAAGAAAACAATTTAAACATTGCAAAATCGAGCCCAATCCCTTTCACAGACATTTTTATGTCAATTGTTGGAAAAATACAAATTGAAATCAATTGAGCAAATTGACCTTCCTAAAACATTCTAAATCCTTCCTAGAGTAATCCTCCATGTCTATTTGGCATGTTGAGTGAAGGAGGAAACCAAATTGAATCAAATTAATAAGTTAAAATTTACCAATTTCTCATTTAAAATCCTGTAGAATGATTTTGTAAAATTGACCATTTAAACATTATTAAAAAGTAAAATTTATGATTTCTAAGAAAATAGGGCATCGAGATCTTTCTAGAAAGTTATTGTTTGCCAAAACCGAGATTTCTAGCTCAAGTTATGGACCTCGAAGTTTTCCGCCTTTGCAATGGGAAATTTTGGGAAAATCTTCCTGGTGACCGTGGCCCGAAAATTTCCCTTTAAAAATACTTAGAAAATTTTGAAAAATTTTGGGGAAAATTTTGAAAAAAATTTGGGAATTTTGAAATTTCCGCCAACCCACAACCAATCGAGAGGCTACCACGTGTCCTCATGGGGCAACGGCGGAGGTGCGGCATCATTTTTTCCCTTAGGCCTTTAAAAAAATTAGAAATTTTTTTATCTTTCTCCCCGCTAGCCCGCAACTCAACTGAGGCCGCCATGTGGCGAAAGCATGGGGTGAAATCTAGGTGGGGAAAACCCTCGCATGACTTATCCTATGAAATTTTTTTGGGAAAAATTTCACTCTTTCCCCTGACCTGCGCCCACGCCCACGCCTTGGTGAGACTCTTCCGTGGGCACGCAAACCTCGCGCGTACCATTTACCCTTTTTTTTTCCTTTGGTGAAGTTTCTCCAAAAAAAAACTCTGCCACCCCACCCTTCCCTCATCCCTTCCCTACTTGGCTCGTAGAGCACCACGTGTCCTGCGAAGCATAACGGAGGCGCAGTACAAATGATAATTTTATCCCACGCGAGGAAAAATTGCCAACACCGCCCCACGACCTACCAACTCAAAAAAATGCTTTTCGCCCCTACTCGACACGTGTCCCCTTGGGGAAAATTTGACCCCTAAGGTCCGTCTCATCCATATACGGAGTTCTACAAGGAGTTAGGAGGAATTATTTATATCACTGTAAAGGTGAGAAAATTTCCTATCAAATGGGAATGATTTAAGGAATTTTTGAATGTGTTAGGTGTGATAAAAATCAAGTTAAAACTATGTACTGTTAGATAATGGGTATGGGGATATTTCACCCCCGAACCTAATCGAAACTAACCCTAAAATTTGGACCTTGTGACCTCTAAAAATTTTTAATAAATGGAAAGTAGGTTCTAGTAATGTAGACTTGTTCCAAAACCTATTAATGTGTCAATTGTTGTCTTACAACCTAGTTGTGGACACTTCTAAAAAAAAATTATTCCATAATTTTCTAACTAACCCTAAGTTGTTTCTTGAGTCTCAAGTGGGTTGTTTTTAATGGGCATCACAAGATAAATGTACAATAGTGTGATAATTATCCTATATTTGCAAGTATAGAGAATCGAAAGTCTTCTAATTTGATCCGATTAATAGGATCATTGATTTGACAAATTTCAGTCAATTTTGGAATATATTCTTATCGGTTCCAGAACTCTAGAAGAGTTCCAAAACTAAAGTAAATCATTCCAAGTTTAACCAAGAGAGTTCCCAAGCTATCTGCAGGAGTTCTAGAACTAATTTTGATGATTTTGGAACTAAGTACTAGAGTTCTAAAACTAAGCCCGGAAGTTCCGGAACTAGGTGATAAAGCTTGTATTTGTGTAATAGAGTTATGGATCTAGCTTGGAAGTTCTAGAACTCTTATGTAGTGAAACAGATGCTCTCAAAAACATGTTAACTGCTTCATACTTCATTCTTCCACCTGGTTCAACCTACTTTATTAAAAACTAGTTTCCAAAATAGTTTGTTAGGAATTACAAATATTTTAAATGTTAGAATCATAATAAAAAAAGGTGGAAAATTACATCCTAACTCATATAAGATCAAACAAAATTCAAAAAATGCAATCAGGACTTAATCGAAAGGAAAGTAAGATGAGATCATTTATTGTACATTTAATGGGCATATTTTGGCCTCATCATTTCCCCCTTACTTACTTGTTTATAAGTCCCTTTACAAATTTACTCTTAAAATGTGGGGTTATATATTCGCATTCCATTTGATTTCTTAGGTCAAATGGTCAGAATCGAATATCCCAGTGCTTTAATTCACATGTACTATACCTTGCTCCTGCTTCTACTTTCCTCTGTGATGCATCAAATTTAGTGGGATCTTGTGGTTCTCTGTTATGCCATGGTGACATGGGGGTGAGAAGGAGTGGAGGTCTTGTTCTCATTCCTATCCATATGCCTATGTGATTTTCATTGATCGAGGAATTAGCATACATAATCCTTTTGCTCTACGAGACTCCATTAAGTTTGTGGGAGATATTACTTCCATTCTTCTCAATGCCACCATGAGAAATTCCCATCTTTTCAAACATGCCTCATAAATATCTTCAAAATTTTCCTCTTCATAAGAGGTGAAGGAATTAATACTTCTCTGCAAATTGGCAAGATAAGGTTCCTTGAACCTTTTATCAAATACATGGGATCTAAAATGTGTAGCAAAGGCGGATGGTTTACCATAATGAATTCTCATACAGAGACCAGATGAACTAGCCTTTAATAGATGCTCTGACTCCCTTTCCTTCCATGTAATATAATTTTGGAGAACAAAAACAAATGCATTAAGCTGGTTCTCCCCTACATACAAATTGATCATAAAACCTGAGTTCTTTTCCAACATGAAATTACAGATATAGAATTCACAGAAAATTTTTTTTTCTCTGCATTGGCTAAGAATAGGCTGTTGTGAAATCAGCTTCATCTTTTATTTCATGTGGAAGACCACATGCTATCCTTGACAACTTCTAGTGAATGAATTGTTCCTCCAAAAACACACTATATGCAGGAGAAGGTCTCTTGCATGTAAGCAATTTCTCACTCATCATGCAAACCATTTATATTTTCACAAGATATTTAAATTTGTCGTTTTCTTCTTTGTAAAAATTTTCTTCCCATCCTTTTCTTTCTTTCTTCTCTTCTTCTATCTTTATTTTCAAGTCCTCATTGGATGTCTTGGCTTCACTGAGTTCTCTACAAGTATCATCCCATAGCTGTCTAAGTGGCTAATAAATTAACTCATTTTTTGTAGAGACTGTTGACAGAGTAGTTTTTTTTGGAATTTTGACATTCCTCCTCTTTCTCCATTATTTGTTGTTTAACTCTTTTCAATTCCTCAGTCTTATTAGTGAGTTGAGTTGTTAATTCCTCAATAACCATTTCTCTTTGTTCTAATTTAAGTTTGAGAAAATTCAACTCCTCATCCTTTTCTCTAATAATGAGTTCTGCTCTGGACAAAAACAGAGCTTGTTTAACTTGTTGTTTTTCTTCTTTCTCTAAAATTTCTTGGGGAGTTGAGCATTCTTCTTCTACCAAAGGAAATTTCCCTTTTCATCTCCAAGATGCCAACTCTTCTTCTTCATGTGACAATGTTGTTGGTTCACCCAATTCTTGAAGAACTTGTTCTTCAAATCTTTCATCTTCTTTTTCTATCACTATTTGGCTTGGTCCAAGAGGAGTCATGGCCATGCTGCCCAAAATATCAGCAGCTTCCTTTTCCATCCCTTCTTGATCTTTCATTTCCTCCGGAATTTCTTTAGACTTTTTATGAATTTTCCTTCTTTGAGGAGCCTCAAAATGTACAGAAATGGGTCTCCTCCTAGAGCTTCTTCTGATTTTCACCTCTTTCTCTTACCTCGGTGAACTGTCACTGTTAGAGACAAATATTGGCTCTCTTGTAGCTACTGCAGAGGAAGGAATTTCTTCAAGAGGCATAGTTGGTTCTGTAGTTTTAGTCCTTCTTTCAGATCTTCTTCTTTTTGGTATTTCCTCTCCACCTAGTTCTTTCTTTTCCTCTACAAAGTGGAATCCATTTCCAAATTAATTGTAGGAGAAGAAGGAGTTACTATTACTCTCTTGAGAATATCAAGGCTTTGCTTAAACTTGCTAAGAAATTTCTCCCACATTTCCTCTCCATTTTTCTTCAAAAGGAAATGGTGTTGGCACACTAAATGCACTAACCCATGATGTCTGATTATTCCCACACCCTAGGAATACCTCTGGGCCATTGTATGGATGGAGTCAAAAAAAACCTGGAAGATTTACTATATATTTTAGTTTTGTAGCTCCATATCTAAGGTATATGAGGATCTTCAGAACTTCTCTTCCTACTGACCCAAATTGACCATCACAGGTTAAATACTTGACTACCCAAAATGCCACTCTGTCAAAGGGTTCGGGTAAGCTGGACTTTCGACCCCTTTTATGATTTTCTTCATGTTGTAAATATATTGGGGTTCATCTTCCCCTTTTTTTAGCAAGGTTTCAACGTGTCTTTTCTATCCCTCTAACGGGGTTTGGGATATGCACAATTAGCACTCTAGATACATTACTTATTGTATTCACAGAAAAAGGAATAATTTTTTTCTAACCTTTGTCCTAGATTGCTCTAAATTTATAACAAATTCTCTTACCAATTCATCGTTATACTTGGGAAACTTTCTCAGAAATTCCAGCCATCCTACCTGATGAAAGATAGCTACCACTTCTTCATCTGCAATGAGCTAGGTATCATCCTCTAGTTCTGACTTATTTTTAATCCCCATAATATAGAGGTGATTCAAATTCATTCTTCTTTAATCTTGTGTGGGTTGGCTGAAGAACTCTTTGCTTAGCTATGGAACTGGTGAATTTAGTTGTGGAATTATTGTACTTAGTTACGGAATTATGCGGAACTTTTTGTGTTATAATGCGGAATGCAAACCTAGTTTGCTACTTCTTCCTTGAAGTTCTCTGCAACTTAGTTTTCAGTTTATTGGTTCCACACTAATGATAACTCATTATAACTATGTCTTTGATTCATTCCTTTAATGTTTTTCTCATAATTACTCACTTTTAATCATGATGTAAAAGATGACTCATCATATAAAATTTTAAATCAAATCTAATCACACATGCAAACTCTTAATCTAACCTTTAATAAGTTAAAGTTATAATTACCATCCTTGATGATGTAATCCCTCCGTCATGATGACTCATCATTCCTAAAAAGTGAAACAAAAGGAAAACAGTTAGAAAAATAGATGGAATTCCAAATATTTTTATTTTGAATTAGCCATTTATTTGGGAATATCAACCACCATTGTTAGTTTTCAATTGATCTTTGAGAGAAAACTTTTTGGGGGAAGAGAATGCCATTTACTGGTTTTCATTCTCTTCCCTTATTGTTTTTTTCTTTCTCTCTCTTTTTTTTTGGGAAGAGAACGCCATTTATTGGTTTTCATTCTCTTCCCTTTATTTTGGATCTATTCATCTGATTATTTGATCATTTTGGAAGAACTGGGTTCTTCCATATGATCAAATTCTCTATCTACTTCAATCTTCTTCAATAATTCATCCTTAGTAGGAGGCTTCCTATAAATCTTTAGCCTATGTCCATTGACCAAGAGTGTTCTTCTACTGCCATCAATGGGAAGTAGCTGAATAGAACCATTTTCAAATATCTGATCAATTTGATATGGTCCTAACCATCTAGTTCTCAGCTTGCCTTTGAATTGTTGGTACTTGGAATCAAATAGTAATTCCTAGTCCCCTACCTTGAATTTTCTTTTCTTGATATGTGTATCATCCCATTGCTTCCTTTGATCTTGGATTATCTTTGTCTACTGAAGTGCTTCCATCCTCAATTCATCCAACTCATTGAGTTGAAGGATTCTCTCCTTTTGAGCTGCATCCAACTCAATACCCACCTTGACTATTGTCCTCAATGTCTGTAGTTCAAACTCAATAGGCAACAAGGATTTTTCCCATAGACTAACTCATATGGTGAAAACCCTGTCATAGTTTTCCAAGTTGTATTGTAAGCCCAAACAGCTTCAGGTAGTCTCTTTACCCAATCTTTTCTTCTGCTTCAACTATTTTAGTAAGGATGTTTTCTAATTCTCTATTCGTTACTTTAGCTTTTCCATTTGATTATGGGTCATAGGTATATGAATTCCTATGATTGATCTGATAATACATTTTGAAATCCTAGATCATATTAGACATAAATTGTGGTCCCTGGTTTGAAACTATGCTCCTTGGTGCTCCAAAATTTACCATAATTATGTGCCAAAGGAAATCAACAATTGCTTCTTTAGTGGCATTTGTTAAAGCCTGCACTTCTTCCCACTTTGTCACATAATCAATACACACAAGAATATGTTCCTTCCCTTGTGAAGAAGGACTAAAGGGACCAACAAAATCCAACCCCCATCTCTCAAATGGTTCAATCACTACTTGAGGTTGCAGAGGCATTTCATTGGTAAAGGTTGGTTGTCCCATCCTTTGACAAGGATCACACCGCCTGATATATTTCTTCACATCTTTATACAGAGATGGCCAATAATAACCAGTGCCAAGTATCTTGTGAGATGTTCTTTTCACTGAATAGTGTCCTCCACTTGGTTCATCATGACATGCCCGGAGGATGTCAAATATTTCATCTTCTCTTACACACCTATGTAAAACCAAATCAGGACCACATTTAAATAGCATTCCATTTAACCATTTAAATTGTGCACTAGTTTTGATTAACTTCTTTATTTGTTTCTTGGTGAAAGAAGGAGGAAACTTCCTGTTGCAAGATAATTTTCCATATCAGCAAACCAAGGTGTATCAATTTGAAATAACAAACAATTGTTCATCGGAAATTTGTTCTTGACTAGATCTTACTCCCCCTGTGATGGTTAGTCTTGACAAGAAATCGGCTACCACATTAGATTTACCATCTTCCAAAACTTTGAGAAAGATGGTTTTTCTTAACTCTTCTTGAAGTAAAAATCCACATCTTTTACTCACAAAGAGGAATATGTCCAAATAATCTTCCATATTTTCATCCTCTTCCTATTTGATTTTGAAAAATTCTTCCTTCCTATTTTTTCTCTACAAGTAATCTTGATATTTTTCTAGGAAGGCAGTTTCCATTTGTGCCCAATTGGTAATAGAATTAGATGTTAATCCCATAAACCACCTCATTGCTGCATCCTTCAGGGTAGATGGAAACAACTTGAGCTTTTGATTATTTGTCTTGTAATCATAGGTCTGACACAATATTTTAAATTCAAATAGAAATTGGTCAGGATCCTCATATGACATTCCTCTAAATGTGGGAAAGTGTGCAGGTGAAATGTTCTTCATAGTGGTTTCATCATCCTCTAACTGAATGGGATAGGTAAAGGTCCTATCAGGTTGTCTTTCAACTTCTCGTTCCATCTCTCTAGTATTCTCTAGTCCTTTCTCCCAATCAATGTGGTATGTGATTTGTTTTGGGGATGGTGAAGAGTCAGGAGTAGGAGGTTGACTACTCAATTGTGAATCAAAACTTTCTCTAAATGGATCTTGAGAAATAATATTTTTCCTGAAGGCTCTACTTCCCTCTGGTGATTGATCCCAGAATTCCAAAGGTGGCAATTTTGCTTCTTGTCTTACAGGGGATAATGGTGCCTCCAACTCTTGATCAATTTCCTTATTTAAACTAGAGGATGATGGTAATTCTTGTTCAGATATTTTTGGGAGAAATATACCCTTGGAGTCTCTTGGTCTACTCATAAATTTTGTGATAGCTTAGGGAAGATCTCTTCAATTACTAAATGTATGATTGTTGCTCTTGTTGACACCTAATTAGAAAATTATAACTAGTGATTCCCTAGAAACAGTGCTGAAAATGATGGGTGTCATTATTCCCTTCATTTAATTAACTCTTTGTTGATGTCATATTCAAACCAGGGGTGTGTCTAAAGCTATATGCAACAAGAATAATCTTGGAAATCTAGTAATTGATTGTAGGTATTTTATATTTTATGAGGGATCTTTTCAATGTCTTAAGGACTTCTTGGAAAACCTTATTGGAATCAAACTATGAAAACATGTTGGAAGTAAACACACTTTACATAAATGAATTGCTAGAAATAAACACAATTTTCCTTGGAAGTAAACACACTTTGCATAAATGAATTGCTGGAAATAAACACACTTTTCCTTGGAAGTAAACACACTTTGCAGAATGAAATAGAATGCTGAAAACAAACATTACATAAATAAACACACAATTGAGAATGCTTGGAAAATGATTGAAAAGAAATAAGAACTTAATCTAGAACACCTGCAAGGACAAGTCTACAACAAATTTTAACTTAAGGAATTGAAAGTGATACAAAATTAACAGATCGAAACTATTTCCTAAAAATATAAATACCAATAAAAAAGAGGATCCTGGTTCTTAGAAGAGTGGGCCCTTGCTCTTCCTTGAAATAGGATTGAATAACTTAATTTTCTCTCAAAATAGGAATGGCTATTTTAATGATACAATTTTTCGCATTATAAAAACTTGTTGGATCGGTGTATCAATCTCTATCTCATCCTATATCTATATTCCTCTATCTTCTATATATACTAATCTATCTCGTAGGTATATATGTATATACTTCTTCCATGGGTGCATTTAGGTCATAACTGTTCTAATGACATGATGAAATTGAATCAAGCCCATAATAGATGTTGAATTGGAACATGGATGGATGCACAACTGGGTGATAATTATCATGGATCTGCAGTATGGAGAATCGAAGTCTTCGATCTGCTCCTAATTGATAGGATCATTGATTTGACAAATAGATAGCCATTTGGAATAGATTCTTATCAGTTTTGGAACTTTAGAAGAGTTCGGAACTAAACAAAATCATTCTAGGTTTAACCGAGAGGAAGCTATCTTTAGAGTTCAGAACTAATTCGATAATTTGGGAACTAACTACTAGAGTTCCAAAACTAAGTCTAAAAGTTTGGAACTAGGTGATAAAGCTTGTGATTATGTAATGGAGTTCCGAACTCTACTAATTTAGTGAAATAGATGCTCTCAAGAACATGCTAACCACTTCATAATTTATTCTTCCACCAGTTTGCAAACTTCTTTATTACAAAACTAAGTTTCCAAAACAATTTGTTAGGAATTACAGAGCTTTTAAATGTTAGAATCATAATCAAAAAAATATGGAAAATTACATCCTAACTCATATTAGATCAAACAAATGGCATAAAATGTAGTCAAACTTAATCAAAAGGAGAGTAAGATGAGATCATTTATTGTACATTTAATGAGCATATTTTGGCCTCATCAAAAGGTAGATGAGAAGGTGGAATTAGAAGGAATAGAGAGCGTGGAAGCCTACGGGAGTGAGAGAGATGATGACGAACATGAAGAGGCTCAGGACAATCCTGTGTAATATGTACATGACTCGAGGATGAGGAAATGAAGAAAAGGATGGAGAAGAGGAAGGCACTCAAGGAAAAGGGGAGAGTGAGGAAGTGAATACAAAGGATCAAAGGACCCCAAGCCTCACCAAGGAGTATATAGAAGAGGCCGTAGACAAAGAAGTAGTGGGCATAATAAAGGATTTGGTGGAGTAGGAAGTGAAGTGGAGTGCTGACAAGGTGCTTAAGGAGATAGAGGAGGAAAGCATAGGAAAGAGTATGGGAGCATGGGTGGAGATCCTAACTTAGCAATAAGCTTTCCAAAGGTAGCACACACAAGAGGAAAGAGTGTGGTAGCAACACGAAGCATAGAATGAGTTATATCAATGATCTAAGTAAGGTACTGCACGCGCACTTCCATAGTACCATGCCCACAGACCAAATCCTTACATGGTCTTCATTTGAAGAAGAAGGTGCGTACCCATGAACAAGGAAGATGTTATCTTGGGCATTTGAGTCCCATGTTGATGAGCTTGAGTTCAAAATAAACAAAGGGGTGTTGATGAAGGTATTAGAGACCAAGGGAGTGAACCCATTGATAAATTATCAACAAAGTGATCGATGAGAAAGTCTACAATGCCCTTAACAAGGTATCGGTTGAGGTTGAGGTGAGACTCTTTAGAAGGAATGACAGGGTAAGGTTCCTAGAGGAAGAACTGGAGAAGGAGGAGGAACTCATTGAGAAGAGAAAGGATCTGAAGTAGGAAGAGATGATCAACACATAGTTAAGGTGCAAACTAAGGGAGGAGAAGGAAAAGGTGTGCGAGGTGTACAAGAAGATTGAAATGATCATGGACACCATCACTTTGAAACACCAGACCTAACACCACCCGAGAAGAAATACAATTTGACTTCGTAATGTTTGGAAGACTTAACCTGCATCCTTACCATGGAGAGACAACCACTCACTCTAGAATCAATAGAAGAGGCATTGATGCACCAAAAGGAGGAAGAGAATCAGAAGATCGGGAGATAGTGACATGATGTTCTAATATCATTACCATTGTACAAACTACCAACCGGATGGCTCAAAGTTGTGTATGATAACTGCACTAACAGAGATAGGGTAGTAAGCATACTAGTTGCTACACATGAGGCGGGTCTAAAGGAATACCAAGAGAAGAATAAGGGGAATAGGGAAGAGTGGGATAAGATCCTAGCTGAGGTTGAAATAATATGGAGGTAATTTAAACCTTATGATATTTGTTCAAGAATTGGCTTAAGGATTTGTATCCCCAAATCACCCGTAGAATAGACACACTTTGGATGACCTTAGCAAGAAGCTCGAAGGGATTGTAGATGTATGTTGAACACTAAGGGTAGTGAACTAATTTTTGAGGAGTTAAGCACTCTAGTGGGTGACCTACTTCATTAGGCGCAGGGTGAAGTGGATTCATAGGAAAAGATCGAGGTGACAATAAGGAAGGAGTTCTCACTCCTATTGCAAAGTAGTAGCAAGATCTTCAATTCTTTCATTTATTCTATTCTTCATTCTTCCATTCTTTAAATCTTCATTCAAATTATCCAGATCCCACCATTCATTATTCTTTGAAGGAGTGGTATGTTTCGAGGAAAGATAACAATCTTAGTATGGGGTGATGTTGGGTCTTGAAATATTGGCTAAGTACCAAAGGGCGCATGAGCGTGAGGGTCAATAGGAAAAAAGACATTTGGGATAAGTGCGTAAGACAAATGTTTAAGAATGGTTTAGGAGAAACCAAGGTGCATGTACAAGGCAATACACATGATCTAAAGACTTAGCCATATTTAGAAGTTTTAAGGAACTTGAGGAAAAATGTGACTCGACTAGGCATGCTGAGTGGATAAGGTGCCAGCCTGGAGACTTAGTGGTCAAGGAAAGAATATTCCATGCATGGAATATTCCTAGGAAGACATTGTTGCATAAAGTGGTGATCTCGGAATAGAATAAGCATGCGCCATCAAGGACCACATGGAAACTTGGCATCCAATCTACTCCTGAGAAAAGGCATGGTGGTGGATGTTAGTGCTATAAAGAGAGATTCTTGTAAGAAAAAAAGATAGACCGAGAGATACATACCGAGGAAGACATAGATGGAGGAAATTAAGTATGAAGAGAGAGAAGCTTTACATAAAATAATGGGAGGCCCTATGATTTGGGGTTCTCATTAGAATCTTGTATGAATGTTATCATGTCAAAGGGATGGGTCTCAGTAAAATTTTTTAATAAGGAAAGCATAGCTAGGACCTCTAATATATAGGTTAGATCCCTATCTTGATACATTTGGTCTGATACGACCTTTTTGAATGTAATGTGGTTGCTGAGACTATGATCAATATAAATATATGGCTCTGTTCTGAATATCTTGTTCAAGGGTGTAAACCCTAGTGTTATTTCCTTATATTTTAAGGCATATATGTTCTTTGTATTTCATGTCATAATGTTTCTCTTGTTATTAAATGCTTGGGTATAAGGATATGATAGATCATGTTGTGATTTTACATGAATATTCACTTCTCTATAACTAATCCTCTAACAATGGCAAGATCTTCTCACAATGCTCACATAAAGGAGGGGCTCGTGTGGACCGCGTGTGCTTGGGTGAGTGCCCAACCCCCGCTAGGTGATAGGCCGACGCGCATGGGGTTAGAAGTTAGTAGATGGGTAAAAATAACTACTGATTCTTATAAACATTTGGATAGATACGGGCACCAAGGTTAATGTACTCACGTTGGATATGTGGAATCATATGAGAAGACCAACATTATAGCCATCCTCAAATGCGTTATATATGGAAAAAATGAGGGCTATACCTTTTGGTGTATTGAAGGATGCATCCATTAAAATTAAAGGAGCTACATTTACTAGAGACTTTGAGGTATTGGAGCTTGTTGAAGTGGACATCTTTCTAACACTACTTGGGTGACCCTAGTGTTATGTTGATAATGCATAATTGCACTTTAATAAGGGGTACATTATATTTGAGAACAAGGATGAGTATGTCATTATAATTTTGATAGATGAAAAGGTTGCTCTATATGTTAAGCCTTTTAGTGAAGAATACTTGAAAAAAATCTATGCCCACATAGTGTGGGACCCTCAAGTACTTGAGCCATCTAAGGAATGAGTGATATAGTGGGACGATGCTTACTCACTAGTGATACTACAATAATTGTTTATAATAATTGGGCGCATGACACATAGAATATGGTTGGGTGAGAGATGAAGAATATAGTTACTCGATGATCGGACCATGTATGGTTTGATGCTTGGGAAGAAATCCAGTACCAAGGTATACCGCGAAAGGAAACCCTAATCTATTTTTATGCGCCATAGAAACCCAATGGAAGAATGAAGGAGATATAATAAATATGATGGTATATACTCTACGTGAGAGAACAACAAACTTGTGGGAAACACACAAAGACAACTTACCTGGAATGGCAGGAAGTGAGAATCAACTTTTCTACTATGTTTCTAAGGAACAATGTACCTACTCAAATATGTTAATTTCATGGGAAGTCCCCTGCCTCGCATCACATCCATAATTGTGAGAGACTTTGGATGAAGGGACAGGAGGCCTTACCACCATCACTTTGGGTGCATAAGTTCTACTCCACATTACGCGGATTTGTGCATGTTGAGTCAAAAGAGAAAAAATAAATTGGCAAGGGATGACTTCAGGTATAATTCAAACTTTTGATTTTTTTTTTTACTAAGCCTCTAGTTCATGAAGCACCGTAGATCATGAAGCGTATTACTATGGGAGATATCACAAAGGATGAAGAGCTCATGCTAGATTTGTTAGGTGAGATTGATTTAGAAGCATTCCTGGATGAGGAAGAAATAAATGAAGTATAGCTTGGTCACGCTTAGAAGGAAAAAGATAAGGGTAAATTGGTAGACATGATAGATGATGATGAGATTGATAACCTTGATGTTACCTATACTAAAGGTATGCATGAGGTGATGAAAACTATAGATGAGAAGGTGCACGTGTACAATGCTCTTATAAAGACTAAAAAGGTTAACATTGGAAAAGAATATGCTACTAAAGAAGAAATTATAGGTGATTACTTGGTTAGAGCAATACGTGGCTAAGATTATTGAACTCTTGTGTGACTTCCAGACTTATTCCCATGGGGATATCATGAGTTAAAAGGAGTACACCCTTCTTTAGGTGAGATGAAAATAAAGCTTAAAGAAGGAGTGTGCCTAGTTAGGAAGAGGCCTTATAGGATGAATCCTAATTTGTGCATAAAGAGGAAATTGATAAGATGCTCAAGTCTGGAATAATTGATCCTATTGAAGAATCGAATGGGTTAGCCCCATGGTTATAAACATTAAAAATGATGGGAGGATAAGGATTTGTGTGGAATATAAAGAACTCAATGCTTCATGTGTTATAGATCCTTTTCCCATCCCATTTATAGAATAAATTATTGAGGGAGTTATTGGGTGTGATATATATATTCCTTTACAAATGGGTTTTTAGGTTATCAATGGGTGCACATCATGAAGGAAGATTAAGAGAATAAAAATTTCACCATTAGGTGGGGAAGTTTTGTATATACAATCATGTACTTTGGATTGAAAAATATGCCAACAGTGTTCTCACACATTGTTGTGCAAACCTTAAAATACTTTATTCATAAATTATTATAGGTGAATTTGAATGATTAGATATTATATGGCTTAGTCATGGACCATTGATATAATTTAAAGCTCATGTTTGAGAGGTGCAGGGATTTGAGCATCTCTCTTAACATTAATAATTACATTTTTGTACACCTTTTGGAACTTTTCTTGGGCAAATCATTTGTAAAGAAGGATTATTGGTAGACCCAACCAAGATAGTTGTGATCTTTGGTTTAGAAGAACCTAACAATTAGAGTGAAGTGCGGGGATTTATAGGACATACAAGGTATTAAAGGAAATTCATCAAAGGCTATGCAAATATTGTTGTGCCCTTAGAAGAATTGTTAAAGGTTAAAGGAAAGTTTTAATGGGATGACACACAACATATGAAATTTGAAACATCAAGGAGAGGATTCCACTACACCTATTTCGCACTTTCCTTTATGGGACAAACCTTTTCATGTTCATGTTGATGCTTCTGGCATGAAAATTGGCACAATGTTGGCACAACCAGGAAAGGAATTGTGGATCATCCCATTTCTTTGTAAGAAGGAAGTTGACACCTACGGTGCGAGAATTACACAACCACCGAGTAAGAAGAATTTTATATTATATATGCATTGCACAAGTTTAGGAAGTACTTATTGGAAACCCCATTTATTTTCTTTACAGATCATATGGCACTTAAGTATTTGGTCAACAAGCCTATTTTACAAGGACGCATATGCAAATGGATACTTCTATTTCAGATTTTTATTTTCACAGTTGTGAAACCATGAAAGAGTAATTTAGGGACTGATCATTTATCAAGGATTAATTTTGGCAAGAACACATAGATCATGGAGGAAACACTTCCATATGCACACCTTTTTCAAGTTAAATCACACGTCCGCATACTTAGAGGATATTGTATATTTTTGGGCACTGGATAGGGACTGAAGGAATGAAGACATAGGAGAAAAATAATCTTACTATATGTGTGGCACCTTATTATTTGATTGTGGATATTTGAACAAGTTGGTCCATAATGAAGTTTTGCATTTTTGTGTTCTGGAGCATGAGTGTGAGGCTATTATGGAAGAATCTCATGGTGGAATAGCAAGAGGGAATTACGTTGGTGATGCTACAATGTGTAAGATTATAATGGTTGGAATTTGGTGGGAGACCTTGTATAAAGATACTAAGGAATATGTCAAGGTGTGTGATCATTTTCAACACCTTGGGAAGCTTGGGAACAAAGATGAGATGTCGTTGTGGCCTATTACAAGCATTGAGCCTTTTGAAAAGTGGTTTATTGACTTTATAGGTCCTATTTCACCACCCACACGTAGGACTAGTGTGCATTATATTATTACTTGTATACATTAGCTGACAAGGTGGGAGAATCAACACCTATAAAGGATTGCATGACAACTACAGAAGCAAGGTTATTATGGGAGAATATCATTAGAAAATATGGTTTCCCATTAAGTTTGACAAGTGATAGAGGAACTCATTTCCTTAATGAGACAATATGGATTCCATTGGCATAATTTATGGTGGCACACCATAAGACTACTCCTTATCACCCACAAGCTAATGGTATTGCAAAGGATTTTAATAAGATTTTAGGACAAACATTGACAAAGATATGTGATGTTGGGAGAAAATATTGGGATGATAAATTGTCAATTATACTTTGGGCATATATGACCACCTATAAAAGGTTGAATAAGCTCAAACCCTTTCAGTTTGTGTTTTTCATAGAGGATGCATTTCCTATTGAATTCATGTTACCATCCCTACATATTGTGCACAGGTGGACTTCATTGATGAACATTTTGTTGAAGAGTGCATTGACAAATTGATGTAGTTAGATGAGCAGTATACCATTGTGATTTGGAGTGAAAATACTAAGAAGACATAACATAAGGCATGGAATGATAGGCACATTAATAACAATACATTTGTATTTGGCAAGATGGCCCTTCTCTATGACTCCAAGTTTGCACACCACCCAGGAAAATGGAAGGTGCATTGGTTGGTAACTTTTGTGGTAACCAAGATGCTTGAATTGAGAAATTTCCGATTCTAAAGACTTTGGATGGCACTATGTTTCCGAGTTACTTTAATGGGATTAGGATAAATCCCTACTATAAATAAGGATTCTTAGTGTTTGTAATAAGACAATTTTTCATTGATTAGATTTCCCTTTTATGTGTTTTCTTTTGTTGTTATGATTCGTCATTTTAGATTTTTGTTTTATTGTAATAAGTACGCTTACACATAGGAAGATTATTACTATTTATTGGATTCATGTGAAGAGGACTGTGTATAATTTTAGTGTGGGTGGATCAGTGTACAAGACAAAGGAATATATTTATGTTGAGACTCAAGTGCGCAGTTAGCACACGAGGTACATATATGGGAAAGAATATTAATTTCCTCTAAAGGGTTGGTGCACACATGAGGAAGGAAGGTGTTACAAGTGCTTGGGATGAAGGTGATTGTAAGGAAACTACTTAGGATGAACACCACACATAGAAGGATGATCACATAGTGTAACATGAGGTAGGAAGAAGCATGGGAAAATACTTGGTATGAGGTGCAAAGGATTATGTACTTTGACGCATAGAGGTTCACGTAAGGAGGTTTATGGCTAAGAATTAATAGGTGTTCCAGAAGGTTACGACTGGGTGTAGAAGAAAGAAGTAAAAGCATGAAAACAGAAGAAAAGTGTCATTAAAGTTGGGTATAATGGTAGGAGAGGAAGCAATTAATATAAGAAAATTTGAAAAATCTATAAAAGGAGTGCAAGCAACTTCATTATTTCCTTGCATATGGTGCTATCTTCCAACCTTGTCTTATGAAGGTCTAGTTATTCTTCTAAGAAAGTTCTTAATATTTTCCATTAGGTTTTCTGTGAAAGTACTATTTTAACTTACAAGTTTTGACTGGTGAAATGGTTCAATAAGAACCCAGAGGCGTAGGCTATTCTTGAACTCCGTAATCAATCATTGTGTAATTTTTAAATTGATTACTTAAAAGGAGCAAAATTTTCAGCAAATATTTAAAGCCTATAAGGGTCTGAGATTAGGTAGATAAAAACTTTATTATTTTCAGATCAAGTTTGGTATCGGAGATGGTGCTCGACACTTGCAAACTTGCTAATCTCCGAAGCAAGTTTGGTATCAGTGCTTGTTTAGCTCCATTTTTTTTAATAAATCTAATTAACAGAGTGATTGCTTCAAGATTGGTACAGTTGGTTTAATTTTTGTGAACAAGGTACAAGTGCATTATGGGCAAGATGTCTAAACAGGTGAAGCTCGATGAGGTTGAAGTTTATAATCACCAGATTGAGGAAGAGAACTCTCTCCTACAATCAATGTATTACTCCTTGGAAGAGGAGAATGCTCGCTTAAAATTAGAACTACAAACCAAGAATGAGCTCTTGGCAAGGTTGTAATGTGGTGATCAAAATAAGGAAATTCCTTCAACTTCAGATGCAAAGACCATGATAGATGAGTGCACTGTAAGTTTTTCACCATAAGAATCTTATTCTTCCTCCCATTTGGTTTTGGATTCAGGTAATGAAATATTTGGTTTGTATGAAAAACATACTAGAGGCATTAGATCTAAATTATTAGATAAAATGGGATTTGGTGGAAGAGGCCTTGGTAAAAATGGCCAAGGCATTGCTAACCCAATACAAGTCGAGGATCATCCTTGTTTTACAGGTTTGGGTTTTCCTAGTGCGGGAATGGATATTGGAGAATGCTCCAAGAATGCTGATGGGAGACAAGCTTCCGAAAGCAAAGTGAATACCCCACTAGTCCTGCAAGAATATTTTGAGTAGGAAAGTTGTGCTTTATCATCACAGGAAGGATGTGGTAAGAGAAATCAGTGAAGAGGTAATGAGATTCCACCTCTAGTTTCTTACCATAATCATAAGCACAATAAAACTTTGGATCCACTTTTTCAGCTTAAGAAGTATGGTTATGATTTTTAGAATATGTAGAATTCCTTTCCATATACTTTTTATGCATTACATAATCATTTAGTGTCTAGATCCTAGAAGATAAGGACACTGATGAAGAAGTTGATGTCATTTATTAGGAACAAGGCAAACCAAAAAGACCAATCTCGACATGCAGAGTCAAGAAATGGCGAGATAGAGTTTCTCATCCCAAAAAGAAGGATATTAAGAGGAATTTTGTTCTCATTTCCAGATGAATGGACATCGGGTGGAAAATTTCTCGGAAATTGCATCCATCTCGCCATCAAAGTAATGGCAAACCAAAGGTAGAAAAAGTTTCTACTCCACCAATAGGTGACAAATCAACCTAGGACCAAGTAATACCTAAAAGTGAAAGTCCTTTAAAATGGGTAAGTCAACAGTTTTCAATTATATATTGCATAATTCAATTTGATGAATAGTATGTAGTATTTGTTTGGAGATCGATTTTGGGAGAAAATGTTGAGAGAAATGTTTGATACTCTGTGGATTTTCTTATGTAGAAAATTTGATTAATGCTCCAAACATATCTCCTAATCAGCTTGTGAGTACCTGTTATAGCTTGTATACATGATTTGACTCATATAAAGCTTAGAGATTGATCTGCCATTTGTGCAGATAGTAGAGTTCGTAGAGGTCAGCTCGAACTTCATTCTTTGTAGAGGCATTGTGGCCGTGATAGAATGGTAGTGAATCAGATTAGCATTAACATCAGTCGAACATCATTCTTTGTAGAGGCATTGTGGACCGTGTAGAGTGGTACACGATATTAGTGTGTCAACAAGAGGATCTCTTAAAGTATCACTCAAAATGTCATTCGGTGTCAAGGCATTGTGACCACACATTTGAATGGTAGCGATCAATAGACTTAGCATCGTGTATTGGAGGCTTGAGGTCTTAAAATAGGATTAGCATCATGTATTGGAGGCATTGAGGAGAATGTGAGACTTAGCATCGTGCATTGGAGGCTTGAGGTCTTGAAAGAGGCTTATCATCATGCATCGGAGGCATTGAGGTCTGTAGAGACTTAGCATCATCCATTGGAGGCTTGAGGTCTCAAAAGAGGCTTAGCATCATACATCGAGAGGCATTAAGGTCTAAAAAGGGACAAGTCATTATCCATCATTGACATCAGATCGATCATAGCTCTACGTAACATGGAGTTCCTTCAAACTAGTTTGGATTCTACGGAATCAACTCGGAGCCAAGAGTTGTGTTATAGAGTAAAATAAGATCCTTGTTGTCGAGATACGAGGAAGCTTAGCACCGCACAAGGAGTGTTGAGTTTTCATGCAAAAACTTAGCACCATACAACGGAGGCATGGAGTTCTTCTTTAGATATCAAAGTGGCACAGTGGAAGCATCATAGGCCCATAACCCACATTCCCAAGATCGGAGAAAAGTTATCAAAGTGAGAAGGTTGCGAAAGGAAGAGACCCAAGGGTCTACTATAAAAAACTTCTAAGGTGGTAGCAGAGTTTCCAGATTTAGGATAGGATGGAAAATGTTCCAATATAAGCTTTTGGGACAAAAATCCTTTTTCAGTGGGGAGGTGTGATCAGGGGATCATTTTCAAAAGTTCCCTAAACACCCCTAAATGGTGTCAATGTAGAAGATCATTTTGAAATATTTCCAACGACTATGAGAACACAACAAATGGACATCGGGAGCTCTAGATATGTCCGGTCAAAGTTTGATCAATAAGAAAGTCAACTTCAGTCAACTAGTCAATATTAGACCAATGACACTGTGACACGTGGCAAAAAGGAAAAGGGAGTCATTTGTTGGTTTTGATCTCCGATCTTCGACGGTCGTAAAAATATTACTCGCTGCACGAATAAGACGCTCAATTTTTATTATGGAGGGGAGCCCGCCGCACTATAGACTATGGTATTATCGCCGAGGTGGTGGGTCCACAAGCCACCACGTGAATTGCCACCACGAATCAAATTCATTTGACTTTCTAATCGTGAGTCGACATGTGGTCTTATTTTTCATATATCATGTGGGTCAAATTTCATATTACTTTGTAATTCTTTGTCATACATTATTTCCAAATGCCACGCATATATATATATATATATATATAATGTTCAAACATTAGTATAACCACATAAACCGCCAACATGTTATGCTTCCACGTAGAGGAGGAGTGAAGCGGTGGTAGGGGGCATGCAAATGCTAGGCGTGGAAATCCACGTGAGAATAAGGTGGGGGCGGTTATGCCCAAGTGGTCCTTTGACCACTTTAAAACCCATGTGAAAAGGCTTTAATAAGCCTTTAACATTATCTTCTCCCCAAAATGTGGGATATTACCTCCTATTTTTAATACATCCACTTAGCATGCATGGAAAATGGTGGAGGAGGCTAATGTGGGGATTTTATCCCAATTAAATATGCAAATCAGCCCACTAGGGATTTAATCCCATGTATTTTGCTATGGGTATAGGCTAATATTAGCCTAAGGATAATAATTTTGCATTATTTTAAGGGCCCTAAAATTGTATAAATAGGGAACCCATTCCTTTGTAATGGACAGAAAACGCAACGGAAAATCTCAATCCTAGAGCTCGGAAAGGCGGGGAGCAAGCCAAAGGAGAGTTAGTTGCCATGGGCATAGTTGTGTGAAGACCTAATTTATTTAGTCATTATTATTGACCTATTATTTTTAGGCAATAGTAAATTAAAATTATTGTGGCTATGAGTTATTAATACTACCTAGTTGGCCCATAGCGCCACACCAAATTATTGTGAATCCTGGAATATCGACCGGAGTGCCATAGGGCGTTACGAAGCGTCTGGAAGGCCGATCGAGAACCGGAGGATTCGAATAGTGGAGCTAGAACCATCGAGCTTGCCAAATACGCCAAGTAAAGGGAAGTCGGGTGCTATTTTTCACCCTTGTCTTCTGAAGGTTTGGTTATTCTTCTAAGAAAATTTTTAATAGTTTCCATTAGGTTTTCTTGTGAAAGTACTATTGTAACTTACAATTTTTGACTAGTGGAATGCCTCGATAAGAACTTGGAGATGTAGGCAATTGTAGAACTTCGTAATCAATCATTGTGTAATTGTCTTTATTGTCTTGGATTAATTTTTAAATTGATTACTTAAAAGGAGAACAATTGTCAAAATATTTAAAGCCTATAAGGGTCCAAGATCGAGTAGATAAAAACTTGATTATTTTCGGGTCACCCACTCCTCAAGAAGCGAGGATCTTTGTTTTATTGGTATTTATATTTCCATAAAGCAAATAGTATAGATACATTAATTTGCAGTAAATGCTTTTGATTACTCAAGCTGAAATCATGTTGTATACTTGTTCCCGATGGTCTTCTAGATTAGATTCTTATTTCCTAGCAATCATATTTCAACATTCTCAATTGTGTTTTATTTCGTAATGTGTGATTACTTACAACAATCTATTTCATTCTATAAATGTGTGTTTATTTCCAACAATTTATTTCTGCAGAGAGTGTTTACTTCCAACAAGTTTTCATAGTTTTATTTCAATAAGGTTTTGGCCAAGAAGTCCTCAAGACATTAAGAAAATCCCCTAGAAAATATATAAAAAAAAAAATAAATACCTACATTCAATTACTAGATCACTAGTATTTCTTGTTGCATATAGCTCAGACACCACCCCTAGTTTGAATATGACATCAACAAAGAGTTGATCAAATGAATGGAATAACGACACCCATAAAAATAACAGATAAAATTTTCATTGATGAAGAGTGGAAGGTCATGTTTCTTGGGTGTAATGTCGGGAACTTTGGTGTCATCAAAGGATATAGAAGTGGAAGTGAGAGGGCTCCAACAAGAGACACAAAGGGTTAAGTATCATCGTTAGGAGTGGGGATACCCTTAATAGCTTTAATGAGGGATTGATTATGGTCTAGAGAGATTTGCATTATCTCATAAATTGACATCTTAATTGGGGTTTGATGAAGTTTCTTTATAAAAATTTGTTCAATAATTGTAGGCCTAGGGGCATCTTATATGGACACCTTAGGTCTTGACAAAGAAAGGGATGGAATGGATTCACTAGGAGGAGTGGTGATAGTAACTCTAGATTTTTACCGAGTGGTTGGTTGGAATACTTGGGGATTGCATAGAGTTGTGACCTGAAGAACATTGATGAAGAGAGGAGGGCCCTCTTTAGGAGAGGTTGAGGTTGGAGGTGGGATGGAAATGTAAGTATTGGATGAATGAGTGGATTTATGTGTCTTGGTGGATGAATATTGAGATGATGAAGCGATATTGGTGGATGGAAGAGGGTGATCCCCTTTAACGAGGAGATCATCCTTATTGATAATAGTGTGGACGTTGGTTTTTAGGGCTTTACAAAACTCAATGTCATGTTTAGGTGCTCGATGATATGTACAAATAATATTAGAATCAAACCTTGAGGTTTGTGGACCACATGGATCAAATGGTTTGATAGGTGGGAGAGTAATTGTGGATGCTTGAAGTAGATGTTGAAATATTTCCATGTAATATCCAATGAGAGTGATTGAAGGAAATTTTGTAGATGACATGAATTTAAGAGTGGTGGAAGAATGAGGTTTTCCTTGATAAAACTTTGTGGGAGCCTTGGATTATATTTTAGTCTTAGAAGATGAAGATGGTTGTGTCTTTATGTCATTTTTGTTGGTGGTGATTTAGATGATTGAGAATTTGATTTACTAACCGTGATGGTGGATAATTTTAAGGGTTCTAATTTAGATGTAGTAAGGATCGTAGATGAAGGGCTTGGCCATAAGAGTGATGGTGATGCTCCTAAGAGTGATGATGTGGCACTAGGTTGTTTAGGAGAGTTAGTCTTAGGAGGAGGAAACTCCCACTTTTATGTGGATGCATGAGAGAGAGTTTTGGGTGGGTATTCCAAGGTTCTTATACTTAGGTTGCAAGGATTTACCCTTATTAAGTATGATGACAATTTTAACTAGAGGATCGGTGGATTTACGATTAGGTATTGCATATTTGGGTTGTAGATATGGATAGTGAAAGTGAATTTTGTGTGATTCATTTAACAAGATCTAAAGGGGTGGTATATTGCATGGATTTAGGATTGGTAGATGTAGGGATGATTGAAGTTACAAAGGAAATGAGAGTGTCATTTATAGAAGCATTGAATGTGGATGTTTGTATGGTTGACAACCCAAGGGATGGTGTGGATACGTACGTAGAGTCATATGTTTATCTATGTATATTCATAATAACGTATGTAGTTTGTGTGGGAGTAGGTGGAGATGTGTGAGATGAAATCATTAAAGTGGTCATTGGTGAAGGAGTAGATGTGATGGATGAAGGTGTTGATGATGTGGATGCATATGTAGGTGTGATTAAGGTTGATGTTTATGTCGTAGTTATGGTTATAGTTGATGTTGATATAATGGGTGTAGAAATTAATGAAGTTGTGATAGTATGGGAAGTGTCAAAAATAGATGTCGATGTGGTGAGTGTCATGGTGATGGGTATAGGTGATGGGATTGGATTTTTTCTATAGTGTTAATTGTATGAGCATTAGGTTATTGTGATGTGGAAGGTGGAGTTTGATTTTTGGGTGGATGATTAGGGAATAGTTGATTGAATATGTCGAGGGTTCGATTAGGTGGTGCATTAGGATTATCCACTTGAAGGTCACCATATTCTATAAGTTTTTGAATGACATCTTTAAAAGAGTTTCATTTTTCAATGTTATGGCCACAAACTTGGTGATATTTGTATTAATGTTCCTCACAATACCATGTTAGTTTGGGTTGTGATTCATCAAATGGTTGGATGAGAGGAAGACGAATGAGATTGACCGCCATAAAATTGTCAAATATTGTGTTATAGGATTCCCTAAGAGGGGTGTAGTTAGGAAGTGGTCTAGAAGCACGTTGTGGAGGCTCCGTATGAGAAGTGGATGTGGAAGAATATTTAACCATGATGGCGTTAACGATGTTCTTAGGTTTATCACCATATGTGGAGGATTTAGTGAATTTGGATTTGGGCTTGTTTGATCAAATTTTAAGATGGCCTTGCTCAAGGGCATGGAGTTCAAGTTTGTGAGCCATGGTGAATGCCTCTTAAAAGTTTTAAATTATTAGATATGAAGATTGAAATAGATATGCTTCGCACAAGAACATGAGAAGAGTTCAAAGGAATAGTTACACGAGTTGAGTAAAAGAGAATAATAAATGTTATGTGATCTCGTTATAAATTCCAGTGTGGGGCCTACTAACGACATAGAGAATGTGTGAAGCATGAGGTCTTGATCATGGGAAATAAGATAACATGCATGTATAAAAGAAAAAAAGATGTTATTGAGGGTATTCCATGTTATTGAACTTAGAAAATTTAGGCATTTCCCACTAAGGAGGATAAGGATTTACAGGAATGGATGGGTTGATTGGCTCATTGTAGATTTTTTCATATGAAAATGTGGTTTTAGATCCCAAAGTAGCAGCTTTGAGATTATCCATTCTACTCAACAAATCTTATATGGGATCATTGGATGGTTCATTTTGAGAAATTTAAGGGTGATTTTATGATACGTATGAGGTTGATAGATTAGTTTGTTGATAGGGTTGGTAAGTTTGAGGATATATGGGTGTTGATGGAAGTGGTTGGTAAGGGGGACATAATTAAGGGTTTGTGATTGAATGGGTTATGGTGAAGGTTTTTGTGAAATAGGGATGTGATAGGATTGGTGAAATTGGGTTAGTTGTTGAGAAATAGGAGCACTTGATATAGGATGGGTTGGAATGTAAGTGATGGGTGGTTGTGATATTTGAATGGGTTGATTGGGAATTACATAACGATAAGCATTTCAAGGAGGGGGTTGATGTGTTTGAGTTGATTCCGAAGGATGAGGTTGTGAAGTGATTACATTTGCATGGATGTGAAAATTAGTAAAAAGGGGTTGAGTTAGATTATGTTGTTTAGATAGAGGAGATAGCAAGTGAGATTCTTGAGATGATAAGATGTAGACGGATGAGGAAGCCGATGTAGACAAGAGGCGCACACGAGCAATTTGCACAATAGATCCGAATAACTGCAAAACACCGATGCTTTGAGCGAGAAAAAGACCACGTTAAAAGATATTTAAGTGGGTACTTGCCCAAGAAGCGGGTCGAGAAGCGATAAGCTTCCTCGGCGGATGTCGATCCACGTTTTCAATTAAGAAAAGAAGCATACATGATAAAAGATGTAAATAAAGACTAGATTTTTCGATTGCGGTAATAAAAGCAGAAGCTAAGCAGCAGATGACGAAAGTACGAAAACGAGGCTAGGAAATAATCTTTGGATTTGTGTTACTGTGACCTTTTACTGTCTGCGAGGGAAATCGCGTCGGCCCAGGTAGAATCGGCGCGCGCCCGATGTGATCAGCGTCGGCCCAGGTAAGATCGGCGTCGGTTGAAGGTAGCCCGACCAATCGGGGCGTGCGATGAGATTCGGGATTGGAATATGAATGTGGTCTGCTGGATGTGCCGAAGATGGAGAGACACTGGAACAGAGTCACCAGATGATAGACGGTGGTGTGTGATGTTGATATGATACGGGCAGAGTAACGGTGCTCCTCTCAGGGATTGATTTGGACAGGATCTGCCCTAATTTGATACAATTGATGCTAAGAAGATCTCTCTTCTCTCTCTCGGCTTTGTATCTTTCGCTCTCTGTTCGCTTTTTCGCTCGTTCGTAATCTCTTCTTCGGTCTCTTCGCTCTCTTCGGTCCTTAGAACTGAGTTCTGGGCTTGCTTTTATAATCGGCGCCGCTCCTAGAAAATCGGCGCCGACCATATGGGTCGGCGCCGATCGCGGAAAAGACTCGAGGTGCTAAAAATGATCGATTCGAGAAAGATAAGACTTATCCCGACTATGGGAAAATATCCCGCTTAGGGAAGATTAAAAATAGATGTGATACATGGATAGAATAAATTTGGGGTGGATAAGTGATTAAGATGCATGGGAAGAAGCGTAATTAAATATTTAATATTTAATCACTCATGGGTAAGATGTGATGGGATGAATTAAATTTGGAATAAGTGATTAAATCACAAATTGGATAATATCCCAAGGGGATAGTTGGTGACGTGAACGTGCCCCAGGTTACCTAGCAAGTAAACGGATGAGAAGGGACACTAAATTGGGTAACCAATTTTAAGTGTCTACATTTTGCCCCTTTTTGTCAAGTAACTTGCGATAAGCAAGGTTATGAGACAAAAACAAAGGGATGGATGAAGAGAAGAATTTGTGGTGATGTGATCCCCCTCAAACTAGGGATGGGATGGATGATAGAACAGACGATCCCGAGTTTGAAAGAGGTAGATGAAAAATGCAGGATGCCCCAGTTGGATGGCTGGAGTAGATCTGATCATTGATGACGCATAAAAATAAACACAAGGGCAGCAACCTAAGGAACTCACATTGGTAGGGAAAACTAGCCGGTCTCCTCATGAGACGACGTTAGTGTCTACAGACCCATGAGTGTAAGGAGAACTGCAAAATAGTCAGCATCGAAAGAGAGACACATTGGTAGGGACAACTAGACGGTCTATAAATCAGACGACGTTAGTGCCTACAGACCCGCGTAACTCTAAGCTGCCAAAAAGATACGAGTGTCCCACGCAAAAGGGAACAAACCCAAAATAGACAAGGATATCTAAAAGATGCGCCAAAAGGCAAGATTCAGCACACAACAATGATCAGATAGATAAGTAAGCCAAGCATCAACACTACGGCAAACAGACATGAAAAATCGGCGGCGATCAAACTAATCGGCGCCGACCAAAACAATCGGCGTCGACCCAAAAAATCGGCGCCGACCAATCCAGACGCATATAAATATGCGAACGGAAAACGTAAACGATTTATTTGCAACGTGACGATTGATTCAGAGAGAGATAGATTTGAGATTTGAACACAATGGAAGCCTCTGGGAGCGGACAGAAGCGCAGGAGGACACGTCCTGGGGTAAGTGGTCATTCTTGAACCCACCTTTGTTATTATTTATTTTTTTGTGTGATTTTTGGTGCATGGGAGGCCAGGGCCTGGTTTACATCCGGCCAGGCAGTCGGCGCCGATTGGTTTAATCGGCGTCGATTTGTTTTTGGATCGGCGTCGATTGGTATTAATCGGCGCCGACTAGGATGAACGACGCCGATTTTACCAAATCGACGCCGACTGAAAGATATTTATTTTTATGGTTTTGGAAGATGAGATTTGGGAAAAAAGAGACTAATTATGCTTTTGATGTTGTGGATGCAGGCACGAGAGGCTCTTCATATGAGGGATGCCATCCCTGAGCTATTGGAGACGATCCTTCTGATGTAGCAGATCGGGTAGCGGCATTTAGAGCTAGCCGGGCTCGGGGGTTTTAGATATTACAGACGAGTGCCACGAGATGTGGAGCTCATGCGGGCATTAGTGCGACGATGGGACAGCCACACGTGCACATTTTGGTTTAGGACGGGTGAGATGACTATCACCCATGAGGATGTATCTGAGATCCTCCGATTACGGTACAGGGGACCCGGTGAATCACACACCAGAAGCGGCGGCGAGAGGGCCACAGTGCGATTATACAGAGACAGAGCAGATGACTCGGAGATAGTATCTGGGGCAGTGAGGATAGCCTCACAGTACAGGCAGGATAGCCCTCGGAGCAGGCGGATAGCCTTGATTCAGATGGCTATATCTTATTTTGCCTTGCCAGACTCAGGAGGTGGGAGATTCCCATTGCTACTACTAGACTGCGTGTGCGACATCTTGCAGCACAGACAGGTTTTTGCCTTTGCCGATGCCCTGATAGCTCAGGTATATTATGAGCTATGGATGTACACCACTGGTCGGAGGACAGGGATCGATGTCAGTTTTGTGCTTCATTGCTGGGCATACGAGCACATAGCAGTGATCAGGCCATCCGGGCTTCCTTGGATGCCAGCAGCAGTGGGGGGTGTTGATTATGGATTTCGGAGATGGCGGGCTGACATGGCCGCAGGAGATACAGGTAGATCAGCCGAGTGGTACTCGGAGCGTTTCAGGACGCTTACACCAGATCAGGTTATCTGGAGACCATATCGGGCATTTCCGATATGGGTTGGTCAGGATGCCCACTTGGTAGCATTGAGACGGAGTCGGGTGGTCAGGGGCCGTAGGCCGGATATGTGGGAGCGAGTCCCATTCATGCGGATCGAGGCGGTTTGGGCAAATACGAGGCAGTGCCCGACCACATACACGCCATATAGGCGGGATAGCAGAGAGACAGATTTGCCGATTTTGATCCCGGCAGACCCATTGAGAGAGGCTCCACCCTCCACGGACAGCGATGATGACGCGGGGGTGGATGAGGGCTACGCAGCATGGTACGATACAGAGTTGCCACGACATCTCCCGCCCTCTATAGATGCTGATGAGGAGGACATAGCTGCTACGTTGGACAGGCTAGAGGGAGAGCATGCCACACTGATACAGACACATCAGGTAGCTGGAGGAGATCAGGGCCTTGACAGAGGAGAGAGATTCCCTGATTGTGGAGAGAGACACCGCTCGCCAGGAGCGAGATACAGCGATTCAGCAGAGGGATCGCTATCTTCGGCACAGGGAGGCCCTTAGGGCCAAATACGGAGAGACTGGTGCCACATCAGAGTCTGGGACACAGGGCACGGCTCTAGGAGGGGCACCACCAGCAGCGCCAGCAGCACCTTTACGAGCACCGGGTATGGTGAGCCTGAGCACATACCAGTCTCTCCTTGCTGAGGTGAGATATTATGAGGATGCCCTAGCGCAGCATGCCCCAGATGTGCCTCGGTATGGGGCGAGGAGGAGAGCAGGGACGGCTACAGCGAGCGGAGCCTCAGGCGGAGGGAGCACTGGGAGAGATCGAGGTGGGCCGAGACCTCCAGCAGCAGGTGCATCGAGCTCGGTAGGCGGCGGCCAGGAGAGACAGCCGGGTGCAGAGGAGGGTGGAGGAGATAGTGTCCTCCACGCTTCGGATTTTACCATATAGAGATTTGATAGATTTTGTATTTGTATAGTGATGTAGCCTCGATTGGAAGGCATTGTATAGATGGCTTGATTGGAAGCCACCCATTTTTGTAAAAACACACATGTATATATAGATTGATCACGTTATTTGTCGTATAATTGTACTCATGCTTTCAATTTTGATATACATGGGTAGATGGATATAGATAGAGGATAAAATAGATGTGATTGGAGAGATATAGATGATAGATGATAGAAATAGATGTGATTAGATAGATTGAAATGTGGATAAAATAGATGTGATTGGATAGATATAGACTGATAGATGATAGAAATTGATGTGATTAGATAGATTGAAATGTGGATAAAATAGATGTGATTGGATAGATATAGACTGATAGATGATAGATGTGATGTGGATATAACTTTGATAGATGATGTAACTTGGATGTACATGTGTTTAAATATTTTGATGGATAGATATAGATAGATGTGTTTGATGTATGGATTAGATATAGATAGATGTAATGTACCTTAGATGTACGTATTTTTCGATATTTTGATGGATAGATAGATAAATGTGTTGGATATATGGATGTAATTGTAATGAGAAATGAATACAGATAGGTGTTTTGATAGATAAGATGAACCTAGATAGAAGATAAACTTTGATTGAATTAACATGTGAAATGCCAATTTAACAGGGTTGCAAGACAAAGAAATGGAGAATACTCCTTGCAAGAGTCAAAGATGAAAGTGGAAACAACCGTGACTTAGAAGAGAAGGTACTCGGAGAAGAAGAAAAATGATAAGTTGGACTTCCAACCGAACATAGATAAAATCCAGAAAGGGAACCAAAAGACCAAGCATACAAGGCCCTATATAAGATTAAAATAAATCTGACACTAACTAGTCGCAAACCAGATCTAGGATAGAAACGGAAAGAAAAGTAAGTAAGTATCTTGTCGGAACTTATAAGGGACAGAATACATGTCCATAGTGGGGAAATAGGATTCTCCATATGATCGACAAAAGGTCCTAAATCTCAGCTTCATGACTTTGACAGATAAGCAAACTGATCAATGCGGGAAGTTTGCTTGATATGGAAAAGCCCGATCGATGCGGGAAGTCTTTGAGTGATCTTAAAAGTGTATAAAGCGAGTGGAAGGCTGATTGATTACAAGAAGCCTTGAATTTTCTTTGAGAAGCGGCCGTCCTTGAGGGAGCGGTCGTATTTTGAATTTTAATGATAGCCATCCTTCGAGGTATGGTCTATTTTCTTTTTGATTCACTTGATAATGTATGGATATTTGTCCTTGAGGATCGAGTCTATCTTTTGGATAGCATCTTTTTTTTTTTTTTTTTGAAACTTTTTGGAAGAAGCTGAGTTTAGACCTAGATAGATCAGATGGAGGGGAAGAGAACATAGAAGAACATGCACTCATGACCCGAGTAGATCCGATTAAGATAAGTACTTGGGACAGATGAAGTGGTGATTAAGGTATTCCTACCATGAGGAGGAACATATCCAAAAAAAAGCGTCACGATGAGTAGAGCCGCGATACTCATATTTAAGGTAAGCGAGGCAATAGGCGGAGAACCACACAATTTCAAATCACCACGAAAGTAGATGACTGGTTATTAGGACGGATGGAAGATCTGAGTTGCGACTAGATTTGTGTAAGATAGATTTTAACAATAGAAGGGCCGTAAATGCAAAGCATTAAGAGGTTCGCTTCAGGGATACCATCCATGGAAGATAAACGATAAGCCCCAGACCCATATTTATGAGTGATAATGTAGGGGCCCATCCAGTTGGGAGCAAACTTACCACGTTGACTCCTTTCGAGTGTAGTGACATTTTGATTTTCCTTAAGAACAAGATCACCAATTTTGAAGTCACGATGTTGCAAGTGCTTGTTATAAGCACGTTTGACACGCTCGAGATAGACCTGATGATGCTCAAAGCGTTAAGGCGTCGCTCATCTAATAATTCAAGTTGTGCAGAGCGATTTTTGCGATAATCCTCCGGAGACAAATTCTCACGAGAGAAACACGGAGAGATGGGATTTGGACCTCAAAGGAAGGACTGACCTCGAGACCCATAGGCGAGAGAGAAGGGAGTAGCACCAGTAGGAGTACGAATGCTAGTCCGATAAGCCCAGAGAGCAAAAGGGATATGTAGATGCCAATCCCTACCAGCTCGACTAGTTACCTTTGCGAGGATATTACGCAAAGTTTTATTGGAAGCTTCGGCTTGACCATTAGCTTGAGGATAGTATGGAGAAGAAAAACTGAGCTTGATATTGAAAGCATTGCTAGAGATTACGCAAATCAGCGTTCTTGAAAGACTTACCATTATCGTGATTAGCTTGTGTGGAGCAGCGCCAAAGCGACAAATGATGTGTTGATAGGCGAAATCAACTATGGGCTTAGCCTTTGTTGAAGAAAGGGGATAGCTTCTACCCACTTAGTAAAGTACTCGAGTGGCGGTAATGATAGAATGATAGCGTTGTGAAGAAGCGAGGATTGATGAGACCAATAAGATCGAGACCCCGCTGCGAAAAAGGCCACAAATCCGCGCGAGTTTGCAAAGCGACTAGGGATGTGCGTGAGATTGGAATATTCTTGACACTTGACGCACTTCTTGGTGTATTCACAACAATCTCGATTAAGAGAAGGCCGATAATATCCCAAACGTAAGATGCGGCAGCTCTGACTAAGCCACTAAAATGTCCACCACAAATACCGTCATGGACCTCCTGAATAGCTTTAGATGATTCATGAGTTTTGAGGCATCGAAGCAAAATACCATCAAAGCCTCGTTTGTAAAGAAGGCCGCCTAGAATAGTATAGCGGTTGGCGCGTTGGACAAAAGACCTTCTACCATTGGGAGTCAGATCTGGAGGAAGGACCGAATGAGATAGATAATCAACTATCTGTTGATACCATTCATCCTGAGTATGGGTTGTGACAACATTGATTGGCGTTAGTTGCCCAAGATGAGATGGTTGATCTAATCGTTGCACAGCCACATAAAGACGCGAGTCTTCGGTAAAAGGCGGGATAAGGGAGGCTAAAGAGGCCATGGTATCTGCGAATCGATTTGCAGTACGAGGAATGGCTTGGATAGTGAAGTTATCGAAAGATTGGAGTTGGGCAAGAACGATGTCGCGATATTTTTGAAGGATATCATTCTTGCATTGATAGACACCCGTGACCTGGTTAACGATGAGTTCAGAATCACCAAAGATGTCAATATATGGCGCCTTAGAGATTAATGGCATTTTGAAGACCTAAGACAAGAGCTTCGTACTCAGCCATATTATTGGTGCATTCAAAGTTTAATTTGTGTGCGACTGGGATAGGCGTACCCCAAGGAGGAATCATCACAAAACCCGCACCTCCCCCTTGCTGGCATTTGGATCCGTCAAAGAAGAGCTTTACTTTAAATGGAGATAGACCAAAATCGATTTGTTGGATAAATTCATCGGGGAATTGAGCAAGGGGGTCTTGAGTGTCTGGAAGAGGAGCATCAGCTAATTGATCTGCAATAACCTGACCCTTGATAGCCTTTTGCGGGATAAACTCGAGGTCAAATTCTGTCATGAGCATGAGCCAACGAGTGATACGATCATTGTGATAAGGTTTTGCATGGATTGTCTTAAGTGGATTGACACTTGTGACAATGTAAGTTTTATGATTAAGGAGATAATGACGAAGCTTAGAAGTTGCAAAGAAGAGAGCGCAACATAGTTTTCAGCTTCGGAGTAATGCGTGTCTCATACTCATGGAGGGTGCGGCGATGTAATAGACAGCTTGTTCTTTACCACAAGTGTCCGTGCGAGATCATGGCTCCCGAGAGCATGGTCGATCACGAGAGATATAAAGATAGAAAGGCTCCCCCTCGCGTGGAGGTGTAAGCACAGGTGGAGAAAGAAGATAAGCTTTGAGATCATCAAAGGCCTTTTGGCAATGCTCATCCCATTCAAAATGAACATTCTTACGGAGAAGATGGTGAAAAGGTTGACAACGGTCCGACAATTGGGAGATAAAACGACGCACCGATTGAAGATGTCCTTGGAGACTGCGGAGTTGCTTCAAGTTAGAAGGGGGAGGCATCTCAAGGATGGCTTTTATTTTTGCGGGGTCGACTTCAATACCCCTGATGGAAATGATAAAACCTAAAAGTTTACGGTGAGAACGCAAACACGCACTTAGCTGGATTTAGGCGAAGACAAAAGCGGATAAGCCTCTCAAAGAGAGGTGCGAGGATGAAAAGATGATCTGGCGGCGCGTTTGGACTTGCAGAGAAGATCGTCAACATAATCCTCTGATTTTGTGTAAGAGGTCATGGAAGATGTATGTCATTGCTCGTTGATAGGTTGCTCCTGCGTTCTTAAGGCCAAAAGGCATGACACGATAGCAAAAGGTCCCCCAAGGAGTTATGAAGGAGGTCTTATGTTGGTCTTCTGGTGCGATGAGGATTTGATTATATCCAGAGAAACCATCCATAAGAAAGCATCTCATGACCCTTGATTAAATCTACGAGTTGGTCGATATTAGGAAGAGGAAAATCATCCTTTGGACAGGCAAGATTAAGATCCCGGAAGTCGGTACAAATTCGAATCTTCCCAGTAGCCTTAGTTACTGGTACTACATTAGACACCCATTGCGGATAATCGATGGGTTGGATGAAGCTAGCCGAGAGCAAGCGTTGTAATTCTTCTTTAACAAGAAGGGCTACTCTAGGGTGCATTTTTCGTAATTTTTGCTTGACCGGCTTGATGTTGGGAAGGGTAACGATATTGTGGACCACAATATCGGGATCGAGCCCTGGCATATCCTCATATGACCAAGCAAAGGCTTGACGATGTTTGGAAAGAAAAGTGGTAAAGTCCCCTAATTCCTGTGGATTAAGGGATTGGCCGACCTTAATGATGCGAGGGTCTTCAGAAGTCCCTATATTAAGGTCGATAGTGGCTTCGTTGAGAAGGGTAGACGTGTCAGAAGGAATAGTCTTGGGAAGATATGAATCCTCTGCCCCTAGATAGGTGAGGACAGAATCATCATCCGCACAGTGGATAGTATTGATAGTAGGAGAGTCGTCTCCAACTATTTCAGGGAAGATTAATGGTATAGAAGCGGACCGATTGTTAGTCTCATAGACCAACGGCCCTAAGGAAATGGTATTGATCAAAAAAAAAAGTTAGGTGGGATGGAAATGTCGTCATCCACATCAAGTGATGCTTCTGATTTAGTGGGAGAAGATGGTTCCTTAGTAGGAAGAGGTTCATCAAGAATAGTGACGGTGGCCTCTGAAAGGGGTTTAAATCCTAACCCAAATTTTTGATGTGGCATGAGAGTAGGAATGGATTTGAGATCATGTATACCTTGTTCATATTTTCCAAGGCCAAAACCTTTCCACGCGCATCGATATAGATAAGTTTTGCAAGCGTGGGATTACGTAGATGATCAAACCTGTTAGGTAAGGTTTGGCTCTAGGAGGAGAATCCGGGTGATAATGAGGTGTATCAAGACCACCGTAGATGAAATGAGTGCATTGATTGGGCAAACCAATGGTGACGATGCGGCCAGAGACTGGTTGATATTCGGGTTGTTTATGCGGTCTACCATACTCATTAGGTTTGAGATGGGCATCGAAAGAAAAAGAGGAAGCTCTCTAGTGAGAAGCGCTGCAATGTCTCTTCAGATTTTGTAAATCCGGTAGTTTGGTTGCGAGGGTATGGAAGAAGATGAGGCCCCATCCGGAGAAGATGTATTTTCTTTTAAAAGGCGAGACCTAGTGGTCATGTCGCATTGTGCGGAAGGAAAAGGATCTCTGGATGAGTATATATTTGCCCTCATATTGATATTTTAGGCATCGATGGAGGTGGATGGGACACAATGCATTGCGCGAATCCGGGGCGTCAGGATCATGTTATAGTGGAATTTTCCTTGACAATATAGAAGAGTTCATGGAGCGACTTCTTACCTACTCGGATGGGTAAGACCACGGTTCCCAGTATGCTGCTAGGCTGATCGTTAAATGATCGAAGGCGAAAGGTGGAGGTGACACCACATTCTTTGGTAACTTAAGTTGTTCGAATGTGTGGAGGAGATGGCGTTGAGAGCAGCTCCACTATCGATCATAACACGTTTTAAGGTAGTGTTATTGATTTGGGTGTGATGAAGAGGAGCCTCAAATCCTCGAAGAAAGAGGAGGAATTTCGAATCCTCGAAAGAAATGGCGGTTGATGGTCCATTCGGTCAACAACCAACTCGAAGAAGTGGGCTCATCGGAATTTCTTTGCGATGCGGCGTGATTATCGATTAACTGGCGATGTTGTGGGGAGGATTGGATGAGGTCAAAAAGAGACATTTTGACCGGAGCACAGGTGAGTTGTTTCATAACACTCTCCTCAGCGGATACGGGAACTTGAGCCGAGTGCGGCACGAATAGAGACCACAGGTGGTGGTGCGATGAGGAAGGAGAAACGCCTTTAGGGGCTGCAGAAATGACAACCCGTGGTCGAGATGCTGAAGATGAAGATGGGTTATCATAGTGTTGGGTTCTAGTGGCGATATGGATCGTGTCAATTTGAGAAGGTGGAAGATCAGGCGGCGTGGAACCACTAGAGGTCTGAGTGGATGGTTGAGGTTTGGATGGGGCTAAGGTGACAGGAGGTACTTGTTCCTCCTCCTCCAGCAAAAGGTCACTTTCTTCCAGAAGGTTCTTGATAACGGCTTGAAGAGCTTTACATCCCTCAGTATCATGACCCGGAGTACGGTGGTAAGCACAAATCAGATCAGAGTTAAACCAAGTAGGTTTAACTCCTTTAGGGTTATAAGGTTTAATCGGAGGAAGGGTTATGGATGAAGATTGGATAAGTTGATGAAGGATTTCGGTGTAGAATCCGGTAGACGAAGATGAGGATGGAGATGATGAAGATGGTTCTTTTACATTAACCGACTGCCGAGGTAAAAGAACTTGCATGTTAGGTTTAACAGTTTTATTAGGGATCCTCTTATTTGTTTGGACATTTGGAGGAGCAGTCTTGGGTGCTTGGGATGGGAGTAAATGAGACATGATTGACTTTGGTGGAGGGGGAGCCCCTAAGATAGATTTTGAGGAGGATGGAGATGTGACAGATTTTGCGGTCTTTGGAGACAAAGGGGATTGCTTAGTCGGATTTACGGATGATTTAGATAATGTTGATTTAGACGGGGAAGAAGCCCCCAGAGTGAGTGTAGTCGGAGGAACATAGGGTGCCTTGGTTTTTGGTAATGAAGATGATGATCCTGATAGAAGAGGTGGCATCTTTTTGGTAGGTAAGTCTATTTTTAGGGGTATTGATGAAGAATGTGTTGTGGAAGAAGATGATGGCTTTGATGGATGTGTAGAAGAAGACGCCTTCTCCGCGGGCAAATCCAATCGTTTATGAGGCGTGGAGAGAGATTTTTGTGGAAGAGCACCAAGAGTTTTGATGGTCTGAAATATGGGCTTTCCTTTTCGGGGATGGTGGCGACTTCACGGCATAAGGTGATTGTAACCTTTTGGGGGAAGTAAGTGGGGAGATGCTTGATGGTGTAATGTTAGATTTTGGTTGTCTCGGTTTAGGTTGGGAGGCGAGTGTATAGATGTTGGTGCTTTACTTCTTTTGATTTTCTGAATAGGTGAAGTAACATTGGTGATGGAAGAAGGGGGTGATGCGAAGCGGTTCCTAGCGAAGGGACTACGATGCGGTAATCATGGGTGAAACTCTGCGGGAAAAGAGATAGGAAGGGTCAAAATTGAAGATGCTTCCGTTGAAGTTGTACGATGATAGGTACGTTTACGAGGGCATAGTTGCGGCGGGAATGGGAGCAGCGAAGTGGATGTGTCCGTAGTGGAAACTCGGAGGGATGTGATTGCCTCGAGCATT
Source organism: Taxus wallichiana var. yunnanensis (assembly GCA_018340775.1). Classification (NCBI taxonomy): domain Eukaryota; kingdom Viridiplantae; phylum Streptophyta; class Pinopsida; order Cupressales; family Taxaceae; genus Taxus; species Taxus wallichiana. The sequence continues at coordinate 587,138,649 of CM031236.1, forward strand.
GAAAGAATGTCTGATGATGAGAACAGATGAGGATGACACTGTCTCGGGTATAGATGGAAGGTCAGACAAAGGAGCGGAGAGAGATAACTCCGTGCTTGGTAATGTAGGGATATTCAAAGATGGACTATCTGAAGATATTGGAACTCCCGTGATTGATGAAGAGGAAGGAGGATCTGATTCGATTGATGTGTTCGTAGATGGCTTGGTTTCAGAAGCGGATTCTTCAGTGGAGATGAAATTGATGGTGTGGGTGTTTGGTTTTTGAGATTCCGAAGAATTATGATTTGGGGCATGATTGGGGAAAGGTTGTTTAAAAACGTCGAGTGCTTGATTTGGGGGAGCATTTGGGTTATCCAGAATGAGCTCGCCTTTATCAATGAATTTTTGGACAAGATTTTTGAAAGTCTGACATCGTTCGATGTCATGACCTTTGGTTCTGTGATAATGACAGAAATCGTTTTCCCTATACCAGAATGGGCGTTCTCGGCTTTCATCAATATCCCTAATGGGGAAGTTCGATCATGCGAACTTCCAACATTTTTTCTAAGATGGAGGCATATGATTCCCCCAATGGAGCGAAGGATCGAGAAGATGAAGGCCCTTTTCGAGAAGATGAGGGATCTCTTCGTGGTGTTTGATTAGGAGTATTGTCAGCTCGTGATGTTCTTAATACGATGGCATTGGTGGATCCTTGATTTTTGTCTTTAGAGGGGGAAGAATTTGGTTTGGTGAATCGAGAAAAATCGGGTTTCGATTTAGAGCGAAGTTTTAACTTCCCTTGTTCAATGGCGCGAGATTCAAGTTTGCGTGCCATCGTAAAGGCCTCTTCAAAGGTATGAAAAGTTTGGATCCTTAGAGTGGAAGAAATGTGATTAGCACAAGATCGGGTGAACAACTCGATTTGTTGGGATTGGGGAAGGGAGAAAGACAATTGGTTGATTATCCCTCTCCAACGAGCGACAAAGTCTGCTATAGACTCATCGTCGAATTGGCGAATGTTATAAAGATCTGTGATTGAGATCTTATGCGCGATATTTATTGAGAAGTTTTCAACAAACATCTGGGCCAATTGAGAGAAGGAAAACAAAGAATGTTGAGGGATGTTATTGTACCAGTCCAAAGCGGGACCTGCTAGAGACATAGGAAAGGTACGGAGCATGAGTTCACGATCTGGACGATAAGGTAGCAAGCATGTTTGAATGCTCGCGAGATGTTGTTGGGGTCTTCCATTATGAAATTTTGAGAATTTGGGAAGTTCCCATTGGGGAGGATAAGGCTTAAAAGCCACCGAAGGATGAATGGGTTCATTGCACACTTCTTCAAAGGAGTATGAAGGACGGGTTCCTTTTGTGGAGGCTTCCAAGTCTGCAATTTTCTTGAAGAGAATTTGAACTACGTCGGATTGGGGAGGAGGTACATTGGTATGTCCTACATAAGAAGCAAGTGGTGGATGTTGTTGAGATGTCAATGGGGGATTCATCTGTTGTTGGATAGGATGATAAGAGGAATAACCGGTGTTACAGGTGACACCGGGTGGGGTATTTCTTTGAGGTAGCTTGCGTATAGAGCGGTGTGAGATAATAAGTGGTTGAGAAAATATAGGTTGGGTGACGAATGGAACCTGTGATTGGTGGACTCCTATGTTTGTTGATTGAATAGGGACAGATTGAGGAACATGGGTGTTGGTTAGATTGGACATGTTGGGGAACAAGACCTGAAAGGGACCTTCTACCGCGGATTTGGTACGAGGGTGCCGATATCTAGGGATGGCGAAGGTCGCGATTCTTTGGAATATTGGAAGAAAGATTCACCGGAGGGCGAGAAGTAGGAACCAGCGACTAGCCGGAGGGTTGGCTCATGAAGAGTGCGACCTTGAGACACGATGGAGGGCATAGGCGAATTGTGGCAATGTGCGGGTGTGCGAGACGCATTCATTATAGCGAGGCGAAGACCTCTCGAGAGATGGGTTGTGGAATATTCGAGGTAGCTGCGGTGTTAGGGATAGGTAAGACTAATTGAGAACTAGTCGACATGGTAGGTGGAAGAGAAAAGGGAGGCATAGGGGCTTCGCCCTTCTCGTGGCTCGAGGCAAGAGAGATGGTGCAAAGCTTGCTCTACTGAGGGCACAGGATGATCCACGAGGATAATTGTACACTTGTCGGATTGGTGGGTCTTGGTGAGATATTTGGATCGACTTGTGTACTAGGTAGTCCATGAGGGCTATTGGATTGCGATCGAGAAAGCACTGAAATTCGGGATCCGCGAGGACATACTCGAGCCGAGATGATATCTCGGAGGGACTAGGAGAAATTTGGGCGTGATGGAGGTGCTTTGGTTTGATAGAAGGGATTATACGACCATGAGGGGGAACCAACTAACAGCGGTCAGGAAGATTGGAGGGTGCCGAAACATCCATGTTGGTGGTGATTTCGGAGGAAGAAAAGGAACTGTTGGGCCATTTTCCTAGATTGTGGCCGGGTGATAACCGTCATAAGCAAGCAAGAAAGAAGATTGATTGTCTAGCTAATGCACAAACAATTCAAGCAGCGCAAGTGATTATCTCCTTTAAATTTTGATGCTCTTAAGAAAAGAAAAAAATGTTAGGGAAGGCTTTTAGAAGCAGGAACTACTCGAGATAGCCAAACTAAGGATGGTTTGGGTAATGTGTGGTGAGGAGTCGAAGGCACTTGATAAAAGACAGTCGTGGCTTGATATGAGGCCTACCCCGCACTTCACACACCGCTGCGATAAGGGAGTCGGGTGCTTTGCCAATATATACCAAAATCTTCGTGAATTTATAGCGCGGCCCGAGTACCGCGTAGGCTCTTCCTCTTGGATATCACTTCCAAGTAGGCGAGGCCAGGGAAGGAGTTTTGTTTAGATGCTTTATACCTAGTGATTTTGGCTTTGTGTGCAAGGGTGAAAAATAAAAATCAAATAGTGTCACTACCGATTTTGATCAATTCTCCAACCTAATTAAAACTAGATGAAAAAGCATGCAGCAATGACAAAGAAAAGGTTCTTTTTAAGCACTTAAAACGAAATGTTTGATTTCGATGAAGACAAGTCAAACAAGTTCTTTCCCAAATGCGATTAAGTTCCTTTTAAGCACCAAAAATTGAAGTGTTTGGATGTGATAGACAACCAACAAAGAAATCCTAAAAAGGAGAAAACACTGAAAAAGAGGAATACCTGTAGATTTAGCTCTCTCGAGGTGTGTGGACTTCAAAAAGCGCGTTGTTGAGCTCTTCCCTCGAACAATCCCACGAACAAGCAAAGTGCTCCGCAAGAAAAGATCAAGCAAACAACAAACAAGATCCGGAAAGATACATCAGGATAGTGGCGAAGCGAAAAATTTCTATTTTAAGAAAATAGAAAAATTTCAAGATAATGATTTCGCCTAAAAGCAAGATTGAAATGATGAAGCAGAAATGCTCAAATAGGTGATAGAAATCGGTGAAGAAAAGGAACAAAGTTCAAAACTAGAAAAGAAATGAACTTACCAATAAGGGACTTTGGTTGGGTCCCCGTAAGTGCGTGAGAATGTAGATCAAGAATTTCGTGCTTGTTACTGTCAAGTTAATGTACCAAACTAAACACAAAAACCCTGAAAAACTCAATGAAATCGATACGATGAAGATGTAGACGGATGAGGAAGCCGATGTAGACAAGGCGGCGCACACGAGCAATTTGCACAATAGATCCGAATAACCTGCGAAACACCGATGCTTGACAGAAAAAGACCACGTTAAAAGATATTTAAGTGGACTGCCCAAGAAGCGGGTCCGAGAAGCGATAAGCTTCCTCGGCGGATGTCAGTCCACGTTTTCAATTAAGAAAAGAAGCATACATGATAAAAGATGTAAATAAAGACTAGATTTTCTGATTGCAGTAATAAAAAAAAATGAGCAATGAGGCAGAAATCGAGAAAAGCAGGAAGCTGGGAAATAATCTTTGGATTTGTGTTACCTGTGACCTTTTACCTATCTGCAGGGAAATCGGCGTCGACTGGGTAGAATCGGCGGCGACTGATGTGATCGGCGTCGACTGGGTAAGATCGGCGTCGACTGAAGGTAGACTGACCAATCAGGGACTGTGCGATGAGATTCGGGGATTGGAATATGAATGTGGTCTGCTGGATGTGCCGAAGATGGAGAGACACTGGAACAGAGTCACCAGATGATAGACGGTGGTGTGTGATGTTGATATGATACGGGCAGAGTAACGGTGCTCCTCTCAGGGATTGATTTGGACAGGATCTGCCCTAATTTGATACAATTGATGCTAAGAAGATCTCTCTTTCTCTCAACCTGTATCTTTCGCTCTCTGTTCGCTTTTTCGCTCGTTCGTAATCTCTTCTTCGGTCTCTTCGCTCTCTTCGGTCCTTAGAACTGAGTTCTGGGCTTGCTTTTATAATCGGCGCCGCTCCTAGAAAATCGGCGCCGACCATATGGGTCGGCGCCGATCGCGGAAAAGACTCCCGAGGTGCCAAAAATGATCGATTCGAGAAAGATAAGACTTATCCCGACTACGGGAAAATATCCCGCTTAGGGAAGATTAAAAATAGATGTGATACATGGATAGAATAAATTTGGGGTGGATAAGTGATTAAGATGCATGGGAAGAAGCGTAATTAAATATTTAATATTTAATCACTCATGGGTAAGATGTGATGGGATGAATTAAATTTGGAATAAGTGATTAAATCACAAATTGGATAATATCCCAAGGGGATAGTTGGTGACGTAAACGTGCCCCAGGTTACCTAAGCAAGTAAACGGATGAGAGGGACACTAAAAAGATGGATAGGGATTAAGTTCATGTTGGGCCATGCAAGAAGCTCACTCATAGCTCTAGGAAAGAAAAAAATAAAGTTATGAGGTAAGGACTTGCATGGATTCGGGATTGAAATGGTAAGCATGAATTTGTTGCAAAGGAGGTCCATTAATAGGGAAGTTGGTATACTTGAAAAGGAGATAGCCATTGAGGGTAACCAGATTAGCATCAAGGATCTCTTGGAATTTCGTGCACCCACGAGGGATGATAGGATAACCGAGAGGCTTCAACGGAGGTATAAGATGGGGAATTGTTGGTCTAGAAGGAATAGATTGATGATAAAGGGATGGATTAGTTTTGACATACTTGTTAGGTTAAATGATTTGGGATTCTTCCATATATGAAATGGAAATCATGGGTTGGATGACCTGCAAAAGAAAGCGATCAAAGGGATGGAGGTAACAATGGAGAGGGTGGATGTTTGTTGTGAAGAGATAGTGGAGATGGGGATGTTGTTTGATGTCATGTTTTGTTCCATTTGTTTTACTTGGGATCATGTAATAACTAGCAAGAAAATAAAACTATGTTGTTTTTAATTAATTCAAGCAATTCAAGCAACAAAATTTTGATTATCTTGATTATTAGAGTGTGAAAAAGAAATGAAAAATGGGCTTAGAAGGAACCTAGGAAATGTTCATTCTATGAATGGTTTTGTATTTTAAGGTGGACTCCTAGATATACCCAAAGGTACATGAGGCTGAACCTATGTTGGTACCGGTATGGGGCTTGGTATTGGGACCTACCCCTCACTTCACAGTCCCACAATGATAATGAAGTTGGGTGCTTAGCCAATATACTGAAATCCATCTTATTTACACTCATCCAAAATACCAAGTCGATTTCCTATTTGGTGGTGAAATCCCAATAGTTCCACACGGGAGGAAGTGTTTTAGATGTGTAAATTGTTGCATGTGTTTAGATTTGTGTGATGAAGTTTATGCAATAAGTTAAACCCCTAGTTAAACTAGATTTCAAAGCAAGTATGAGTGGTTCTTTTAAAATCCAAATTAAAATGTTGTTATTCAATGAAAGAAGAAAACAAAGGATGAAATGTGATAAAATGAAGAGATGGGGAATAAAAATAAGGAATTCCTAGATAAGGATTTTCCTTTTCATCTAAATTTTAATTTTTTAAGCAAGCAATAAAATCCGAGCCATGCCACAATGCGAGTAAGAAATTTTTTTCCTATGAGGTTAGTGGAAGATGATAAAACAAAATATAATGAAGAACAAATGAAAGACTCACCTTGACAGGGTGTGTCCCACCAAGTGTGCGAGAATGTTGGACAAGTTTCCTCACTACTTGTTTCATATTAGTGAAAATACAACAAGGAATAAAGCAACTCAAATTATGGAGGGTTTAAGGTACCTCGAGATGGAATGACAATATACGAGATGCAAAATGATGGATTCTTCTTTGTATTGAGCTAAGTGACTGCAAATCAAGTAAACTCAACATGAAAAATGGATTAGTAGATAGATGGGAGGGTTTCCTAAAAATGTTAGTCTTGAGAAGTAAAAACTTCCTAGGATGGATGTCAACCCTCATTTTTATAAATATAGGATAAAATTAGATATTGACAAATTAAATGTAGCAAAATCTAAACCAAAATAGAAACTAAAATGCTATATAGAAGAGGGAAAATATAGATTTGATCTAAATGGATGTAAATTAAATCAAAACTAGGTAGGTCGATGGAAACCCTGAGTGTAGAGGTCCGATTGTTGGTGATTGGGGCTAAATGCAAATAAAACACACAAAAAAATAGACCTATAAGTCCTCCTATAACTATATATGAAGCTAATCTAGATATGGAAGTGGATCCGAGATGAAGATGGAACACTATAAAAAATGATATATCTATATGAAAGGATGTAAGAAAATTATGTAAAATGGTGATGAATGGTATGAAGACAGTGGTCATTGATGATGACCAAGGTGAATTGACGATGACTAGGAGTCGACAACAAATTTGAGATGGCGAAAGGGTAGAATGATGGGATCGAAATTTGGATGGATGCCGAAACATAAATTTGATGGAAAAGGCTCTAGATAACGAGAAAAACTAATAAGATGAAGCTTGGGTCGACGGTAACCATACGGGGTCGATAAATGACCAAGGATGATTTAGGTCCTGGATGAAAATGGATGGAATGAAACAAAGGATGAGATGGTTAAAGTAGATTTCTTGATAATAGTTGGACCTACACAAGATTGATTAACAAAAATGGGACGTAATTTACCTAAATAAGGTATTAGGGTATTAATGTTCATCTAAATAGGAGGACTAAAACACCGTAGTAAATGAACTAAACTAATATAAAGTAATGCACAATTAAATCTAATGAAAAAAATTGTAACATGCAAGAGATGGGAGATGAATAGCTTAATTGATTAGAGAATATTAATGCAAGTTGTCACAAGTCTGATTAGAGAATCTTATAGCGTGGATGAACACTCGGAGACCCCTGTGAAGGACAGATCGGTGGATCCGAGATGTCCGAGGTGCTTGGGAGTATACTAAGGCACCTCGAGTGCCCCTGATCTATAATGTAGGCACTCTAAACACCTGTAAAAGTTTAAAACCTAAGTTTTGAAGTGTCGCAACTTGGTTTGAAACCCTACCTATTCATCATGCTAGATGTCGGATGAACTGGAAAATGACCTAAAATGCAAAGAGAAGTATCAAACCCTAGAAAAATAAAAGATGCAAATAAATGGTTGGATCGACCTTAGTTGCCAAACTAGTGGACTTATCAATGAGCATTGCAATACATTACTGAGACCACGATATAGTTCGGTGCGTGTGTTCATGTGTGCGTATTGTGTAATAGGTACTCTCGTGTCAGTCACACTTTGTGAAGTAGCAAGAAATAGTAACTATAGAAAATGTAAATAGAATGTGTGCATGGAATAGAATAGAATCCCTCCCCTATGAAGTGTGTGTGATGCATATCTTCCTAGCCTTGATGCATGGCATTATGTGGATGTAATGGATGCAACTCTAGATGGAGTGATAGTAGTAGTGACGTTAGGACCCTCATTATGGTCTTATAAGCTTTATATTTATAGGGCTCTCAAGTTTAATTTCACAATTAATCCTGACAAGGACAATTGGGGAAAAGATAAAGACAACAAATGGCTAGAAAATCCCAAAAAAAAGCGGGAAAAAGATGTGCATAGAATGGGGCACCAAAAGTGGGGACTGGGCACCCCAATACTGATGGAGTGCCCTGGATTTGGGATAGAATTACAAGGCGATTGCGAAATAGGTGGGTATCGCTGGAAAATATATGGGAAGTACGAAATAAAATATAAAATAAAGATGGCCAAAAGGTGGGATTAATTAGTACTTTAACCACTTGAGAACATTCTAAATATCGATAATCTTGGGCTAAATTATATGTAAAGTGCATAATTTTGTGTCTGTATTTTCCCCCACTTTATGTTGGTGAGCAAAAATCTCAATAACATAAATCGAGATAGAGATGCGTGCACGATATCCATGTAGGGTGTAGAAGAAGACGTGTCGATGGACTAGACTCAAGCATGGAATGAAAAAATAAAAAGATGGAGGAGTGCGGATTCTAAAGATGAAAAATGTGAATAAAAGTGATGAGAGTGAACCTAGAGCAGAATGTGTGTGTACTGTACCTGCATGGTTAGTATGGCAAGTACCATCATGGTGTGTTATCGTTGTCATTTTTCATTGTTATTGTTCTTTTTTTTTTACCCTAAATTTGACTACTTGTTTCATATATAGTGTACCTACAAGGAGAAAACAATCAAGTAGTCAAATATGTATGTATGTAAAAATGTTGTGTATAAATATGCAAACGTATAAAAATATGCTAGAAAAAGTGTAAATGGAACATGTGCACTGATCCATGTTGAGAGAAGGTGTAGAAGGATATCATATCTTTGTCATGATTTTTTGAGTGATATCATGCCACCGTGGTTGAAGAAGTGTAGGGAGGAAATTCCATGTGTCCTCCAACTTTAACCGCTTCTGCTAAAATGTGTTGAAGAGATATTTGTCTTGTTTAGTTTTTTGGGTGATCTATGCCACCTTTGGATGGAGAAGCGTAAAGAGGCCACCCATTGTAACCCCCGAGCCTATAACCTGTTCCACATAATTGTCTAAGGACACCATGTCTTGTTATGGATGTTATGTATGGATTTCGTGGACTGGTCTAAACTCACTCGTTGTGTCTACACCGGTGTAAATACGATGTGTTAGTAAAAACCCCACAATGATGGCCCCCTCTTTAGGGGTGCATGCAATGACTCGGGAAGAGATTGTGGTCCCAAAAGAGGACTAACGCACTCTAACATGTAACCAACTCAGCCCTATAAAGGGGAAAGGAAAGTGCTTAGTAGATACCAAGGTGTGCTAAAAAGTAGATGGCTAGCCAAAACAAGTGTTAGTCTACAAGCACATGCATGTAATCAGTGTAAAAATTCAAATAGTGTAGAAAAATACCAAGCATAGTATTGTAAACATGTAAGAAATAGCAAGAAGACCACACAAAGAGGGTTACAAATAAGGGACATCACTCATGATGTCACAGACATGCAAGGCCATCATGGCCACAAACAAAAACAAATATGAACACAAGTAAAGGGAAAAGCTCACATACAATAGAAAAAAAGTAGACAAGTACAAATACACTAGTAGCATGGAAACATAAAATCTTGCAATACAAGTGTTGCATATAAGACACCTATTAGCATGTTAGAATGATAACCAATATGTCAAAACATGTATAAGGAAGTAGGATAAGATCCTATGAACAAAATGAAATAATAACACCTATATAAGTTTAATGTGGATGCCCCCAGTGACCAATATAGTAAGGGTAGAAGGCGAGCATCCATGTTGCATGTAGAGTCCTATATCTGCAATCACACTAAACAAAGAGGTGAATACGCATGTGTGTATGATAATGACATATAAGAAAGTAATCGAACATGTGTAGTAAATTTATCATGTAAAACACTAGTAAATAAGAGTAAATGCCACCAAGACAATGCAGTATGGAGTGGATTGATGGAATGGAATGATAGGAGAAGCGTGCCCGTGAGTGGATAGAAGTGTATGCAGTGAGGTTCATTTTTTTCCCCCTCAACATTCAAGAATGAACTGTAAGCAAGAGTGTGTCATCAAGAATTGGTCAAGTAGTGTTGTTGTGTATGTGTTTCTAGCACACTACGATGAGTGTGTATGTGTAGTGGTGATGAGATGTGACATGGGGAGAAGATGTGCGTGGACCCTAGACCATAAGCGTATACCAAAAAAAAAAAATTGAATCGACAAGTGATGATTTATCCCTAAGCGTATATCACTATAGAAGAATCGATGGTGATGAGATATATAGAAGGATGTGTATGGACCCTATAGCCTAAGCATATACCACGATGTGTTGAATAGACAAGTTATGATTCATCCCTAAGTGTAAATCACAATAGGATGAGTGATAGTAAGTGATGAAGTACATGATTTTATAGTGAATGTGCATGAATTATATAGCGAAGCATATATCACAATGTTTTGAATGAGGGAGTGATGATTTATCCCTAAGCGTATATCACTACATGATGGAAGAAGAAGGTGACTATTTAGCTTATAGTTTATGTCACTATGAAAATGGGTGATGAGGGTGTATGAAGTTTATATGAGTATGTGGTGGATAGTGGAAGGTGGTGATCTAGCACTAAGTGTATACCAATATGTGATGAATAAGGATGAGATGGTGATTTAGTCTAAATAATATACCACTAAGTGATGAGTAGGATAGATGATGATGTAATAGAATAACTTAGAGTAGGATAACATAATATGTGATATTAGGATGGAAGAGGAATAATAGAACATCGATGAAGGGAGTGGTGATTCAACCTAAGGTGTATACCACTACGTGATGATAGGATGAAGCAGAATGTGAGGTTGATTGAATGATAGAATAAATAGAAATGATGAAAGGAGTGGTGATTTAACCTAAGGTGTATACCACTACGATAGGTGATGACAAAATGAAATAGAGTATATGGTTAAGTTGATGATAGAATAATTGGGAATGATGAAAGGAGTGGTGATTTAACCTAAAGGTGTATACCACTACGCGATGTGATGATGAAAGTGGGTGACGATATAGCCTAGAGCATGGGTCACTAGTCTGATGAATGTGGTATGATGACATGTCACATGTAGGTAAGGTCCATTTGATTGGTAAACCCTTGGTAATTGAGTATGGACCGAGGAACTAAAGTGTGTCATAGGGTGGTGATCGTAGTACGTATAATGGTGTTATGTGTGTGGCATGATGACTAGATGGTGTGAATGGACATGCATAATGTAGAATATAGAATATGTATGATAGGTGTAGAGTGCATGATGTATAACGTGCTATGTATAATGCCTAAGTGTATTGTGTGGGGTTCGGTGTAATGGTAATCCCGTAATGTGATCTAGTGTGAACTAAAGCACAAGAGTGCGTCATTGGGTAATGAAGACATGTGAGATAGAATGTCTATGGAAAGTATGATGATGTATAGAAAATGTGTAATGTAAGACAATGAAAGTATGAGAGCTCGAGAGATAGGGGTGGGATGTAATGTGTTATTCCCCAAGTGTACCGAAAAGATAAATTAAGTAATAAGGTCAAAGGAAAAAGGTCCCTTTGAGATGATAATCTGCGCTTGAGATAGGTGATGATGAAATTTATAAACAGAGGGGCCACGATCTACCGCAGGGGATAGGGAATGCAATATATAGTAGAGAGATGGTATGCGGGTAGGTCAAGGTGTGGGTGATTGAAATTTATATAATTATGAAGGATGGTCTATTAATTGAATAATTTGGGGTGAAACTTGTTTGGGGGATGGGAATGCAATACTATAGGTTGGCGATGAGAGTATGTATTTGGGGGTAAAGGTCAAGTTTAATTGTTTATGCGATTGAGATTAATAAATTAGGTAAGATCGAGGGCTATACGTAGGATAGGAGGAGGTGGGGTGATAAATGAGAGAAGTCTTAATCATTGGAAATATCTGATAACATGGGATAATGCATGGAAAGAATCTATATGATGTCCTTGAATGTGATGATAATGACAAAATGGACGGCCACAGATGTCGGTTAATTGTGAATGAGGATAATAGTGAGTAGGTGGTAACATAAGGAGTTGGTGATGAAGGAGGTGACCCAAAATGTGTTGTGGCATAGAATTAGAAGGATAATAGGTGAAGAAGGAAGGTAGATCTAGTGAATCAAGGAGGGACTGGTAAGGGGAGGTGGGTGGGGTAGGAGTTTTAGGAGGAGTAGGAGCATGTTGAAGTTGTTCTATCTCATCATGAAGAGACGCAATTGTGGCTTCTATGGATTGACACTGAACTTGTAGTGCATGTATGGCCTCCCATAGGTATGTATTAGAAGGACTATGTGAGTGAGAATCATCAACTGCCTCGGAGGATAGATAGTGTATTGCAGTAGGAGGTGAATCGGTATTAATGCAAGAGGGTGAGGGATAAGAAAGATATCCTAGAGAATCATCAAGATCGGTATCAAAAAATCATGATACCTGATAACATACATGGTTGGTTGTCATGATAACCATGATAAGACATACATGACCATGACATCGTCCATTGGTAAAGAGAGGCAATGGGCATCCAAAGGAATACCAACTAGTGAAGTTGGGTGAATAGAAAAGAAAGAGCTGCTACAAATGTGGACATCACCAAATGGCATGGTAAGAGTGATATCAACTTGATTGGGATTAATTTCTCCTCATATATAATCTAGCCAAGATTTTCCAAGAGTGAGTGGGGCAATGAGGGGAGTACGTGCAAGATGAATGACAAGATGGAAAACATGTGGGCCATATGTAGGAATAAAGATGACAGAACCATGATATAAATTTGGATCACATAAAGGAGAATGGAGTTCATTAGAGTCAAAACCAATTCAAAGGATACCTTCATGGGACCATACAATTGGTCCAAGTGCAGGATGTCTCAATTGGTATGTGTTCCCAATAATAATTATTTATGAAGAGGGTGCAAATGAATGGTGAGCGCACAAAAGAGGATGAAATTGGCAGAGAGGTTGGGATAAGATCCAAAGATGGTAAAGGGCCTTGGTATGGAACAATAGTGGTAGTAGGATCAAATGGTGGGGAAGATATTGTGCTAAGCAAGCAGATAGTAGTTACAAATGGCATCTCATAAAGAAAAGGGGAGAGAGGAGGAATATGGAAAGCAACCGAGTAGTATGGAGTATGTGATGAAGTATAGGGGACCTTATCAATCATGCAAATGGTAGGGACTAAGTCGGTGAGGTTTCTTGATTTGGGGAAGTAATTTTGGATGGGGAAGGAAGAGATGTAAGAAGAGGTAAGGTAGTGCTAGAGTCATCTATATATGGAGGAAGATCATGGACCTCTCGTGATAAGTTGAGCTAGGGAAGTTGGATTAATAGTGCATACATAAGTGGTAACAACATCTACAATTTCATGAGGATCCATTCCAGAAGATGGAAGTTTAATGAAAGAAGGATAAGGGATATAACTAGAAGCAAGGGTAGGAGTGTTGAAAAAGCATGGCCACATATATCAAATTGTAAGGTAGCTACAGAATTAGAGAAAGAAGACTTAGAATACTTTCTATGGTGTTTTCCCATGGTGATAATTGTAAATATAAACCCTAAAAGGTGCTAAGAAGATTTGGGTTCACCAAAATGATTAACAAAAATGGGACCTAATTGACCTAAGTAAATTATTAGGATATTAATGTTAATCTAAATAGGAGGACTAAAACATTATAGTAAATGAACTAAACTAATATAAAGTGATTGCATAATTAAATCTAATGTAAACAAAACCCTAATATGCAAGAGAGGAGAGAGGAATAGCTTAGCTAATTAGAGAAGACTGTCACAAGTTGCCACATGTCCGATTAGAGAATATGGCGTGCAAGGAAGAACACTCGGGGACCTTACGAAGGATATATTTGGTGGATCGAGATGTCCGAGGCACTGGGAATGTATTAGGGTGCCCCGGGGTGCCCTAGTCTACAATTTGGGTGATTTGAAAACTATAAAATCTCAATATTTGAGTTTTACAATGTCCCAATTTTGTCTGAAACCCTCCCTATTTGTCGCGCTAGATATGTTAGATGAGTGTAAAATGAACCTGCAATAAAAAGAGAAGTATCAAACCCTATAAAAATAAAATATGCAAATGAATGGTTTCGAATGACCTCACCACCAAACTAGTGGAATTATCACTTAGTTTTGCACAACATTACAGACCCTAATGTGGTTATGATGCGTGTGTGCGTGTTGTGCCCTAGGTGCTCTCATGTCCATTGTAATTTTTGAAGCAAAGCAATCAAAAGTAACTATAAAGAATGTAAATAGAATGTGTGCATGAAATAGATTAGAATCCCTCCCCTATGAAGTGTGTGTGATGCATATCTTCCTATCCTTGATGCATGGCAAGTATGTGGATGTAATGGATGCAAATCTAGATGGAGTGTTAGTAGTAGTGATGCTCGACCCTCATTATGGTCTTACAAGATTTATATTTATAGTGCTCTTAAGTTTAATTTCGTAATTAATCCTAACAAGGTTGGATGGGAAAAGATAAAGACAAAAAATGGCTAGAAAAAGACCAAAAGAAAGCGGGAAAAGGATGTTCATAGACCAAGGCACCTTGAATTTGGGCTAGAATAACGAGGCAATTGTGAAATAGGTGGGTATGTGCTTTGGAAAATATACAAGCAAAGTACGAAATAAAATATAAAATAAAAAGGCCAAAATGTGGGATTAATTAGTACTTTAACCACTTGAGAACCTTTTAAATAGTAGTATAAGAGCGGGCTAAATTATATGTAAAGTTCATAATTTTGTGTCTACAAATATATTAGTGAATGGTATAGGTGATAATATTACAATAAAGAAGCAAAGTATTCCAAGGTGAAAGAGATCTCCCCAAATCTCCAAAGTTGAGGCATTAATCTCCATGAAGGCTTTAAGATGGTTGTGGAAGTTGTAAAGATGCTTTGAAAGATGAAGGAAAGATCACAAGAAAACTCCAAGATTCCAAAATTGCATCCTTGATAAAGGGAGGGGTAAGGGTGACTTTATAGGGTCGATGGTTACCTAGATGGGTCATCTCTAATTACGGGCATCCATCCATTTGGGTAGTGGGAAGGTGGTTTTCTCGAGAGATGAATCCCATAAGGGCGCGAGATTAGGGTTTAGAAGGATTAGGGTGAATTAGGGGTGCATAGGATGAGTAAATGGGTAGGTAGAGGGTAGAAATTATTAAATAAAGGTTATAGAGAGGTGAAAACATTAAATGGTGGCCTAGAAAGGATAAAATAGGAGATTTAGGGAGATGAATCAAATTAAATGAGGGTTTAGCATTAACTAAACATGATTTAGTGATTATTAGGGAAGAGATAATGATGGGAAATAATTATGGGTGGGATAAATTGAATTTAGGAGGGAAGAAGGGAAATTTGAAAGGGAAGAGAGGTATGTACGTATGAAATATGACAGAGAGTGAACACGGGGTGAGGGGTAGCGATACCAAAAATTGGTTTCTACAGTTACCAATATCAATTAAAGGTATAAGACTAGCTGATTAGGATAAAAATGTAACAAATGAGAGATTAAAAAGGTAAAGATTTCAGAGGTAAAGGATAAAAAGAAAGCAGAGAACAACAAAAATGAAAAATAGAAGAAACAGTAGTTCGCAAATGAAATGTGGTAACTCAAGAGGAAGAGGAGAATTTCAATGTAGGTGTTTCAAGTGCAACTAGTATACTATTCATAGATCATGTGAATATCTAGATAAATCTCAAGCAAGTTCCAGTAGGGTAAGAGAAGTAATAAATCAGGTTGTGTAAGTTGATGAAGAGGAGAGTGTTGGATCATCATCACACATAAAGACATCTAAGATAGAAGAGTCATTGTTATTCAAAAGAGTTACTCAAACCAGAAAAGGAAAAGGAACCAACCCAAAGGAAAACATTATTCAGGACCATCTATAAATCTCAAGGTAAGTGTTGTAAAGTTTTTATAGATGGAGGTAGTACAAATAATCTGGTTTCCTTAGAGATGGTTGAGAAACTAGGCCTTAAGAGGATTAAGCATCCAACACCTTACAAGGTGTCATGGCTTCAAAAAGGTCATCATGTTCTTGTGACTGAGAAGATTATGGTTGAGTTTCAAATAGGAGGATATAAGGATGAAGTACTTTGTGATATCATGCCTATGGATGTGTTTCATGTGCTCTTAGGTAGACCTTGGCAATATGACAGGAATACTATACATAATGGAAGAGATAATACTTACACCTTAGAGAAGGATGGGAAAAGTCATACACTAGTGTCTTTGAAGGATGATAAAGAGAAGAAAGTCATCCCAAGTTTCTTTATGACAGGTGAAAAAGAGTTGTTACATCATGATCAAGAGGAGGAAAAGCTGAAGTATACATTACATGTTAATAAGGTAAACACTACAGTACCTAAATTAACTCATTTTCTTATTGATATTCATTTTGATTTGGATAAATTCCTTGAAATTGTGGATAAATACTCACCTTGTGAGTGGGAGAAATAAGAATATAATGAGTGATTAAAATTTGATTTTGGTGTTATCACCTCATCCTTAGAACAAAAAGAAGGAAAAGGATATGGTGATCGGTTTAAAATAGAGGAAATGGATGTCCTTTTGCAAGATTTTTTAGAAATAATAAATCTAGGAGAAGTGAGTGAAGGTGGAGTTGTGAAAACAATATGTACTTAGGAAAAGAGTGATCTATATTGTAGAATATTTTCACAATGAGGTCTAGATATTGACCTAGGACAAGGTAACAAGGTTATGAGAACAAGAAAGCAATAAAAATAATTCAAGCAAAGAAAGGTTGATCATGGACAATTTGTAGTCCATCTAGACAATAAAAATGATGAGAGCACTAAGGAAGAGTGCTATACAATGAAGGATAACATGGTGGATCTTGAAGGAGTTGTAATTTTTACTATGTTTGTTGTTTGTGCATGTACAACATGATAATATTTTAAGATGAGGAAAGAGAAGACTGAAAATAAGAAGAAAATAAGATGCATCCTTGAAGAGAATGTAGAGTAAACTACAGATCATGGTATCTAGGAGGACATGGAATAAGAGAAATTTTATGTAATGAAGAAGACAAGAACTTACAAAGAATTCATTGCTCGGTTCAAGGAGTAGTTATACAGACACATGACCAAGAGCTCATGATTTATTTCAAGCATGGGAGTTTGATGTAGGATTAGCAACTTGATTAAGTTAGATTAACACGATTTTGGTTGTGACCATCTAATGTTGGTGGTATTAGGACTGTGAAGCTTTGTTAGGAATCTAACTGTTCTAAATTTAAATTTTTCTTTGTTTCTCACTTTCTGTCCAAAAGTAAAATTAAAGTTTCAAACAAGGTTTTGAGCATTTTTGCCTTGTTAAGTGTATGTGAGGGGTCTATATGGTTAGGTTGAGTGATATATGTGTCTAGATATGTCTTAAGTGACTCATAGGGTATAAATTTGTGAAAATATTCTATAAAGTGATAAAACTACCTCTTTCCAATGTTGTCCATATCATAAAAATTATTCAAAAGATAGTTATATTCAAGGTAGATATGAGAAAAGGGTAGGATAATATTGAATAAGAGTTAATTACAAGTAGTGTTAAGTGGGATAAAATTGTTTCTAAGAATATTTGGAGAGATATAACCAAGTGGAATGAGGAAATAACCTTGTTTTTGCATTTCTAAATTGTTCTTCTCCATAAGAATTATGTGGTAATGCATCTTTTTCCATAAAGATGATATCTTTGTATGAGAACTTGTAGCAAATTGTATGGGAATTGTTTCATGGATTTTAGGAATTCTTTGAAGATAAAATTTTATGCTTTTATGTTGTCTTGTTGGAGAAAGAACTAAAAAGGTTTCCATGAGTCAGCTTTCAAGATATGGTTCATAATGAAATGCATGGTTTTCCTTAAGAAAGAATATGAGTTTCTATTTTGGACTTTGTTTTAAGAAGTTTATGAATGATTTATATGTAACAATATTTTTTTCTCTCTATCCTATTTATGAAGATACAAAAATCGTTCTCTCTCATAAAAAGTAAGTTTTGAATGGTTTTGAAGTTCCTCTCATTTTTATCAAACACCGATTAATCAAGAAGCTTAATAGGACATAAATAAACATTTAGATCTAGTTTGGAAGGCTTACATTGAGTAGATTTTATTTTGTAAGCATATTAACCTTCTCGGGTTTCTCAAAACCCTACCTATGGTTTTAGGTAACTTTTTGTTTTGAGGGTAGTCAACATAGTTTCACAATCTAAGATTTAGAATAAATCTTCTTCGATATTTATTGTAATAT
The DNA here is from genome assembly GCA_018340775.1 of Taxus wallichiana var. yunnanensis. Classification (NCBI taxonomy): domain Eukaryota; kingdom Viridiplantae; phylum Streptophyta; class Pinopsida; order Cupressales; family Taxaceae; genus Taxus; species Taxus wallichiana. The sequence continues at coordinate 587,156,919 of CM031236.1, forward strand.
ATTTTCAAGGTTTTTGGATTGAAAATTCACAAATAGAACCCATTCGATAACCTAATACACCTTTCCCAATGCTCACCTTTATATAGTTAGCTCATAAATAGATCATCTCATCTCATTTTCCCATCAAGGACATAAGAATAGGTCTAGTGTAGACCTAGAAATATGAATAGGAAAACATGTTTGGATAGGTCTAGTGTAGACTTAATTTCACAATCTAATATTTAGAATAAATCTTCTTCGATATTTATTGTAATAGATTTTCAAGGTTTTTGGATAGAAAACTCACAAAGAGAACCCATTTGATAACCTAATACACCTTTCCCAATGCTCACCTTTGTATACTTAGCTCATAAACAGATCATCTCACCTCATTTTCCCATCAAGGACATAGGAATAAGTCTAGTGTAGACCTAGAAATATGAATAGGAAAACATGTTTGGATAGGAATGCATCTCTTTCCTCTAGAGTGCAGGGGATAACTCATTCCATCTGATTCGGCATTCATGTATAACCTGAATTCCATGTTCCCTGATCATGTTCTATAATTTTACATGTTATTCCTTCCTCATTCTCAACACTTTTTTTTTTATTACATCCTCTTCCATATAATTTTCATATTGTTCGATAATTTCTTCATTTTTTTGGCCTCAACTCGACATAAAATGGTGTCACCATTTCTATAGGTATATATTTCTCCATCTACTTTGCCCTCTATAATTCATTTGAGAAATAAGAACATAATTCCTTCACATATACATCCCCAATATACATAAGCGGGATTGTTATCTGTAAAATTGACAAGGGAAATTTTGCGGTAACCATACCAAAATTTTGATTTTGGTCCCCTGTTGAGATCCCTTAACATTCGGAATGGCGTAAAATCCCCTTTCGGAAAATCTAGTTTTAGAACTTGGTCATTTTCAACCTTTTAGGTTGGGCGCAATTTTCATTCACGTTACATTAACCAAAATTTCACCCCTCTATTGCTTTGGTGCATTCTAGGAGTGTCAACACTCAAATGTTGCGCCTATCAATGTTGTTCCTCTCTAAAGTGTGGTGTAGGTACTGAAAACATAGTGTCGACACCCCCAAAGTGCACCAAGGTGTAAATCCCATCGTGTCAACATCCACTTAAGTGTGCCATAGAAAATTTGGTGGCACATTTATTGCACTCTTTTCTATATATAGGTGCATCCAACCTGTCATTTTCATAATTGAAAAAACATGAAAAGTTATTCCTCTGTACTTGTCAGCATTCCTGTCAACCCCGCGTGTTGCCATTTGTTGCGTTTGTGGACCCCACATCATCTCCTTTATTGTTATATATTCCTGGTAAGTGGCCCTTGCTCTTCTTGTGGATTTGTTGTAGTTTTTATGTTGAGCTAGGTGATTAGGGTTAAGTGATGAAGGAGATGAATCTAGAAGAAAGGGATAGCCCCATTTGCAAACCCAAGTACTCAACTCGAAACCCCTTCTCCTCCTTCCAGATCTACAAATCTGGAAGACTCACCACAAAACAACTCAAACTCATTTGTCCCTTATTCCCTACTTTGCTAAGTTTTCCCTCCTAGACATCAAAATTTGAACCAAAAGAGTGAAAATCATAAAAATTTACAAACAACCCACTATTTTTCCTTTGGCGCAAGCTTCATTCTTGTTACATCAAACACAGTCACGCCATAGGTGCACTATCCCTGCATGCAGCATAAGCCTTCTCCGCACCTTATAAACATTACAAAATTCCCTAGGCACAAGCGCTAGCGCCAAAGCAACTACAACAACATCTAAATGTTGTGCAAACCTTTCCCATGCCACGCAAACTAAACCACTTGGTGCACCTCACTCTCATGCAGCATCTACCACATCTGCGCCAATGGCACATCCTGGGACCTTGCTACACCAATCATATCTACACCCCACTTAAAGACTTCCAATGGCACGAGCACACATCCCTTGACACCAACATCTGAATGTTGTGTAGCCTTTCCGCACCCGTGCCCCTTTTGGCGTTGTTTTCTCCCATGCAACACTTTCCCAAAGTGCACCTTACTTTTCTAAGTCCCTTCAGCCTGCAGTAAAGTTGCACCTTGCACCTAGAGGCTCATAAATTTCTAACTTTTCATTTTGTAAGATTTTATGGACGACTTAACGGCTAACATGGCTCTTTTGTGATGGTCTTCCCTGATTCATATTGCAAATCAATAGCTGAACTCAGATTCACACATGTCTTCATCGAGTAAGAAGCCAACCAAGTCCAAGGGTAAAGCCAAGCTAACAGAGCAAGAAATGAAATATAAATACCAAAGGGTCAGGATGCCTGAATCTCTTGCAGAGTGTGATCTTGATATCAGAGATTCAAAACTTGGGCACATTGACATGGAGGACTTCTGGGCCAGAACCAAGAAGGTCACAAGTAGCCCATGGATGGATAAATTGGTCGGGCGTGATCTCGCACTTTGCTACGGGGATCCCAATAAGTGTAATCAACAACAAGTTTATGATGTTGGTGGGCCATTGTTACAATAAGGACACAAGATGTGTCAAAAATGAGAAGGGTGAGGTGATCATCAACCTCACAGCCCGACATTTTGAGATCATGTTGGGTATCCCTCACCACCGACATTTTGTAGCAGTAAGCCAAGAGGACTGCATGAAGACATGGACTGAAAATGAAGACAAATGTATGCAGTTAATGAATGAGGTGTACCTCAAAAATAAGAAGGTGACAAGCAGGTGGCCACAAGTCATTCATCGCAGTGACTATTAAGAGGAGCTGAGTGACAAAGATCACCTTCCTAAGTAGGGTGTTTGGGCTTCCCAATGCCCATTACTTTCACAAGTGGATGCTCAGGTATTTATAAACAATGAATAAAAATGTTCCTGATCAGCATTTTGAATGGGGAGAGATTATCAAAGACAATCTCGAGTAAGCTTCAACAAATTTCAACAACTGGAAGGTTCTATATAAACTCCTATGTAGTATATATGTTGTTGCCTCGAGAGATGGACTACCCAAGCATTGAATCGGTATGGGGTATGGCCCCAGGTCAAAATATACGAGTACTATCCAGAGTTAAGACTGGAGAACAACATAGCCCAATTCAGTAAAATCAACGATGTCTTCTTCTATGGCGTCATCTACCTCTTGAGGCCCAACATGACTTATGGTCAAACAACTAAAAGCATGGTCACCACCACAGAGAAGTGGGGAGCGTTATTCACACAATTCCCCACTTTCACCTATCTCAGAGCTGCTAACTTCTTGGGAGAGCCCACCAAATTGCCGAGGTATGTGGGACCCAAACTGAATCTATTGGAGCTGTCTAGATAGCTTATCACATACCATGAAAAGTGTTTGAAAAGGAAGAAGGGTGGAACTCCATTCCCCCTCACAGTGGGATAGGTACACCTACACTTCATAGAGAAAAGCCCTGGGAGATGTTTGCAGAGCTTGAATTGCTCAATTTGAAGCATAATTTCCCGGTAAGGCCAACCTTTGATCCTCGTGATTGCCTTCTAAGGGAAAAGATCGATCCAATTCATGTCCCTCAGATCGAATATATCTATATCGATCTGTATCGTAAAGTTGATCTCAAATGAAAGGATCACTCCGCCTCGGCCCCTGGTAGAGATCATTCAATATGGTGTGGCTATCATCCCAAAGGATTTCCAAGCAATTGATCAAGAATTTGATCAGGTTTATCTAGACATGGATGGGGACAATTGGCCATTTTCCAAAATTGATAGAAACAAGGCCCCTTAGACTATTGAGGAAAGGGTCAAGGGAACTCTACACCACACTAAGCATTGGTGCAAGAAAAATGGTATCATCTACCTTGGGGTAGACTTTACCACGTCTCCCTTGGGCGATGCACCCACTAGGCGAAACACTTACCTAAAGGAAAAGGAAAATATATAGAAGGAGAGGCAAGCACTACTCAGAAAGAAGTCCCTGAAATCCCTCCTTCCACCACCGAGGAACAAGTGGTGGACTTAGTGTCCCCAAGAAGAGAAGAAGTAGCCAATGCTCCAATGGACACATCCACTCAGGATGATGTCACATCTACAACTGACAAGGTATCAACCGTTCCCTCTCTCACTCCTCCCCCTCCTCATGTCTCACAAACCAACCACTCATTTGGTTGTGTCTTCTCCCCATCTTTTACTGTCCCCCTCCCTCTTCCTTCATCTTCTCTTCCCTCATGGATCTGTCCCCAAAGCATTTCTTCCCTCATCTCATAGATCCCTTCCGCTCCCGCGGTTCCCTCTCTTGTAGTGACTCCTAACCCCGTGGGCGTTGGAGTGTTGGCTTCTTTCTCAATGCCACCACCAAGTGTCTCGACACATTTACCCATGTCCTTATGTAATTGCTCCTCCTTCCACCCCTGTTTCCTCCTCTTCCTCTGGTTCCACTCCCTAAGTCCAAAATGGATCTCTCGAACACCTGAGCCAACACAAGAGGAAAGTCCCTATTGCACCTATGGACTTCTTCATTATTCCAGCTAAAGAGCCTAAGAAGTAAAAGGATATAACCCGCTTCTCTCAAAGCGCTTCAAGTGAAAGGGTTATGGAGATTCGTACTCGATCTCATAAAGAAGAAAGAATATTTGTCTCCTGATTTTATAGTGACTCAGGTCATAATGGGAACATCATCAGAGATCCTGCAAGGAGAGGCCTTATCCGCAGTGGATGCTCTTTGTAAGAAGCTTTAAGAAGCAAAGGAAGAGAAGAGAATATTAAAAGAGAAAAAAGCATCTTCTCCAAGCCCTGCAAAAGATGGGCAATGCCCCTCCTATGACTGTCACCGACCCTCCTAAAGTTCTTAGTTAGGAGAAGATAAATGAGTATGCCAAGATCGGTGAGAAAGGTGTAGCAGTGTCTACCTGGAGAGAGATCCTCAAAGATAGTGAGGAAGTGATTACAAAGTTCACAGAGCTCTATCAAAATATAGATCAAGTGAACAAGGAACTCTAGGCAATAGCAGGACCTATCTCTTGAAGAGTTGGACCATGCCCAGAGTTACGAGAACACGAGATGTTCCGTGAAGATGCTTAACTACCAAAGTCGATGACTTGGTGAAAATCCATGTCTTTGATCACCTACGAGCACCCAACAAATTCCTTGTTGCTTTAGACATTTAGTGTCGAGGCAACATTTGAAGGAATAGCCTAAACTCCGAAATCTTAGAGATGAATGATCGACTATGATAAGGCGGAATGATGACAAATCTGAAATATCAAAGTAAATTATAATATTAACATGAAATTGTTACTGATCACCCATGAGGTACTTCAACAAGACTATGGGAGAAACTTTACAATTACACCTCTTGATGGCTTCTTGACACACCTTTAAGTGATGGCTTCCTTTGCACACTTCCTACAATATTTCTCACTACTTCTTTCTATGCTAAATGAGGGGGGTGGCCTCTCTATTTATAGAACTTCTAGGCTTATCCATCTTATCTCTAAGATAGGATAAGAAATCCACTATGACGAATCATATTCCATACCTTAACTCTTATATGTACATGTAAGCTTATCTCTTAAGATAAGATAAACCTTATCATTTTACATGGGTTCCACATTTTTAGACTTTTTACAAATAAAATACACAAAATATTTATGACCTCACTCCTTGTCCTTATTACCAATATAATATTTCTAATTCCTAATCATGTAGACCCTACTTCTCTAATTACCCAAACTTTGACATTTTAACATTACCGGACCACTTACGACAAATATTTACTTTTTACAACATTCCTATTGTACTTTGGTATTATTACCGTACTCCACATTATTGGCGGACACCGTCTTTGTGGTTTGCCGTTATCTTCTATCAGATGCTACTACTAATTATACTTAACAACATCCTATTCCTAATACATACATTAATGAAATAGAAATTATGGAGGAAAATTTTAGTGTCGACATCTTCCCCCTTCTAGCTTCTACTCAGTCCTCGGAGTAGACTATTACAGTGCTTGGAAAATCTTGACTTGTCGTGGTTGACCCATTTCGTAATGGGAGTGCCATCAATTCCTCCGGTCAGTACGTACCATTTTCATGCATTCTGCTTTATTTTGTAGGGCCCCATCCATTTTGGAAGAAATTTTCTCTGTCTTCTTTTTTTGTATCTGGAATCATATACTAGGACCAAGTCATTCACATGAAATGGAGACCACCGGATCTTTTGATCAAAGTATTCCTTCTGCTTCATTTTCTTCTTATGGCTTGTATCCTTTGCTATTTCCCTCATTTCCTCTAGCAAATGAAGATGTACCAACCTTTCTTTTACTGAATCACTTTCATCCATCCTTTCATTTTCATAACTCTCACAGTGGGAATATCAAACTCAATAGGAAGAACTGGATCAATGCCATAGGCCAACTGAAATGGGGAGTATCCTGTTGCTGACTTTGATGTTGCCCTATATGCCCACAATCTTTGCATGAATCCTTTTATCCCATTTATGTACTGAGGCTGCATCTTTTGCTAGAATTTGACCTGACACAAAATTTGTTCGTTCCACTGTCCATTTGTGCTTGGCTTGTATGTTGTTGCCTTCTGTGCTTAATAGAAAACTTATTGACTAGGGCTTCTACCACCTCATTAATGAAGTGGCTTCCTTGATCATTACAATTTCTAATGGACAACCAAATCGGTGACAATGCGTTCATATATGAACCTTGCCACTTCATCCATGGAAGTTGTTTTGATGGCTAGCTTGACCCACTTGGTTAAATAATCATGTGGCAACTCTGATATACTTATTTTGGCGTGATGTAGTTGGAAGTGGACCTCTGATGTCTATTCCCCACTTTTCAAAGGGACCAAGTGGAAGAATAGGACATAATGGGGTGATGAAGTCTTACGGTTACCATGTGTTTGACAAATATCACATGTCTTACAATAATTATAACAATCTTTAAAAAGAGTGGGCGGTGATAACTGCATCAAGATCCTTCTTGCTTTGTAAGTTGTCAGGAGAAGTGCCCTCCACATGTACCATTGTGGAATTCTTCTAGTGAGTTCCTTCCTTGATCACGTCCATTTGCCCTCTTATCTTGTCCATCGGTCCTATTCGAAATAATACTCCATGCGAGAATAGAATATGGATGGTTGGCTTGAGTAATCTTTCTCTTAGTCTTTGCATTGGCACCATCGGGAAACTTGAATTCATTCGAGATAATTCCAAATATCTATGTATTCACTAGGGATTGTGTCGAGGATAACAATCTTTGCATCGGGAAATCATCATCATCACAAGATGATCCTAAACCATCATAGGCTCGAGAGAGTGCATCTGCATTGACATGCTTCTTTCTGGCCTATCTATAATATCAAATTCAAATTCTTGTAGCAAAATTATCCATCTTGCTATCCTCACGATGGGTTAGGCTTATTTACAATATATTTTAGAGCACGATGATCATTCTGACTAGAAATTTTTGCCCTAGCAAGTAATTTCTAAACTTCTTTACAAAAATGATAGCGAGCCTCTTTTTGATTCTGGTATAATTTACCTCAAGCCTTTGCTCATTTTATGCGCTCCCAAGTAAATTGGATGTTCATTCCATTTTCATCCTTTTGGCTCAAAGTACTTCCTAGTCTTTGCATCGAGGCATCGGTGTACACTGATGAATGGCTTGCTCAATCTGGATTCTTCAAAAGCAGGTGAAGACACGGGGCTTCCTTGATTGTCCAAAAGCTTCATGCGCCTTATTTCTGGTTCATAAGTAACATCCTTCTTCAAGAAGCTGGGTTAGTGGTGCATGCGATCTTTGAGAAATTCTTGATGAACCTTCTATAGTAACCCACATGGCCTAAAAATGATCTCAACTTACTTCTATTCATAGGAAATGGTAAATCTTTGATTTTGAAACTTTATCAGGATCGTACCAATACCATCTCTGGATCTGACATGCCCCTAACAAAACGCCTTTAGAACATCCAAAGACACACTTTGTAGGGTTTAGTGAGGCTTGTGCTTCATCTAACCTTTGAAATGTTGTCTCCATCACAGTGCGGGTGGTCGACTTGCTCCCATAGATGCAAAAATCATCGAGAAATACTCGATGAAGGTCCCGATGTAGGGTTGAACACCTATTCATCAAAGCGTTGGAATGTTCTTTGGAGCATTACACTGACCCAAAGGCATAACTCTATAAGCAAGCGTTCCCCAAGGAGTGGTGAGCGTGGTCTTGGTGATCTTTCTCTCTTATACGAACTTGGTTGTAGCATTTATATCCATCACAAAACTATAGCACTCTGGCACTACTTCGTCAAGATCGATCTGAAAATGGAAGAGGGTAATGATCCTTCTTTGTTGCCTTATTGAGCTTCTGTAATCAACACAAATGCGTAGCTTCCCATTCTTTTTATTGAGATCACAATGGGAGAAACCCATTACGAATTCTCCATGAGCAAATATGAATCTGCATCAAGCAACTTATCTATTTCTTCTTTTACAGTCTTGGAAAAATTAGGATTCATTCTATATGGCATTTGCTTTATGGGCTTAGCACCATCTACCAGCTCAATAGAATGTTCTACCCAACTTACTTGACGGAGTTCCTTGTAATCAAAAGTGAATAGGTGTATGTACCTTTGAAAGAGTTGGAGGTAGGATTCCTTCTCACTCTCCATCACAGCATCACCAATCTTTATTTGTTGGAGACGATCATCAACTTCTTCTTCAGATAATTTTATGGGGTCATGAGTTGGTGTGAGTGGAAGGATATCCATGGTGAAACATCCACCTCACTTTCTTCATCTTGAGTGTCCACTTCTTTGGTACTAGAGTAATCGAGAGGATGTCGATCATCGGTTTCATCACTTGAATCCACGAGGTTACGCCTTATGATGTCGAGGGATCACATTTATCTTCACCCTCTCTCTACCACGTCCAAGTGTCATGAAACCTTCATTCCAGTAGTTTCTTGCATGAACTCTCCTTAGCCATGGTCTTCCCAGCGGCATTGGAGTGCCTTGCAGCAGTACCATTTTCATCACTGAAAGTCTACCACACATGACACCCATAACGAGATATTGCCACATTTGAAACTACACCTTGGTTTAGTTTTCCCTTTATTTAATGACCTTAACATAAGTGTTGAAGGGCGATCAATTTTAAACCCAACATATTCATTACGAGACTCGGTCATTACATTAAGCTGCAGCACCTCCATCAACTAAGACATCATGAATTGAAATACCATTACATAATACCTCGGCTTGTGGAGCATAGGGATCTGCCTCTGCCTCCGAAAGCAGGGACCTCAACCTCCTTCCTTCTTGAGCATTGAGTCCACCTCATGACTCCGCCTCTTCTCGAGAAGACATAGCCAAGAGTTGACCATATGTAATATTTGCAGGCCTTTTGGACAGATCTTCCAAGATGGAGTATGGTCCTTGCCCTGTGAAATCAGAAAATCCTGCACACCCAACTTTCTTCTCCTATGTTTCTTACTAGTTTCTCCTTTCATCTTCTTAGGATCATTTCCATCTTGATTATCTTTTTCTTTCTTTCTTTTTATTACAAACACATCTACTTCATTATTTCTACTCTTATCTACTACATCAAAAGAATTCACAGGTGCTTTTCCTTTATCATTATCTCTTTACCAGATGTAGAAGCTCTATCTGGACAATTATACTTATAATGACCCTTTTTATAACAACCATAACAAACAACTTCAGAAATATTTCTTTTTGGACCTCTATCTCCTCCCTGAGAACTAAATTCCTTTCCTTGAAGAAGATTAATAGTTAACTGGCCCATCTTTTGAGAGATCTTCATACTCGGTAGATGTACTAGGAGAAATATTTGTGCTCACCGGGAGTGGTTGTGGATTACGGACCAAAGGTCTTTGGTGTAGGCTCTACTTTAGCAACAATTTCTTTGGGCTCCTCTTCCATGCTTTCTTCTTGCCTTCTTGCGATCTCCTTTGCTTGTTGATGGTAGTGGCGGTCATACTTCACTCGTTGTCGATCTCGGCTTCATCCCAAGAATGAAGTGCTTACGAGAGGAGATTATCCACGCCATTCATCAACCCATCCGCTAATCCTTCCTTAGGATCACGGGCATCGAGCTTCCTCCTTAGCTCACAGAACACGAGCATGATAATCCCTTATCTTCTCCTTCTCTCCTTGGGATAGCTTTGTGATCTCGATCATGAGATCTGCATATTTACATTGTTCACCAAATTCTTCAAGAAAACTTTCGAGTTAATAAATCCCATGAATTTTCACATTATCACCTAGTGTTTGAACCACCTAAGTCTTTGAACCATCCAAAAGGTAGGAAAAATTCAGTCCATTGTTCCCTTCTTATAAGGCCATTACAAATACAAGATCGTTTAAACTCTTGAATGAAAGAAGAAGCATCTTCATTAGATTGAGCTGAAAAAAAATAGGAATCTTTCCCATTTTCAAAAGTAACCATAGTGAAATACCAACCCACAAGTCTGATCAACAAGACTTATGTGCACAAATAATTGGAATCACTATACTAGAAAGTGACTTTACACCTTTCTATGGTAAAATAGAAATGACCACGGTAAACTATGGTAAAACTTGACTTCTTGTGGTTTCACGGTAAAAGTGACTTTCTTGTGGTAAACACTATTCACGGTAAAAAGTGAAGTTCTTTGCGGTAAATACTATTCACGGTAAAAGTGACTTTCTTTGTGATAAATACTATTCATGCAAAAATGACTTTATCATGGTAACTACTATTCACGGTAAAAATGACTTTACCATGGTAACTACTATGCTGAGTAAAAACAAGGTTACCCTCGATTGATTTTTGACTAAGTGGGAATATCTCTCGAGAAAATCCACCAACGAGGAATGGTCGGCAGCGGAACCAAAATGTCATCACCAATCCGGCACTATGATAATTCTTCACGGGAACTCCTCGTCTTTATGATTATTTACTAATGCCTGACCTTTAGTTTGGTGGATGTAATCGGAAACAAAACAACAACCGAACACAAGAATACCATCGACTATGATAAGACGGAATGATGACAAATCTGAAATATCAAAGTAAATTATAATATTAACATGAAATTATTCAATCTCACCCATGAGGTAAGTGTCACCTTGAGCCTTACTTGACAAGACTATGGGAGAAACTTTACAATTACACCTCTTGATGGCTTCTTGACACACCTTTAAGCTGATGGCTTCCTTTGCACACTTCCTCTGATATTTCTCACTACTTCTTTCTATGCTAAATGAGGGGGTGGCCTCTCTATTTATAGAACTTCGGGCTTATCCATCTTATCTCTAAGATAGGATAAGAAATCCACTCTGACGAATCATATTCCATACCTTAACTCTTATCTGTACATGTAAGCTTATCTCTTAAGATAAGATAAACCTTATCATTTACATGGGTTCCACATTTTTAGACTTTTTACAAATAAAATACACAAAATATTTATGACCTCACTCCTTGTCCTTATTACCAATATAATATTTCTAATTCTAATCATGTAGACCCTACTTCTCTAATTACCCAAACTTTGACATTTTAACATTCTGACGCTTTATTATATCCTATTTACCGTACTCCACATTATTGGCGACACTTCAAGTGATGGTCAAGTTTGGAGTGGCGCCAATTTATTCTCTCCGAAAGGTAAGCAAGACACTCCTTTCAAGCCAAGGGATGATGATGAATAGGCTCCTTCCTCCCGGGATAAATCCCATTTTTGTAAAAATATTTTAAAGTATGTTGCCACAAATGATGAAATCATCCATGTTGCACCATGGGATATTGTCATCCACCAAATTGCCCCAAAGTCAACATTTGACTTTTAGATATTTTGTAGATATTTTGTAATTAGTTGTTGGCTCCTTTTTGTCTTCTTTCTCCTTCTCCTTCTATAAATACTTGGATACTTGTAGTATTGAGGGGTGAAGCAAATTTGTATGAAAAATAGAAGTGAGGAGAGAAAGACTTTGAGCTTTCTAATGTAACAAAATATTAATACAAAAAATTGAGACTTTGTGCTGAATTTCTATGTTATGTGTTAGGTCTTTCTTAAGTTAGATATGCATGTTTATCCATTGGATTCACCTATGCTTCTATCATTTGTTTATTGTTTGTTTATGTGATTAAGTTTGGCTCTGTTTTTACTACCGGCCCAAAACATAAACCCTCCGATCTTTCTACTTTGGAATTCATTTCTTTTCTCCTTTCGATTCATCTTTCTTCTATTCCTTCCTTCATTCCTTGTTGTTCTTCATCGAAACTAGCTCCAGGATGAGATCCCAAACCCCCCTAAAGGTAGAATCTTTTGTAAGACTTACTGATTCCTACGGTAAAATAGCAATATACTAGTTTCACTTTGTTGTCTCGAAGAGGGCTATGCCCTCGCACACACTTTCTGTCTATCCATAGATATGCCCACCCGATGATTTTCAAACCAATAGTTTTGGCGAATCTGCTGGGAAAGAACCAGATCTATGTGAGTGTTATGTCAGCTAAAAGACACCAACAGTTTTTAAAGCTGCTGGGGAGACTAAGAAAAAAGAGTTTTTGTAAATCTACTCTAAAATCACTACCTGTTTGCAAATCTTAACTCTTTGTTTAAAATCCAAATTTTTTGTAAAAGTGATCCAAACTAAAATTTTTCTTAAGAGATCCATAGATCTGGACTAGTTAGAAACCTTTAGTTCGTTGAGTTTTTATAAAAATCTCTGTATTTTCATAGATCGAGATTCTGGTAGTTTTACAAAACTTTTCAAACCCTTGCAAAAATCAAATCTAAGATCCGAAAATCAGCTTACTAAGTTAACCATCATTTTATCCTCACTAATCTTTGTCATTAAACCGCAATCAGTTTTCAAAAGAGGGATAAAATTAAATATTTAGAAAAGTACATGCTGCTGATTTTTATCAAAAAAATTAGAAAATCAGCAAGTACAAACAAAAAGAGTTTTTATAAATCTTCTCTAAAATCACCGCAGACCGAAGCAGAGATACACTTGCGGGTGATCCATTTACCCGTGCAGAGAGCTCATGGAGAAGTTGATCCTATCTTTGATCTACTTGAGGCACAATTTCAAGATATTACACCAAAGACGCTTCACGTCGCCGAGTTCGGTGATCAATCGGTTAAAAGTGCCTCGCCTCCATGAAAGAGCCGGCTTTCACAAAGGACTTCCACATCAATTTGCAATACTTTTTTGTTAGCGTAACTGCACTCCCAACTTGCATCCTCTTTCTAGCTTCTCAAATGGTAGTACCATGGGGAAACGTTATGGGCCCTCTTACATTGCCACATCTAGTTCACGCACTCCCTCATGGAAACCGTAAGAATTTCCCAAGATTTGATGGGAGTGGAAACTAAAGCACGGATTCACATATATTTGCATTCATTATGTCATGCAGCATCCTAGATGTGACTCATGAAGATGTTTCAGTACGCCTCTTTCTAGAGACCTTGCAAGGACATGCAGCAAAGTGGTTCCAACACTTGTCGGACAGATCTATTATCAGTTGGGCCACATTACGAACTGCGTTTGAAGACAGGTATAAGCCTTCAGAAGACACATTTGCATTATGTCAAAGATTACTCACTGAAGAAGGAGGATAATGAAACCATGCGTGATTTTATTACCCGCTTTAATTAGCCGATTAACTGTGTGCCACTGCCGCCAATGCCAATGCCGAAAATCAAAAGTGTTTTTTGTGAATTCCATGAGCTCAAGAGTAATTTTCTTACTCTTACAAGAAAAATCACCACCTTAGTTCTCACTCAAGTCAGGCCATTCCGATATAAGTCAACCTACTTATATCTGGTGATTTAAAATGAGAGTCATCCAAACCTAAGGCTTAAACTCCTTCTCAAGCCACTTCATCAGATCCGGCATTCCAAAAGATGGCAAACGAATTTCTCACATTAAAAAAGTAATTATCTCAAGCTTCGTCTACCACTCCGTACCGAGGATATCCCACGGAGGAACTTCACTCCCAACAACACCCCACAAAGGTTGCATTTTCCTACTGCTACTCCAAGGTTAGCACTTGAGGCCCCTCCGGTTAATGCCTTGGTCAAGATCAAAGAAGAGGAGCAAATTTATGAAGAACCTTCATCACAAGGTGAAGATGATCAAGATGTCAGTGAACCGACTAGTGACTCTACAATCGGGTATATGGAATTTGAAGATGAGGAGTTTGATGAAGAGGAAGGTACCCAAGGGTATGCAAGCGGATAGTTATATGTTTTTTCACCTGCTCACAAGGAAAAGAAGCAAAAGTTGCTACCAGGATACAAAAGGAGAAGGTTGTGTCAAACACGCCTCCAATAATTGCTAAAAGAGGTAACCCTCTTCCTGCCCAAGCTCCTATTAAACCTTTACGAAGAAATATTTTCCTCCCATCTCTCCTCCAAGTCAGCCTTCTTTTGTTTCCATAAATACCAGTAACCCTACCCTACCATCACAAAATGAGGGACTCATTCCTTCGTCAACGCAACCCTTGGTCACATTCGACATAGTCGATCACACTAAAAAGACCAAGATTCAAATGTCAAAGTCGAGTATCTTGACCTAACTTGAGCATGACTTGTAAGATTGACTGAATATATCCAAAGCCAAGCTGTCGTACCCTCTCCTGTCTCCCCAAAAGGAATCATTTCCACTCCTCCTGCATCTCACATAAATGTTGCCTCGAATTCTGCATCAGGTAAAATTGAACCTTTTTATCTCTCCCTCCTAATCAATGGTCACAAACTAAGCAACTGCATAATTGATTCTGGGGCTTCCGATAATGTCATGCCAGCAAAGGTCACTCATGCTTTAGGCCTCACCCTTACCAAGCCTGTCAGTAGATGTTACTCCATGGAAACCAAACAGTTCCATTAATCGGTCATATCAAAGATGTACAGTTTGCATTTATAGCGTTCCTAGAGAAAAGGTTAAAGATGACCATCCTCGTTGCTGATATCCCAGTAGCATATGGAATTCTACTAGGAAGAAGCTTTTACAGAGAATTCGGTGGAGAGATTCATTGGACTAGTCAAAGCCAAAATCCTTGTCAAGGGTGTAATGCAGACATTAGAGCCTGAATCACAAAAGAAATACCTGGTCACCAACTCTGACGACCCCAAAGCCTAAATTCTCTTCGAATCATCAGGGATGGGAAACTACTTCTTATCCACTGAGTCTGATAGAATGGACGTTCTCATCCAGGAGGAGGACCTTAACAAGATATGGACACTGTAGTTTGATGGTAGTTGTGCAACAAGTGGATGTGGTGTTGGAGCTGTCCTGATATCTCCTGAAGAGGAGATTTTTCCTCTTTCTTTCAAATTGTAGTTTTTCAATACAAACAATACCACTGAGTATGAATCTTTGTTACTCGGTATGCAAGCTGCAAAGGAAAGAGGAATCAAGAATCTAAAAGTACAAGGTGACGCCGAACTGATCGTCAACTAGGTAAAAGGAGTGTACCAAGTGAAAAATGACAGACTGAGGCACTACCGCAATGTAGTATGGGACAGCATTGAGGAATTTGACGCTTTCTCAATAAAGGTCATTCCAAGAGCTCAAAATGACATGGCCAATTCATTGGTCATCTCAGCGTCTCTTATGCTCCCTCACCCAGGGCTGAAAATCAGACACATATACCATTGAGGTAGTCTTTTTCCCAAGTGTGCTAGATAATTATTAGCACTGGTAGGTATTCAACGATGACAATCAACTTGTTTCTTTTCTAGAAAAAGCTGATAACTTCAATAAGCTTCATTTTGAGGGATCTACTTATGCATGTCGTGAATCATCCGATCAAGCAAACGAATCAAAAGAAGGCGATGGTATATGTCAACTCAAGGGAAATAAGATTCTGAAGGGTTTAGTCTCTCTGGAACGATTGTTTGACAAACATGATCATTTTGTCAAGAAGAAGTGACAAGATGATCCTAACTCCTCTTCGAGAGACCGAATCACAACTCGGCCTGAGTCTTGTAGAACATCCGCAGTTTGTGAACATCGGAAATGTTGTACACTCGAAGAAAAGCGGAAGTTTGTCAAATTGCTGAAGAAATATATGGATGTATTGGCATGGTCTTATGCCGATCTAAAGTCTTTCAAGCCTAAGGACATTCAAAGCATGACATCCCGTTAAAGGACGATGTCAAACCCTTTCACCAGAAACAGAGGCATTACAATCCCAAGATCTCAGGTACCATCCAAGTGGAAATACGTAAAATATTGGATGTGAGAATCATCTTTCCCATCCATCACAGCATTGCAGGTCACGAACATTGTGCCTATATGAAATATGAATGATGAGATACACATATGCGTAGATTTTCAATATCTAAATCAAAGTGTCCTCAAGGACAATTATCTGCTCTCCCATAATGGATCGGAGTTCTATAGGTAGTAACCGATTCAAAGATGTTGTCCATTCTTCGATGGTTATTTGGGCTATAATCATATTGAAGTCTCGCATGAAGACCAATTCAAAATAGCATTCACTACTCCCTAGGCACATTTGCCTATAGCGGTGCCTTTTGGCTTGACAATCTTTGGTGCCACCTTTCGGTGAGTGGTGGACTTTATATTCAAAGGTATGATGGGAAAGGTCATTGTAGTTTATTTGGATGACTTAAGCGTGTTCTCAAAAAATTGAAGTGATCATTGTGATCATTTGGAGCAAGTATTGATTAGATGCCGAGAACATTGAATTTCCCTAAATCCAAAAAAATTGTTTTTGGGGTAATCAAGGAAAGTTCTGCTAGGACATGTTGTCGTGAGGAAGGAAGGAACAAAGATAGATGTCAAAAGGGTTAAGGATATTCAGAGCCTTACCTTACCCAAAAGCAAGACCGATGTTCACTCCTTCTTCAAAAAGGTGAATTTTCTCAGACGCTTTGTTCCTGACTTCACTGAAAAGACTCGTCACATATCAAATATGATGAAAGGGTTGCAAACATTCCGATGGAGCGAAGAAGGAAAGACATCATTTGAGGATATAAAATCCTCCGTTGCTCATGCACCTATCTTGGTATGTCCCGACTTCTCCAAGGATTTTATCATGTACAATTATACATCTGTGCATACTATATCACCATCTTAATGCAGAAGAACTCTGAGGATGTTGAATCCCCAATCGCTTTCATGAGCTCCCCTCTCAAGCCTCATGAATTTAAGATGTCTTAGTTAGAGAGCACGCCTTTACCATTGTCAAATCAGTCAAGAACTTCCGGTACTACATCCTAAACTCTCATACGGTAGTGTTGGTTCCTAACACGGTAGTTAAGTCTATCCTAACTCAACAGGAGTTAGGAAGCTTACGAGGGAATTGGATCGCAAACGTCCAAGAGTATGATCTAGACATAAAACCAACCAAGTTGGTAAGAGGCAAGGGCCTATGTCGGCTTATGGCTGAAAACAAAGATTGAGAGGTCCCCGAAGAGAAGGTTGATCGCATTGGTGGAGCGCAAGGTCAGTGGAGAAAGTTGATTCTCTACCTATGGTTCTATTTTTGCAACCAGCGACGAATGGTATTCAGACATCACTTTCTTTCTCACTTACGGTGAGTGCCCAGCTCATCTAACTTCAAAGGAAAAGTGGATTGTAAAACTCAGGGCAGCTAGATATGTCATATGGGATGACGGTTTATATAAGTGCGGGATTGATGGCATCTTCTTGCGATGCATTGAAAAACCAAAGCAGATCAAATTTCTTGAAATATTTCATGACTGGCCTATAACGGTCACTTCTCCTCATCCCTAACAAAGACATAATATCATCCAAGCCAGTACTACTATCCAACACTATTTCAGATACAGCCACCTAGGTAGCAAAATGTGATCTCTGCCAACAATTTGTTGGCAAACCAAAATTGGTTATTTTTCCCTCAAGCCCATCATTATTGACAAACCATTCAGGCAATGGGAATTGACTTTATCAGAGAACTACATCCCCAATCAAGTGTCAGACATGGTTATGTCCTAACGAACAGACAGATTACTTCACTAAATAGGTGGAGGCCATACCTGTTAAGAATGCCACCTCTGAAGTTGTTTGCAACTTTATCAAAGAAAATATCATCGTGAGATTTGGCATCCCACACAAGATCGTTGTTGATAATGCTTCCAACTTCTCCTCACGGGAAGTTATCAGTTTTTGCTATGAATACGGAATAACCTTGTCCCATGCCTCAGATTATTACCCCCAGGGAAATGGTCGGGAAAATCCAGTAATAAGAACATAGTGACCATCATACGGAAGCTAGTTGATGAGAATTAGTGGTCCTGGCACAAGTCATTATATGATGCTTTGTGGGCAAACCGTATTACTCCGAAGAGGTCTCTCGGTATGTCACATTTTCAAGTGTTATATGGAATCAATGTTGAGCTCCCCATTTCCGTGGAACTTCCGCTTTGCACTTGGTACATACGCAATCGAAGATGAGACTTTCTAGAATTCTCTAGAAAAGAGGATCATGTATCTAATGAAATTGAAGAAAAGAGAGTAAGAGTGGTCGACAGGATCACCGAACATCAGAATCAAGTCAAGAGACTGTTCGATAAAAAGGCCAAGCAGAGGGATTTCCAAGTGGGAGATCTCGTCCTTTTATGGGACAAGTGAAGAGAGCCAAAGGGCATGCACGGAAATTCAACTCTCTTTGGAGAGGGCCTTTCAAGATCAAATAGCTCAATGGAGAGAATAGCTTCTATCTCTCATATCTAGATAGAACTGAGCTCCCACTTCCCTATAGTGGGCAACATCTCAAAATATTCAAGAAGTAGAGCTTGCTCTCTTCTTTGTACAGTTTGCTTTAGTTGTGTGTTTGTTTTTGTCATGTGTTTGCTTTCGTTGGTTATGTGTTTTCCTTTTTTTTATCACCCTTGTTTTTGACTCTGTAACCCAATGGATAGGCACATGTAGATCTGGGATTCTCTACCCTTAAGCTTCACTCAAAGTTAGTCCCCAAAAAGAGCCAGTTGTTATCCTGTAAAATTGACAAGGGAAATTTTACGGGTAACCATACCAAAATTTCTGTTTTGGTCCCCGTTAAGATCCCTTAACGTTCGGAATGGCATAAAATCCATTTCCAGAAAATCTAGTTTTTAGAACTTGGTCATTTTCATCCTTTTGGGTTGGGTGCGATTTTCATTTGCATTACATCAACCAAAAGCTGCGCGCCTCTATTCCTTTGGCGCATTCTAGGGAGTGTCAACACTCCAAATGTTGCGCCTCTCAATGTTGCACCTCTCTAAAGTGTGTTGTAGGCGCTGAAAACATAGTGTCGACACCCCCAAAGCTGCGCCAAGGCACAAATCCTGTCGTGTCGACATCCACTTAAGTGCGCCATAGAAAATTTGGTGGCGCATTTATTGCACTTTTTCCTATATATAGGCACGTCCAACTGTCATTTTCACAATTGAAAAAACATGAAAATTTATTCCTCTCGTACTTGTTAGTATTCCCTGTCGGCCGTGTGTTACCATTTATCACATTCATGGACCCCACATCATCTCCTTTATCGTTATATATTCCTGGTAAGTGGCCCTTGCTCTTCTTGTGGATTTGTTGTAGTTTTTATGTTGAGCTAGGTGATTAGGGTTAAGTGATGAAGGAGATGAATCTAGAAGAAAGGGATAGCCCCATTTGCAAACCCAAGTACTCAACTCGAAACCCCTTCTCCTTCTTCTAGATCTGTAAATCTAGAAGATTCCGCCATAAAACAACTCAAACTCATTTGTCCCTTATTCTCTTCTTTGCTAAGTTTTCCCTCCTAGACATCAAAATCTAAACCAAAAGAGTGAAAATCATTAAAAAAATTGCAAACAAACCACTATTTTTTCTTTAGTGCAAGCTTCATTCTTGTTACATCAAACACATGTCGTGCACACAGTGCATTGTCCCTACATGCAAAGCATAACCCTTCTCGTGCCTTATAAACATTGCAAAATTCTCTAGATGGAAGCGCCGGCACCAAGGCCACTACTTAACATTTGAATGTTGTGCAAACCTTTCTCGTGTCGTGTAAACTAAACCACTTAGCGCAACTCACTCCCATACGGCATCTACCATATCTACACCTTAATGGCACATCCCGGGACCTTACTACACCAATCATATATATGCCCCACTTAAAGACTTCCAATGGTGCGAGTGCACATCCCTTGACACGAACATCTAAATGTTGTGTGTAGCCTTTCCGCACCCTCGCGCCCTTTTGGTATTGTTTTCTCCCATGCAACACTTTCCCAAAGTGCGCCATGCTTTTCTAAGTCCTTGTAGCCAGTAGTAAAGTTATGCCTTGCGCCTGAGGCTCATAAATTGCTAACTTTTCATTTTGTAAACTTTTATGGATGACTTTAACGGCTAACATGGATCTTCTGTGATGGTCTTCCCTGATTCTTCTTGCAGATCAATAGCTGAACTCAAATTCACACATGTCTTCATCGAGTAAGAAGCCAACCAAGTTCAAGGGTAAAGCCAAGCTAACATAGCAAGAAATGAAATATAAATACCAAAGGGTCAGGATGCCTAAATCTCTTGCAGAGTGTGATCTTGATATCAAAGATTCAGAACTCGGGCACATTGACATGGAGGACTTCTGGGCCAGAACCAAGAAGGTCACAGGTAGCCCATGGATGGATAAATTGGTTGGCAATGGTCTACACTTTGCTGCAGGGATCCCAATAAGCACAATCAACAATGAGTTTATGATGTTGGTGGGCCGTTGTTATAATAAGGACACAAGATGTGTCGAAAATGAGAAGGGTGAGGTGATAATCAACCTCACGGCCTCGACATTTTGAGATCATGTTGGGTATCCCTCACCACCGACATTTTGTAGTAGTAAGCCAGGAGGACTGCATGAAGACATGGACTAAAAATGAAGACAAATGTATGTAGTTAATGAATGAGGTGTACCTCAAAAATAAGAAGGTGACAAGTAGGTGGCCACAAGTCATTCATCGTAGTGACTTTTCAAAGGAGCTGAGTGACACCATCACATTCCTGAGTAAGCTATTTGGGCTTCCCGATGCCCATTAATTTCACAAGTGGATGCTCAGGTATTTAGAAACAATGAATAAAAATTTTCTTGATCAACATTTTGAATGGGGAGAGATTATCAGAAACACAATCTTGGAGCAGCTTCAACAACTTTCAACAACTGGGAGGTTCTATATGAACTCCTATGTAGTATATGTTATTGCCTCAGAGAGGGACTACCTAAGCATTGAATCGGTATGGGGTATGGCCCCAGGTCAAAATATACGAGTACTATCCAGAGTTAAAACTAGAGAACAACATAGCCCAATTCAGTAAAATCAATGATGTCTTCTTCTATGGCGTCATCTGCCTCTTGAGGCCCAACATGACTTATGGTCGAACAACCAAAAGCATGGTCACCACCACAGAGAAGTGGGGAGCGTTATTCACGCAATTCCCCACTTTCACCTATCTCAGAGCCGCTAACTTCTTGGGAGAGCCCACCAAATTTCTCGAGGTATGCGGGACCCAAACTGATCCTATTGGAGCTGTCTAGACAACTTATCACATACCATGAAAAGTGCTGAAAAGGAAGAAGGTAGAACTCCACTCCCCCTCACAGTGGGCAAGTACACCTGCACTTCATAGAGCAAAGCCTCGGGAGATGTTTGCAGAGCTTGAATTACTCAATTTGAAGCATAATTTCCCAAAGAAGGCTAACCTTTGATCCTCGTGATTGCCTTCCAAGGGCAAAGATCGATCCAATTCACATCCCTCAGACCAAAGATATCTACATCGATATGTATCACGAAGTTGATCTAAGATTAAAGGATCACTCACGTCGGCCCTAGAAGAGATCATTCAATATGGTGTGCCTATCATCCAAAAGGATTTCAAGAATCGATCAAGAAGTTGATTAGGTTTATTCAGATACGGATGAGGACAATTGGCCATTTTTCAAGTTGATAGAAACAAGGCCCCTCGACTATTGAGGAAAGGGTCAAGGCACTCCTTCCACCGCCGAGGAACAAGTGGTGGACTTAGTGTCCCCAAGAAGAGAAGAAGCGTACAGTGCTCCAACAGAGACATCCACTCAAGATGTTGTCACATCTACAACTAGCGAGGTATCAACCATTCCCTCTCTCGCTCCTCCTTCCCCTCCTCATGTTGCTCAACCAACGACTCCTTTAGTTGTGTCTTCCCCATTTTCTATTGTTCCCATTCCCTCTTCCTCCATCTTCTCTTCCCTCGTGGATCTCGTCCCCAAAAGTATTTCTTCCCTCATCTCACAGATCCCTTGCCCCGCGGTTCCCTCTCTGCGGCAGCGACTCCTAACCCTGTGAGTGTTGGAGTGTTGGCTTCTTTCTCAATGCCACCACCAAGTGTCTCGACACATTTCCCGTGTCCACTATAGTTGCTCCTTCTTCCACCCCCATTTCCTCCTCTTCCTCTGGTCCCACTCCCCTAAGTCCAAAATGGATCTCCGAACACCTGAGCCAACACAAGAGGAAAGTCCCTATTGCACCTATGGACTTCTCCGTTATTCCGGCTAAAGGGCCTAAGAAGTAAAAGGCTATAACCCGCTTCTCTCAAAGTGCTTCAGGTGAAAGGGTTATGGAGATCGTGTACCCTGATCTCACAAAGAAGAAAGAAGATTTGTCTCCTATAGATTTTACAGTGACTCAGGTCACAATGGGAACATCATCAAAGAGCCTGCAAGGAGAGGCCTTATCCACAGTGGATGCCCTTTGCAAGAATCTTCAAGAAGAAAAGGAAGAGAAGAGAATATTAAAAGAGAAAAAAACATCTTCTCCAAGCCCTGTAAAATATGGGCAATGCCCCTCCTATGATTGTCGCCGACCCTCCTAAAGTTCTTAGTCAGGAGAAGATAAATGAGTACGCCAAGATCGGCGAGCAAGGTGTAGTAGTGTTTTCACGAGAGAGAAGATCCTCAAAGATAATGAGGAAGTGATTACAAAGTTCACAGAGCTCTATCAAAATATAGATCAAGCAAATAAGGAACTCCATGCAATAGTAGGACCTATCTCCAAAGAGTTGGACCATGCCAGGTTACAACATGAGACATTCTAGAAGATGCTTGACTTCCCAATCAATGACTTGGTTTAATTCGACATCTTTGATCACCCGCAAGGACCCAACAAATTCCTTGTTTCTTTAGACTATCGGGTTGACCAAATGGAGTTTGTCTTGGAAAAGATAGACAAAATCAAGGAGGAAGCCCTGGATGCCATGCATCAAATGGAGTAGATCATCTTAAGAATGTCTCCAGGGTTACTCTTGGTGCATCGTATACCTTGAGGAAGGAAGATGATACTATTCATCTCTTTAAGGAAATCACGTCACAGGGTTTAGTGTCAGAGGCCACTTTTGATATAGAATCTATCAACAACCTTCTGGCCTGCCGTGACTTTGTTGGATACCTGATGGAGGTAGGAAATGAATACTTCAAACTCCGTAAAGACTTAGAGATGAACGAGAAACTTGCGAAGTCATCGGGGATCACACCAAGGGTCCCGCTCAGGATCAACTTCAAGCGATGGTAAGCAAGTTCATGGAGTATCGAGCTCAATTTCACATTACCTCTCCTAAGCAGAAGCAAGACACTCCTTTCAAGCCAAGGGATGACGACGAATAGGCTCCTTCCTCCTGGGATAAATCCCATTTTTGTAAAAATATTTAAAAGTATGTTGGCACAAATGATGACATCATCCATGTTGCACCATGGGATGTTGTCATCCACAAAATTGCCCCAAAGTCAACATTTGACTTTTAGATATTTTGTAGATATTTTATAAATAGTTGTTGGCTCCTTTTTGTCTTCTTTCTCCTTCTCCTTCTATAAATACTTGGATACTTGTAGTATTCAAGGGGTGAGAAAATTTGTATGAAAAATAGAAGTGAGGAGAGAAAGACTTTGAGCTTTCTTGTAACAGAACAAAATATTAATACAAAAATTGAGACTTTGTGCTAAATTTCTGTGTTATGTGTTAGATCTTTCTTAAGTTAGATCTGCATGTTTATTCTGTTGGATTCACCTATGCTTTTGTCATTTGTTTATCAATATTGCTTTGTTTGTTTATGTGAGTAAGTTTGGCTCTATTTACTACTAGCCCAAAACATAAACCCTGTGACCTTTCTACTTACGAATTCATTTCTTTTCTCCTTTCAAATCCATCTTTCTTCTATTCCTTCCTTCATTCCTTGTTGTTCTTCGTCCAAACTAGCTCCACTGGGATGAGATCCCAAACCCCCCTGAAGGCAAAATACCGTAAGACTTACTGCATTCCCGCTTGGTAGAATAGCAATAAACCAGTTTCACTTTGTTGTCTCAAAGAGGGGCTATGCCATGCACACTGTTGGCCTATCTATCCATAGATCTTCCCACACGACAAATTTTCGAACCAACAGGATCCAATCTCTCGTCATATGGAAGTTTATGGTTATGCAAATAAAGTTCACACATAAAATTTTGGAGTTCATGTGTATTGTTCTAATACAAAGTAAATAATTTTCTTGCTGACCTAATATCATATACCATATCAAAATTGATGCAAATAAATTATGGTGTATCATTCTTTCTTTTAAATATATTGCATAGACACTTGATGGGGGTCTATAACTCATCATCTCCAATGCCACCTACATTGTGTCTTCTTGTTTTTGTTTCAGCCTCTTAATATCTTTGTATTTATCCTCTAGTTCCTTATTATGTTTATAGATGAGGGATTCCTTCTCCTTTTCCCATTTCCCTTTTATCTTGTTAATGTAGGAATCCAATTGCAACATTAGATTATCAATATTTGGCCCCATAATTTTCTTTGCAATCTCACCTGCAAGATGGTTTTACAGGTTCCCTGATGACTTCATGAATAATAATTTGAGGCTACACCAATTTTACATTTTCTTCTAGTAGATTATCATGTTGTGTTAGTTCAACAACTTGCTCAATGACGTGTTGAACAACCGTAGGTGTTTGTTGTTATTAAATTACTCCTTTTACTACCTCATCTTCTTGTCCCTCTTCATGTCTTTCCACTTCATGAACCGTTTCCTCATTTTGAGTCGGTTCCTCTTGTTATTCCATGGGTTGTTC
Source organism: Taxus wallichiana var. yunnanensis (assembly GCA_018340775.1). Taxonomy (NCBI): domain Eukaryota; kingdom Viridiplantae; phylum Streptophyta; class Pinopsida; order Cupressales; family Taxaceae; genus Taxus; species Taxus wallichiana. The sequence continues at coordinate 587,182,014 of CM031236.1, forward strand.
ATGGTATTCTAGCTCATGAACTGCAGTATTAGTATCTCTATGCTTTGTCTCCAATTGTTGAGGCTCAAAGTTTTCCTCTATGGCTTCCAAATCACTATCTAGTGAGATGGGTTATGACTGTGTTGGACTAGATATTTTTGGCCTCTTTTTCCTAAGCCTATGAGAGAACCTAGGTTTTTTAGGAGAAGAATGAGAAGATTTTTATTTGGCCTTAGAAGTGGAGGTTTTAGGAGAGGAGAAATCCAATAGAGTTTCAGCTATAAAAATTATTTCTGGAGAGATAGGTAGGGTTTTCTTCAATAGGAGGCAAACCTTCAAAAGTTAGGGGTTCTCAAGTTTGGTGAGTGGATGGTGCAACCTCTCCGGAATATGTGCATAGGAAATTTTAGTATTGATCCTTCTTTTCCCCTATTTCCTAACAAATTATCAATATTGTTTACCCTTACAAAGTCATCCCATGATATTTGTGGATGATCCCTTTGCAGGGTGTGTTTGACCACTAGGGTTACTAGAAAATGGTGTGATAGTGTTGCCCTACCCCTCTGAACTTATTTACTCATCTTCTTAAGCATTTCATGCAATAAATTTGGAATATTTACTTGATTGTTGTTCTTCAAATGATTCAATAATTTGAAATGCATTGTGTTCAATCTTGAATATCTCCCTTCACAAGTAAAGTATTGAATAAAAAAATTGGTAGCTTGTGCCCATAAGGGTTTAAGAGATGTTCTAAATGTACTTGACAAGTATGAGATGAACTCATCATCATCATCTGTAAAATATCTTCTTGTTTCCTCCGAGTTGGCTTCATCTAGAGATGGCTCTCCTTGACACAGTAGACTCAATAACCTCTACCAAAACTTCATCACTTACTCTTATGGTTAACCCTTTTACTCTTACCTCACCATCATTTAGGGTGTTTGCAAATTTTGTTACAATTGCCTCATCAAAACCCTAAAACTTGTTGATATATTACATTGAGCCACAATTCTCAAAATACCAGATGACGGGTCGTTGTATTACCAGTCACTTAACCAACTCATAAACAAGTTGGTGTCATTATAACCAAGGCGGTGTCTAAAGCTGTATGCAAAAGGAGAAAGGAAAATCTTATTCAACAATACTTCTTCCTAAGAAAACATACAGAAATTAAACATGCATGAAAAAGAAACACACAACAACTAAACTACTGAAATAAATCTGCAGTAAATAAACTATGCTAAGAAATAATAGAAAAATCCTCCTCCTTGGGGAAGAGTGGATTTTGGCCATTCTCTTCCCTTTGGATTTGGAGAAACTACAATTAAATTTTAAAACTGCACTTGTATTGATTCAAAACTGATTTACAAAATATGCCCCCTTTTCCAAATATATGGAAGAGGTATTTATAGACATTACTCCTAGTTTACTTGGTCCACACTCCAAGAACTAACTACCTATTCTTGGGTGGATTTATTCAAAGAAATAAATACTAAACAAACTTGACTACAACAACCCACTTATCGTGGAGAATATTTCTACAACTCATCCCTTTAATCTAGGAACACAAAGTGGGAGAGTACTTATTCAACATTCCTAATACTATTCCACCATTTGCTCATCCTTGAAACATGGAGAGAAAAAGGAGGAGTGCTAAGTCCATGACTTTGAATTCTTCTTGGAATGCCACATGCATTCATGACTTTGGATTGCCACATGTTTGGATCTATATTCTTGGTTGATGACGTGGAAGCAAAGAGTAGGATGAATAGTTTGGTGCTCCTTTACATTATTTTGGAACAAACCAAAATACTTTCACTAGCTAGAGTGTTTCCGTAGATGTGTGAAGAATTTCCGTAGATGGGTATTTAGGTATTGTTGTGTGAAGAATTTATGTGTGAAGCATTTCCGTTGGGTGAAGAATTTCCGTAGCTGCGTGAAGAATTTCCGTAGCTGCAATCTATGAACTTGGAGTATAGTTGTTTATGACTTTTTTCTACACACTATTGCATTCCAACTTTAGAAGAAATATCAAGAAATAACAACAATTAGATTACAAATAGATTTCTAAAGAGATGATAAGATAAATCCTATATTCTACCTTAAATATGATATTTGTTATTAAAACTACATCTAAATTCACTTGAAAGCTTTATTTTGAGAGAGAGAATAAGAATGTTATTTGGTGATATAATGAGACATATTTTGGTCTCATCATTTCCCCCACACTTAACTTCTTGCATGCCCTCATGCAAGCTACTGATCTTCCTGTAGAATCTGATTTTGTCAATACTTCTGCATCTTTCAAATTGTCTTCTCCTTTTTTCATGATAGTAGCAAACTGAGATTTTAGAAGTAAAATTTTTACTTTTTTTATTCATGCTCTCATGAGGTTTTCCGTAGATAATGTAGAGATATTTTTCCCACACTTAACTCTTTGTTTCCTCATGCATTCTTCAAAAAATTTGGAAGAGAGTGAGTCTCCCCCACACTTAGCTTTGTGCATGCCCTCATGCAAATTATTTTTTTTTAATTCAGTCAGCTTATAGATCTCAATTGTTGTAAACTGAAAAGACTTCATCTGCATCATTTTCTTTGTTACTTGACTTGATCAACACATGGAGATCTTGAAAAAATTTCTTTTTTTTTTATGCTTTCGAGAAGTGAATCTATTTGTAATTAAAACAACAAATAACAATATTCAAGAATAGAAAAATAGAAGTTACCATACCATACTCAGTAGTTATCCTTTCTTTCATCATGTTGTATAACCATGATTTCCATCTGCAGCTAAAAAAACAAATAGATATGAAGTCAAGGTCACTGCAACATAGAAATTTTCAGAAGAAAATGATTTCATCAACCAAGTCGGCATAAGAGAAGTAGTCATATGAATCCAAGAAAGACTTTGAAGTGTAAAAAAAAAAATTATTTTTTTGGTTTGGGAAAAGCAGCCATTTGTTGGTTTTCAACTTTCCCATTGTTTTTTTTTTTTTGAGAAGATTAACATTGACTATTGCATATCAGAGGAATTTTTGGTGTTTTCAGAAGTTGGGAAAATAAATTTTTCACAAAAAATGAGACAAAGAGGGTAGCATGGAATGAATCAGGTACTGAAAATGAGGAGTACTAGCAGAATACTTGCATGCATCATAAGATATATTTATTTATTTAAAAAAACAATCTTCAGCATGTTATTTTTAGCAGCATGCATTCAAAATGTGATATCTTGGTCGTTTCTCAACGAAAATGAGAAATTCAAAATGATCTAGAAATCTTAGATCATGTAGAACAAGACCCAGAAATCGTTTGAGCGATTTCTTTATGAACTGTGAGTAGTTTGGATCAGAAAACACTGTTATCAAAATAGTCTGCAACATGTTATTTCTTTTGAGCAGCGTGCATTCAAACTGTGATATCTTGGTCATTTCTAAATGAAAATGAGCGATTCAAAATGATCTGGAAATCTCATTTCATGTAGAACAAAACCCAGAAATTGTTTGATCTATTTCTTTATGAGCCATGAGAAGTTTGCATCAGAAAATGTAGCTATTTTTCATGCGTGATTTCCGTATCAGATGATTTTTTCCTTTGACCTCCTCTTCAATGTGCCATGTATGTTGATTTTGTAATTTCCTACATTAATTATGTCATCTAAAAAATAGATGCTTGTAACAATTAGCTCCTTCAAATTCAAATCTCCAATAATTATTGAAAATAATTTAGAACAAGTCTCTCTCATTAAATAAATAGAGTCAATTTAGGAGCACTCTTTGCATGAGACTTAATTGATTAAAAGATATGCAATCTATAGCATTCATTGCATGTAAATTTATTTCCTCTTTGTATGCAAAATTTATTTCTAAATCAATTAAGTCGACATGCAAGGAATATCTTAACAAAATTTGACTAATTCATTAAATAAAAGAGATAAAATAGGAATGCATGTTATTTGAATTTTTCTAACAACCGCATGAGTCATTGCATGCAAAAAGGAATGTCTTACTTCATTAAATGTAAGAGTTAAAAATAGAATTCTCTTGTTGCATGCTTGAACTTTTCAACCAAACGAGTTGTTATATGAGAGAATAATGCATACCTTTTTGCATTTGTCTACCATGTTCTAATAACTTTCATTATTGTTGTAGATTCATTTTTGATTGCAGGAATTTGAGGTGCAGAGATGGATTTTTTCCTTCAACATGACGTTTCCTTCTTCCGTGACAGAAGCAACTCAGCTTTTCCTTCAACTCCCAATTTGTTTACACAAATATTCCATAGAAATGTGTCTCACTAACCTGCACAAAGTTAGTTTTTTTTTTTTTTTTTTTTTTTTGCATTTCTTGCATGCATGAACTGGTATTGAATCTAATACATGCAAACAAGAAATATTTAGAATAGGAAACCCAAATCAATTTACACCCTACAGAAATATATTATGTTACAATTTTTATAAAGATTAAGAAAACTTATCATCAAATTCCTATTGTATCCATTCCATCACACCAAAATACATGGGTAACTAGCCATTGTAATTGTTGTGTATATAGGAAATAGAACTAGGTACGGGTTTTATTTGATGATAATACATATTTCTATTATGAATTTTTCATTCATATGCTGATTAAGGTAGTCAGTCTTATCAACAATCTATAATATCATATTGAAATTCTCAATATGAATATAATAGAAATATTTCTTAACAAAATAAATAATTGTATAAACACATGTCTGATGGACTAATATAAAATGGTGTTTCCATGTTATTGAGGAAGGGGTTTCTTTTGGAAATATCCATCAAGTTTCTAAATCTAATTGCAAAAAAAAAAATCTATTTGCAAAAAAAAAAAAAAAAAAAGAAATTTGCAGGAAATGAAATTTGCAAGAAAAAAAAATTACAGGAAAAGAAATTGTTGGAAATGAAATTACAGGAAAAGAAATTGTAGAAAATGAAAAACTTGAAAGGAAATTCTAATCTAGTTGCATGAAAATAAATTCTAAAGAAGCTATTGAATAAGAATCTCCTATCACAAATCTTGTTAAGAGGTATTCTACTATCACTAGAATACTCTTTTAGAAAAATCTGAGTCTCCTAATAACACCATGATCCCCAACAACGGCGCCAAAAATGATGGGTCGTTGTATTACCAGTCATTTAACCAACTCATAGACAAGTTGGTGTCATTATAACCAAGGCGGTGTCTAAAGTTGTATGCAAAAGGAGAAAGGAAAATCTTATTCAACAATACTTCTTCCTAAGAAAACATACAGAAATTAAACATGCATGAAAAAGAAACACACAACAACTAAACTACTGAAATAAATCTGCAGTAAATAAACTATGCTAAGAAATAACAGAAAAATCCTCCTCCTTGGGGAAGAGTGGCTTTTGGCCATTCTCTTCCCTTTGGATTTGGAGAAACTACAATTAACTTTTAAAACTGCACTTGTATTGATTCAAAACTGATTTACAAAATATGCCCCATTTTCTAAATATATGGAAGAGGTATTTATAGACATTACTCCTAGTTTACTTGGTCCACACTCCAAGAACTAACTACCTATTCTTGGGTGGATTTATTCAAAGCAATAAATACTAAACAAACTTGACTACAACAACCCACTTATCATGGAGAATATTTCTACAACTCATCCCTTTAATCTAGGAACACAAAGTGGGAGAGTACTTATTCAACATTCCTAATACTATTCCACCATTTTCTCATCCTTGAAACATGGAGAGAAAAAGGAGGAGTGCTAAGTCCATGACTTTGAATTCTTCTTGGAATGCCACATGCATTCATGACTTTAGATTGCCACATGTTTGGATCTATATTCTTGGTTGATGACATGGAAGCAAAGAGTAAGCTGAATAGTTTGGTACTCCTTTACATTATTTTGGAACAAACCAAAATACTTTCACTAGCTGGGTGTTTCCGTAGATGTGTGAAGAATTTCCGTAGCTGGGCATTTCCGTAGCTGTGTGAAGAATTTCCGTAGGTTTGGGCATTTCCGTAGTTTGTGTGAAGAATTTCGTTGTTGCGTAAAGAATTTTCGTAAAGCTGCAATCTATGAACTTGGAGTATAGTTTTTATGACTTGTTTTCTACACACTATTGCATTCCAACTTTAGAAGAAATATCAAGAAATAACAACAATTAGATCACAAATAGATTTCTAAAAGAAATAACAACAATTAGATTACAAATAGATTTCTAAAGAGATGATAAGATAAATCCTATATTCTACCTTAAATATGATATATGTTATTAAAACTACATCTAAATTCACTTGAAAGCTTTATTTTGAGAGAGAGAATAAGAATGTTATTTGGTGATATAATGAGACATATTTTAGTCTCATCACCGAGACAATTTCAGGATGATTTAGGAGTTGTAAATGCACATAAGGATCATGTATGATCAAATCACCTCCCATGGTGGATACGCAACTTCTCCTAGGCTCAATACACAACAACACGATTTTACTTTGAAAGAATTTTACACAAATGAGTTTTTGATGGATTTTCATCACTTGAACTTTATTTCCGAGGGAACAAATAATTTATGTAGGGGTTACTAATCATTAATGGATGTGACAACATTGAGCATATGAAGCAAAGTGATGTGACAACATTGGCTTATGTGAAGGGGTAAAGTGGACACATCATAGCTTGAAAGGTGGTAGTATTTTAATGTGGCACATGCATGATGACTTGGCATAACTCCTAATTAAATATAATTAATCTAATCATACTTTATTAAAGTGATATATGGATGCACTTATCTTGTTGTTTGCTTACAATGATGGATGTGCATGCTTTATTAACTAGATTCTTGGTTGCATGAAAGTTCCTTATGATTTTTGGATGTGGTTTAACTTTTGTTGGTTGTTCCTTACTGAAAACGAATGATTCTTAGATAGGAAAATACAATTGGTTGGATTACCAATCATTCCTTAGATATCTTCCAAGTATGTATGCTTCCTTGATTTCTGTTATGCAACCATGAGTTCTTCCAAACGCTACAAAAGAATAGGGGCTTATTTCTGTGGCTACAAATGGAAATTTTGGTCATTTCATTCTCTCCTTGTGATGGATATCATTCCCTTCTGCAAACACTTGTCATTAAACCCTGTAAAACAAAAATTACATAAAATAAATGGGTTAGCAGAGTGTTGATGATCACCCAGAAAGGTAGATCACAACACTTTTATTGACCTTGAAATATTCAATAAGTTGAATGCTCCAAGGCAATTGAAATCTCCTCAATCCTCTACAATCTCAGAAGGTAAGCCAACATGCTCAACCTATGATGTTTATTTTGATGTTTCTTTCTCCATTCTTTTCTAATATTCTCTAAACAGTTCCATAAATGAGCCTTTATCAACTGGATTTTTGTACAATCTTAACCTATGGCCATTCACCAACTTGAATCTCACATGATCAATAATAGTAAGCTTCACAACTCCATTAGGGAATATATTCTCAATTTCATAGGGTTCTAGACACCTTTTTATGAGATTTCCTATATGATCCTTGTATTTTGAGTCAAACAGAAGTGCCTAGTCACCTTCCTAGAATTTTCTTGTCTTGATATACTGGTCATGCCATTTGATTTTTTTGCACTACCTTTGTGTTATGAACTACTTGCTTCCTCAATTCATCCAACTCATTGAGTTAGAGAATCATCTATGTCGAGATTCTGATAAGTATATTCCCATCTCAAGTGCAGTTCTCAATGTTTTATGCTCAAATTCAATTGGAAAAACATCAGTCTTTCTATATAAGAGTTCAAATGGTGTGAAGCTAGTTATAGTCCTTCATGTTGTGTTGAATTACCAAACTAATTTTAGAAGCATATCTACCCAGTATTTCCTATGGATTGATATAGTCTTTGTCAATATGGCTTATATATCTATGTTTGTAAACTCTACTTGGCTATTAGACTAGGGATGGTATGGTATAGACTTATTATGCCTAATTTCATATTCACTAACCAAATCAAAAATTACATCAACAGTAAAATGTGTACCTTGGTTTGTTACAATCTCCCTTGGGACTCCATATTTGGTAAAGATGTTCTCATACATGAATTTAGCTACCTTTTCACTTTTCTGGTTTGGCAATGCTTTCACCTCCATCCACTTGGTTAGGTAATTTATACATACCAAGATATACTCTTTTTGCTGAAATGGAGGGTCTATAGGGCCAATAAAATCTAAGCCCCACTTATCAAAATGTTGTAGAACAAATTGAGGTTACAATGGAATCTCGTCAGACTTAGTGGGTTTTCCCATTCTATGGAATTTGTCACATCTCTTAGTGTATTGTGTTGCATCCTTGTGTAATGTTAGCCAATAGTAGCTACAAACAAAATTCCTTCCACAAGCTTTATTATGGTAGAACATAAAGACATAAAATATATCCTTGTTATTTATACACCTTCTCATTACTTTATCTTGACCTATATGAAACATAAATCTAGTATCCAAGAAAAGGGTAAACACTTTTCAATTAAATGTATTTTCTCAAAAGATTAAAAATGTGGAGGTGTTTTACCTAAGACCAAGTAGTTGGCTATGTTTGCATACCAGGGTTTTCTTGTAAAAATTGAAAAAAATGTTCATTTGGAAATGAATCATCAACTACTTTCTATTCATTGTTGGTCTCCATCATTGAGAGGAAATCTACTACCACATTATCTTTGTCAGGTTTTTCCACTATGGTGACATAACATTCTTGCAAGAGGAGCAATTATCTTATGATTCTACTACTTACTATTGTTTTTACTAGATACTTGATTGCAGCATGATTAGTATGAATAAACATTGGATATCATGTGATATAATGTTTGAATTTGTTTATAGAATATACAACTGCCAAGAATTTTTTTTTGTAACTGTATAGTTCAATTCTACATGTTGCAAATTCTTGTTGACATAGTATATTACATAGTTCATACTTCCATATTTTTTCCTAGGATAGCTCCAATATAATGATTTGATGCATCTGTGTGGATGTGAAAAGTTGGGTTCCAATCAGGTCCTCTTAATATAGGAATAGTAGTTAGCATCTTCTTTAAATTCTGAAAAAAACTTTCATGTATTTTAATCCAAACAAAATCAACATCATTTCCTAACAATACAACAAGGGGAACTGATTTTGTTGAAGTCTTGTATAAACCTTCTGTAATATCCAACATGTCCTGGAAAGCTTCTAACATATTTTTGTTTTCTTGGTGTGGGAAAGTTGACTATGACAAACACTTTTTTTAGATCTACTTGAATTCCTTTTGAGGAAAGGTAGTGCCCCAACACTATACCCTATGACATCATCATATAGCACTTCTCATTGCTCAAGGACAAATTGTGATCCTTGCATCTTCTTAAAACCTTATCCATATTTTGCATAGCCTCCTCAAAAGTATTGTTGTGAATAGTGAAGTCATCCATGTAGACTTCTATACATTCATTTGTCAAATTAGAAAAGATACTCTAAGTATTGCCCTCTAGAATATGGCGGGTACATTATACGAGGCCATATGGGATAACTAAATAGGAAAATATCCCCCATGGACATGTGAATGTAGTCTTATCTTGGTCCTTTTGTGAAATATAGATTTGATTATAACCATTGTATCGATCAAGAAAGAAGTACTTTTTACTAGCTACGTTATCAAACACCTAATAAATGAAAGGCAATTGGAGGTGGTCTTTCTTTGTAGATGAATTCAATTCTCTATAATCCACATTGATTCTCCATTTCCCATTCTTCTTTAGAAAAATTATAATAGGTGATACCCATTGACTATACGATGGGGTATATGAATCCAAACATCTAGAAAATTTTGTATTTTAGCCTTCACAATCTCTCTCACAGTAGAGTTCATCGCCTCTATAGCTATCTCGATTGGTTTACATTCTTATTTAATATAAATTTTGTGAGTGAAAATCCTCGGATGAATCCCACTCATATCACTATAATCACAAGAAAATGTTGTTTTATGTTTTTGAAGAAGAGCAATCAATAATTTCTCTTGTTTTCTATTCAGTATCTTGATTACATTTAGTGGCCTCCATGTTGTTATTTATACTTTCTTATAGAGTTCCAGCATTGAACACATGTTGCTACTAACATAATTTAATATAAATTCATGAGGAATAAGGTAAAAATACAATTCTTACCTAGAATACTCATGGTGCTCTATTGCGATAAGACTTGGTTCAAGGACAACTCAAGCACCTCAATCTATCATCAACTTCTTCATTTCTTCAATATATATTTTTAGAATATTATAGAGAAAAAAATCTTCTTCCTTATCTTCAATAGTGCAAGAATTTTCCAACATCATCAATTGTTGGATAAAACATTGATCAATTTCTGGTTCTTCAACCCAAACTATTTGATCTTCATCATTTAATGGTTGGGCAGGAGGATAGAGTATAAGTTTCTTTGTACGTTTACAATTGATATGATCATGTTGTCAAACCTACATCTTATAAATGCATCGAGCATTAGCCGATTATGGTATTCCTAGTATAATAGGGTAACCTCCTATACTTGCCTTTAGTTATAGGACAATAAAGTTAGTAGGGTATTCCCAAGAGTCTACCACCACAACACTATCCTCAAGGATTGCTTCAAGACTTACTTTTGATATATCATTAGTTATAATAATCTTGTGTTTTTAGCCTCGGTCCTTCCAACTTTAGTTCATCCATGAATTTCTTATTCATGATGTTGATTTTCCCCTAATTCTATTAGGTAATTTTTATTGTAGTTCCATTGGTAGTAACATTCACTAAAGGACTCTCGGATCTATGTAGTTAGGTAACAAAAATTTTCCAAGCATTATGTAAGCCAACTTTCAAATGAATTATATAAGTAGATGGATCTTTTATTTTTCTTCCTAACTTCTTGATACATAGATCCTTGATCAACTTGTTACAAATAGGAACGTCCTTGATGGCTTGAATGAGTGAAATTTTTACACAAATTTCGTTGATGGATTAACAAAATCATAATCATAATCTAATTTAGGGTCAAACTTTATTTCTTGCAATACTTCGGAAAATGGGATCCATTGACTTGCATTTTACCTTTGTTGGAATTTTGTTCATGTTGTCAGCGAGATCATCTTGCATCATCTTTTGGCTTTATTACGGATCATCTTGCAGCAATTGTGGTTCATCTGCTATTTTTGTGATTATGGGTTGACTTAATGTCTCAATTTTTCTTCCTAGGAGGAAATGAATGTTTCACCGCTTTCTTTATGGATTTGGCCAAAGAGATAAGGTGATGGGCCGAGGAGGAATACTGTTGTCATGTTCGGTTTAAAGTTCGATGCGTGCATTCTAACTTGATCAATGGTGATCTGCAGAGAGCTTCCTTTTGGCTAGGAGGAACTACGAAATACACAACAATACCACAAAAGAGAGTTCAACAATATACGTCAGTGGGCTACCTAGCGTGTGCTAGATACAGGAAGTGTGGTACTTCCTTGGTGGCAGTCAACCCACTGTTTAATACAACTTAATGTAATAAATCTCCTAAATAAATAATGTCCTATTGTAGTTAATATGATTTAGATATCTCATCCAAATACTGATAAGCAAATCTAATATAATAGGCTAGGATATGACCAGATCTAGAAGTAGGGTAGGTAATCAAGGTGTTGGAGCAGGTCAGGGTCAGATTCTGGGTAGCTTAAGTTTCTTGGATGTAGGTTTTTAAGTTTTTGTTATTGGTAGGATTTCCAAATACGAGAGACAATGAAGGTTAAGAGGAATCGACGATGGTTAAGGTGGGATGGTAGAAATTCAATAAACTGGGTTTTGGGAACTTTTTGAGGTAAGACAGTGAGTGTGAGGAAAATGGCTAGGTTTACTTAATGGTGTTGGGGGTACTCAGAGGTATTTAGGAATCAAGTATAGGTGATTAAATGATTGTGGGTGATGGAATGGTTGGATTCATAGGAAGGTAACAAGGGTGGGATGAAAAATGCAAATAGATGTTGATAAACAGAGATGAAGAAAGTTTGTAATCTAAATAAGTATGAAATGATGCAGGTTAGAGATACACTTACTGGTGTTTACAAATTTGATGGTTGGATGATGGTGATAGTTGATATGTGGGATGGTGCTCAGTGTCACGGCAGTGCTTCCTAGAATGCTACCGTGGATGCAAATACCTTCGGATCCATCTTGGTGTTGGCTATGGTTGTCTAGATGTGTGAAAGGGTTTTGGTTCTTGCTTGCATGCAGATATCCTTCATTCTAAAACTCGAGAATGTGGCCAACCTCTCAAAAAAGGTTACCCAGTGAATATATGGTAACCGAAGATGGTTTAGGGTGACCGGCGTCGGTTTAGGGTTGACCGGCATCGGTTAAGGTGGGAAATCCTAGGTTTACTAAAAATGACAGATCTTGGCAATCTCTTGGCCAACTCTATCTATTCTCGCGAGATCAAAATGGGATTTTGTGCTTAAATAAGCCGAGAATGTGGTTAGATGATGAATAGGTATGTAATTTTAGGGTTAAAATAAGTCTTAGTTAATTAAGGTAGGTAGGACTAAGTCTTATTTAGTTATGGTGAGTGTATATTGAGTCCTAGTAAAGGAAACATCTTAAGAATAGGTTTATGATGAGGCGTTTAGGTGAGGTGGTGGGGTGAGGTGTCTGCAGGTGAGGTGGAAATTGTTTTTAATTACGTTAATTAAATAATGAAAGAAGTGAGGATAAGTATTATTTTAATTATAAATAATTAAACTAATATGAATGTAGGGGTAAAAGGGTCATGGTTAGGTGAATATGTTTAAATTGGCTATTCGAGAAAAGGACTAAGGGGGTGTGACCTAATTTTGGTGTCTACAATGAATATTGTTGATATCAACTAAATAAGTAGATTATTTGGTTGATTCAATGTTATAAGTTGGCTGAGAAGATTTATTATTAGGGTTAGGTGTTGGTTGAGCTGGAAATTGAGTAGCTCTTGGTTAAGAGCTAGATTAGGGGTTTGGCATCAAATCTTGTTGTTGTGCATAGGGAGGTTGCGGGAAGGTTTTTAAGTATTTAGGAGGTTGATTGCCCCATTGTTTCCCACCTATCTAAGGTTGATGCCATGAATAAGGGGGTTGTTGTTGTTGGCTTGAGAACTAAGGTTTTCATGGTTATTGGTATTGGCTAGGGTAAGGATCCCATCCTTGTTGAGTATTATCCCAAGGTGGGGGTTACATATATGAACTACTAGCCCAATTTTGAAAATATGGCATGGGATCTTGTGACATACCTCCTTGTCTTGGAAGCCATGGCTTCCTTTGGGTGATGTAGAAAAATTTCCCATCCTCCATTTTTATCATTTTGAACTCTAGTGCAACCTCCTTTCCTTCTATAATGTTGGCCAATCCCTTGCATGTGTAATTAGCTTTATTTATTTTACAAGAATGGCAGAACTTTGTAAGTGTTTCCTCTACATCCTCTCTCTTCTTATTTGCATGAATAACATAAATTTGGGTGGCCATGTCATTAACTATTTCCTATTTCATGTTCTTAAACATGTTTACAATCTATGATTTAGATATTTCCCCAACTCTTTTAGTGTTTTCTCAACCCTTTAATCACTTATTCTTTTCATGGTTTATCTAGAATAGTTCTACAGGATTCACAAATCTATCAAAAGTGGCCTTGGAGATGTCTCGGCTCTATTAATTCCAAAGTATCCATATCTTCCTCACTGAGTCCTTTTAAGAAAAGTAACTTGAGAGACTCATGAGGTAACTTTGTGTGTCTTGACCTCACGAACGTAAAATAGGAATCTCTCCAGTTAATCTTCTTGATCCAAAAATGGTACTTAATTTATTTATTTTTAAGTACATAGAAAAATTTAGATGAACAAATTTAACAGAATCAACATTGATCATGAGTTCAATTTAATTCAATTTTGGGTGTCTTGAAAACCCAATTTTAAAACTCTTCAATATGATCAATTAATTTGATTTTTCAAACTTAAGTGAATTTACTGATTCTATTACAAAACCATTTAAATAATTCACAAGATGAATTTATAATGCACTCAAATTGAATTCTTGATTCCAAATTTTAAAATTCCATTCATTGTCTAATTGTGGGTTATGGATACTAAAATTTCCATTCAATCCATTTTATCTAGTTGGGTGATTGCTTTAATAATTAATCAAATAAACTACTTGAATGTTTTTATCGATCAAAAGCTTCTAAAAAACTAAATAAAAACACCACAACTTAGAAATTGATAATGGAGTTCACCCAAAGGCTACGTCTCTAGATTCACAGAAAGTGAATCAATCTATTCAACATCCAATGAAGTACAATAACCCTTAAATAATGACTAACATATCTTTATACCTGTAAATGAGTTGATCAATGTCCCAAGGAACTCGAAAAATAGCAGAAATTGTCCCAAGAACGATCTGTGGCTCCTATAGTGCTTCCACAGTGTGATCCCCTTGCAAATGCGACTAAAAACACCTACAACTTGAGATTTATAAACACTTCATGAAAAAAAATTATATATCTAGAAATCTTATGAAAATCTAAACAACTTCCCTTTTTACTCCATGGCACAGTTCGAGAATAAAAGTGCTTGGAAAATTTAGATCTCTACCTACTCCTCATGCCTATTTTGTGCAATCAGTAATGGAAAATCACTTACACATGAAAATATACAGAACTTCATGAGAAAATAATACCACCATTGTCTTGGTCTCAAAATTTTGAGAAACTTTGCTTTTTACTCTAATTTTTTTTATTCTATTGTAAACCGACATGTTTGGTCTCCCAAAACACACGAGCATGGACCTCTTTTTATACGGGTGAGCTCTTTTCTTATCCTACTGAGCTAGGTGTCAATTTGGTTGGCGGAGTGCAACTTATGTGTAAGATGTGACGGGTTCAAATCCTTCCCTTGTATTTTGACATCGATTTTTTGTTGTAGGTGGGGTTATATCCCACATGTGTCGGCATGAGTGGTCGAGTTATAGTTTAAATTAGACACTTTGACCTATCTATTATGTGGCTTTGGTCTCATCCAAATGCCCTTTTAGTGGCACTCCAATATTCACCGAGATGTATGTTATGTTTGACTCACCCAAATTGTGGGTCGATTGTTTGGAATGGTTTGAATGTGGCTTGTAAGCCCGTCTGAGATATATGTGATCACTCTATATAAATGTGATCCCGCATATCTATATATATACAAATTTGGCCTAATCAACTTGGATAATTCGTCAAGTATTTATTAAGCCTGACTCTGTCCAATGTGGAAATAAGTTTATAAAGCCAAGGTAAGAGGAATAAGGTAAATCTCGAACCATAAGGAGATAAAACTAATCCCGAGCAATGTGGTAAACGTGATCAACTCGGTGGGGAGTTGATCACCCCACCGAGCTAGTAATATAGCTCGAGAGCTGATTATCAACCTGCAATGTAAAAATCAACTCATAGTGCAAAAAATCAAACTCAAAATACAAAATCAAGCTTGGAATGCAAAATTGACGTCCATGTGGTGGTTTGAGAGCCCACCACGTTGGAAAACAAGAATATAGCTCTCACGGCGGTTAGGCTCCCCTCCGTTACAAAATTTGAGCCTCTTGTTCTTTTTCGCCATAACGTGAGTCAAAGATTAGAGGCTCGAAACCATATTGAACAACCTTTTCATCTTTTTCTTCTTGTCATGTGTCACGTCCGGATTGGACTGTTGACCAGGGTTGACCCGTTTAAGACCTTAACTTTGACCAGCGATAGAATCTACATACAGACTCTATTTCTGAAGTTCAGCATACCGTCGGAAAGGTCTCGAGAATCCCTTCACATGGTCTAGATTTAGGGAAGTTTAGGGAAGATCTGTATAGTGAAAAATCCTCCAGATCACTCCTCCCCAATAAGACCATTTTGACCTCAAAATGGAAATTTTACCCAATTGAACTGTACACACGTTCTCTACATATTACAAACATAGAACCCAGTTTATAGCATGGTAATTTTTCCAAAATTGTAATAATTAAAAACCATTAAAAGGAATTTCACCCATGGCTTATAATACAATTGATATTAAATTGAAACTGCTATCATACTCCTCTATACAATGTGAACCTGCACTCACCACTGTCAACAATGCAAATGTAACCTACATTCATAACTTGTTAGTGCAAAACTTGTACATACTATTTGCAACTATACTTGTGATTACAAATATTTAATCCTATCAATAAGACTTACACATGTGCAAAAATCATGTATAGCAAACAAAGATTTTGTATAAGTTGTACACTTACAAATAGTGCCTACATGCCACAAATTACACAATAACAACATACTAACTACAATCCAAATATAGACATCCGATCATTGATCATGCCCACTGAACTGTACATACTATTGAAAGATGAAGTTTGTAAAACCATTAAAAAAATAAAATTACACCAAGTATTTTAAACCTGTCACCTGATTATTTTCTCTTCAGGATACTTCACCAACACCAAAGCAGATAAATAAATTTGGAATTATTCCCTTTTCACAATTCATCAGGATTTCCAAAACTGCCTAGTTAGTTTGCATACCATTCAACAAAGAAACTATGCAAACATGAAACTGATAAACTATTTACCCACCTTTTTCAACACATTTTCCTGTTTAGGTGGTTGTTTCAACTCATTTTCACCTGATTCACTGAAGGGGTCAAATTGGTTGGTTTATTACTGCTTATCATTCTTAACAAACTTTAACTTTTGTTTTGGATGACGCTTCCAACATTTATCAATTACATGACCTAGTTTCTTACAGTGATCACAAAACCTTTGATCCACTTTTTTAGGATCCACATTTTTAGGAACCTTACCTTGACTACTTTTAGTTGAGCCTGGTTTAGGAGAATTAATTTTCTCAATCTTTTCCAACATGGATTTATACTTCCTACACTTGGCCACAAAATGATTAGATAAACCACAAAATGTGCATGGATAACTATGCAAAATTGCTTCCATATTATAGCCAAACATTTTCCAGTGTAGATAATGGATCACTTTGTTTACCTTTCATTTTAGAACCATGGTAAACAAAGGTGGAGGGATTTCTATACCTCTCCGTGGTGAATTCTTGCCAGATCCTCCTTGAGGATGAATCACCTAAAGCTAGCGGGGATGACACTTGGCTATCAGAAGCTTTTCTTCTTCAAATTGACTTAGAACTCTCTCCAATAATATTTTCCCTACACTAGCATATCCCAGTCTTGCATGACGAGGCCTTTCCTCTACCAAGATTGGGTTAGTTATACCTTGATTATTCTTACCAAGGTTAATTCCATTAAAACCCATGTTATTCAAAATCTTAGATCTTATACCTTTAGTGTGCTTTTCAAATCCACCTAGCACTACTGATAGAATCCAAATTAGCCTAGGAAGAGGAATTAGATGTTGTCATACTTACTGTGCACTCATCTGTCATAGTGGATGCATCAATAAGTAACAAGTACCTCTTTCTTAGGTCCATTAATCGTAACACCATTAAGAGCTCATCCTTAGATTCTAGCTCTCTTTTCAATGTGTCAAGTTGCTCTTCAAGAGTCAATAGTTGACATCTCAAGAAGGCATTTTCTTCCTGTATCTATTGATTACATGCTTCAAGTTCCTCAAACTTGGCCTTGTTAGACAACTTGCCCATGGTTTTCTGCACACATGTACTTCCAACTCTACACACTGCAACTGAAAGATCAAGCCCAAAAATGCAAAAACCAAATGAAACAAATCAACAGCTAAACCGGCTCGATACCAACTTGATCTGAAAATGGTACTTAATTTTTATTTTATTTTTAATACTTAAAATTTTAGATGAACAAATTTAACAAACTCAACATTGATCATGAGTTCAATTTAATTCAATTTTTGGTGTCTTGAAAGCCCAATTTTAAAACTCTTCCAAAATGATCAATTAATCTAATTTTTCCAACTTAAGTGAATTCTTGATTCTATTACAAAAAAATTAAATAATTCACAAGTTGAATTTATAATGCACTCAAACTAAATTCTTGATTCCAAATTTTGAAAGTGCATTCAATTTTCTATGGGTTATGGATACTAAAATTTCCATTCTATCCATTATATCCAGTTGGGTGATTTCTTTAATAATTAATCAAATAAACTACTTAAATGTTTTTATCTAATCAAAATCTTCTAAAAACTGAATAAAAACACCACAACTCATAAATTGATAACGGAGTTCACCTAAAGGCTATGTCTCTAGATTCACAGAAAGTGAATCGATCTATTCAATGTCAATGAAGTAAAATAACCCTTCAATAATGACTAACATATATTTATACATGCAAATGAGTTGATCAATGTCCCAAAGAACTCTGAAAAATAGCAGAAATTGTCCCAAGAATGATCTATGGTGCTACTGGTGCTTCCATAGTAAGATCCCCTTGAAAATGAGGCTAAAAATGCCTATAATTGGAGATTTATAAATACTTCGTGAAAAAAATTATATATCTAGAAATCTTATGAAAATATGAACAACTTCCCTTTTTACTCCATGGCCTAGTTCAGACTAGAAGTGCTTGGAAAATTCAGATCTCTGCTGGTTCCTCGTGCCTGTTCTATGCAACTGCAATGGAAAATCACCTACACAGGAAAATATATAGAACTTCATGAGAAAATAATACCACCATTGTCTTCGTCTCAAAATTTTGAGAAATTTTTCTTTTTACTCCAAGTTCTGATTCTACATCTAAGTGCCTCAAAATTGAGCTTGACTGCAAACTTCCCTCTTTGATCACCCCAAAACACAGAGCACAAAACTCTTTTTGTATAGGCGAGCTCTTTTCTTATCCCGACCGAGCTAGGTACCAAGTTAGTTGGTAGGTGCAACTTATGTGTAAGAGGTCTGGGTTCAAATCCTTCCCTTTTATTTTAGCGCCGACTATTTTGTTTTGGGTGGGGTTATATCCCACATGTGTCGGCGGAGTGGTCGGAGTTATAGTTTAAATTAGGCACTTTGACCTATCTATTATGTGGATTTAGCCACATCCAAATGCCCTTATGGTGGGCGCTCCAATATTCAATGAGTTTTATATGTTTGACTCACCCAAATGGTGTGTCGATTGGTTGGAATGGTTTGAATGGTGGCAAGTTATATGTGAATCCATATAAATGTGATCCATATATATATATATATATATATATATGATCACTCCATATAAATGTGATATATATATATATATATATATATAAATTTGGCTCGATCAACATGGATAATTCACTAATTATTTGTTAAGCTTTGACTCTTTCCAATCTGGAGATAAGTTGATAAAGCCAAGGTAAGAGGGAATAAGATAAATCTCGAACCATAAGTAGATAAAACCGATCCCGAGCTCCATGTGGCAAATTATTACAACCAAGAGTAACATCAACACATATAAAATCATCCAAACAATTTATTAAAATAACAATTAGAGATAACTATATTAATTAATCATTATGCCAAGAGTGCATGGTTGGGATGGTAATGTTCAACAATGTTCCTTGGAAATACATTAACATGGTTTACAATAGCCTTATCAAAATATAAAAGATGATTTGTTATGAAAGCAATTTATATAACTCATCAACCACAATACTACAATACCTCTACATCACTCCTAAAATTCATCACACTTGCTCAAGACACCTCATTTATGACAACTAGATCAAGCAATATCAACTCAACACATGACATCAATAACTCACAATGCTAATCAACTTTCATTTCCATTACACCTTTTGACATAAATGACGACACCAATTTCTAGTAATCTCCCCTTTGTCATTGATGGCAAACACCTAAAGCTCATTCTCTCAAGCCAAAATCTCATTCTCCTTTTGACATTAATAACAAAGAGTCATTCATGTAACATATTAGTTCTCTTCTTCTCTCATCACATTAGGGCTCAACATTTGGTTGGAAACATCAACCAAACCTAACAAGTTCCATTTGACCTTCTTCTTTATTTTGACTCATTAAAGCAACATAGTTCTCACTTATCAAATGCATACCTTTAAAGAACTTCCTTCTAATTAGATAACAAACTTGACTTAAAACCTTGATCAAGCACCCTCGACACATAAGCGATAGCAATAGCTAAATAACAAACTTTGACTCATACCTTGCTTATGTAGATGACTTGAACTCAACATGCATCTTAATATTGTCTTGATCATTGTTGACTTTTTACCATCATAGGGCACAAAGCTCCCCCTGGGAAGATGCATATGGAAGCATTACAAGACCATTCTCTCCCTCACTCGTATATATCTTCTTGACTTTTACTAACTTCTTAGAAACAATAAAGCTGTCATAAACCTTCTATACATCTCCATAGTCTCACTTTGGAATTTATAAGGCTCACCAAACCATATTATGTTATCATAACCTTCTCAATTGCATTACAAACTTATATTATGTCACAAATCACTAACTTCTACCCATTCATGCATATAACACACTTCTAAATTTTTAAACCACATATTGAGACAACAAGCAACTTCTTGAAGAACCTCTTTTGCTACATCTTAACATCCCAAAAATAAATCATATCCAAGCTCCCCCTTTCTTTAAAGCACATCTACCATCTTTACAACAAGTTCGGAGCTTTGACAACACTTTCAACTTGTCACAAACCATAAAACCACCCATGCATCTATATCTCTATGTACCCATTTTAGTACAATTCACCTTTCTTAAGAACCGATAGGATCCCCTTGTAGACACAAAACCACGCACTTTGGGTAATTATTTAGTCCCGGTCTCATACTACTATTAATATGTTTTTTAAGTGAAAAAGAGTACTAATTAACCCATATTTTTGGCCAGTTTTCTTTATTTTTGTTCTACTTTCGATCTTGCACGTGTACTTGCCTAGTCCCTACTTTCATACTGCATCTTCCCTATTTCTGACTGGGGCACCCGCGAGGACTAGGGTGCCCTATGCGTCTTGATCCTTTTTACACTTTCCTCTCACCTTTTGGGAACTTTCTAGCCATTTGAGCTTCTTATATTTTTGGCGGTCAACCTTTTCAAGGTTAATTACAAAATTCAAACAAGAGAACCATATATAAATATATATTTATGAGACCATAATGAGGGACCAAGTACTAAGAAATATTATCAAAACTTAAGGTTGCATCCATCAAAGGCTTCTATTTCTCCATTTACATCCATCTAGCTCCATCACAAGGGACAAAGGTTGGTTCATCTACATCACACTTCATAGGAGGGGAGTTTATTCTATTCCATACACCATTTATTTACATTCTACATCTAGTTATTTCTCACTACTCACAAAGTGCGACACAACATAAGATCACCTAGGGCATAATTTTGCACAAACACACCTAGAACGATATTTGGTCGAGATGTAGTGCGGTTCTCAATTAGTAAGTCCACCATTGTGGTCGTTGAGGAAATTATGACCCCTTCATATGCATCTTTCTATTTTAAGTTCTTGATCCTTTTCTTGGATTTTTGCAGGTGATTCTTCTATGGTAAGTTTACTAGTTTTTGGTGATCATGCAACAACATTCACATGACAGAAGTGAACACATGCGAATAATTAGCGACACCTCGGAGGAGGTACCTTAGTCATTTTCGTAGACCGGGGGAACCCATATTGCATACTATGGCACCCCAAGTTCCCCCATCCTTCTCTAGGTGTTCCAAGCACCCCCATCCTTCTCCAAGTGCCCCAATCTAGCCAAACAACCCAAATCTGCACTTTCTCGAGATCCTGTGTGATGGTTTCCTCCTCTGTTTAGCCAAGTATCCACTATGACATGGTCTGTGACATCTATGAATCATCTAAGGCCTTTCTAACCTTCTTTGCACATTAGATTTTCACATTTTATTTCTTAGATTTCTTGGGTTTATTTTCTACATTTATTGCCATTTATTTAATACTCTATAGCATCATATTAAGCTAAATAATTTCCATTTTAATTTAATCATTTTGGTGAACCCGTACTCGATCTTCATGCTTTTAGGATCCTCATTCTTTGCTTTCTCATCCTAGAGTCTAGTCATCATGAGTATCTCAATCAATGATTACTTGCTTACAAATCTTTATTTAAGGCATAGATTCCAACATTTTCTTCCTACTACTCGCATTCATGTTGATATGCATCTTGACATAGTATATCAAACTTTCATAGATGCATTTTCTCAACATATAGCATTCAAATCTAATCTTCCCGCTGATCTTAACACTTTTGAAAATGACCCACCTTTACATATCATGATTCACATTTACAATGTGGGTATTAAGAACACTTTAATTGATAATGGATCTAAACTCAATTTATGTCCCATGTCATTTATTGAGAAGCTAGGTCTTTCTTCTCATGATGTTAATCCATCTTGTCTTTCACTACATGCATATGATGGTTTTGTTCATCCATGTGTTAGTCACATTACATTACCTATCACTGTAGGGCCAAAAATTGTTAACATTGTGTTCTTTTTCATTGACTTTCTAGTCTCTTATAATTGTTTTCTTGGTAGGCCATGGCTTCATGTCATGCAATTTGTTTCTTCCAAAGTGCATCATTGTGTCAAATTCATACATGAAGGTATCAAATATATTATTTTTGTGATCGTGAACCTTACCAATATTGTGACTAAGATCCTAATACTACTCTTCCTACTCCACACACTGATACTACAGATGATCCTCAACCTATGGATAAACCACCTCATTTTCCACCACTTGAAGGTGTTATTTTTGTGATAGATGTTTCTTCTACACCATCGCCTCCACCTGCTACTACTATTGTTATGATTCTTTATCGGGAGCATGTTTAATCTCCATATGTCACTCTATCCCCTACACCTTCACATGCACCACCTCTATTAACACGCCCACCATTTACATGTATACTTTTCATGAATGATTCATATTGGAGCATATTCCATTTAATCCTACTTGTGATGTCACTATGTGTTCACATGATGGTCTAGCTTGACTCGGTTTTTATTTTGAGGACCTATATCCTCCTACTTACCATCCTCATTTATATTATGGATTCATCACTATCATTGTTGTTTATAGTTTATGTGTCTTCCATCTCACAATTTATCTATTATGCACTCCTCACTCTTCCCCACTCATCATAGGGTAGTTTTGGCTTACTTATATAGGGGGTACATTACACCCCGATCATATTGATATCTCATTTTGATGCGGACGCATCATTACCAAGGTTTTTCTAGGCATGTAGTGACCAAATTTTTGTCTAATTAGGGTCTTAGGGATGTCTATGATTCATTTTTGATGTACTTTTAGGCTTTAGAGTTTTAAAATTCTAACTATGGAGTTTCCCTCCAGTTTTACTTATTTCAAAATTTGAA
The DNA here is from genome assembly GCA_018340775.1 of Taxus wallichiana var. yunnanensis. Lineage (NCBI taxonomy): Eukaryota > Viridiplantae > Streptophyta > Pinopsida > Cupressales > Taxaceae > Taxus > Taxus wallichiana. The sequence goes on from CM031236.1 coordinate 587,205,401, forward strand.
TTCCTAAAGCCAATTTTGGCTTTCTCATTAGGCATAGGGATCTAGCTAGCAATTTTAGCATGTTATTAGCTCATTTTGGTCTTTGTAATTGTTTTGGAGGGCTCTTATTGAAGTTGGATTGGTCATATTAGCCTCAAGTTGTCACTTAAGCCTTTTTGTTATGAAGTCTCCACATGTGACTTGGTCATATAACCTAGAAATCAGTTATGTGCAAGCCATTCGAATTGAGGTGGTATAAAATACTTTGTAACTACTTTTATCATTATTTATCAATCAATAAGCATTTGAGATTAGATCTCCAAAATAAAGGTTTTAGTTATTTTTATATGTATAAACTATGAAACGGGTTTGTAAGTAATTGTGATAGAAGAAAGGAGACATAATTTAGATATTTGCATGATTTATATTGAGTAAGGATTCAATAGTACATGTAAGTAGGAGGTCATTAAAATTCATGTGAATTGATATTGATGAGGAATTATTGTTGACAAGGTTTTGACTGCACCTTTGAACCTCAAACAACTGTAGCAGAGTTCTGTGAGAGCATAATTCAGTGTAAGGATTATGAAATCAAAATTTAGTGAGTTATAGTGAGTGAAGTAGTGTATTTAAAGGGGGAATATATACTTTGAAGGTTTATTAAAGGCACATTAATCCCATATTCGGATTATGAACCAGGTTTACTTACAACTAAACCCTAATTGTTAGCAAACTCTAATTTTCTATCACAAAATAGGGTGTCTTGAAGTAAACCCATGTGTATCAAGGAAGATTGAAGCTTATTAGTTAGTTTTAAAGGTTCTAAAATCCTATACAAACCTATTTGATTTATTTTAAAACCTTGAAATTGAATACAACATTTTTTTAGAGGTAAATCTTCATTCTTGGACCACTCTAATAGTTTCCCTTAGGGTTTTATAGAAAATTATAAGTTGGAAGGTTTAAATTGTGTTTGAGGGCCAAGAACTTCAAGAAATCATCTAAACGCTTCATTCATCGGGAATCTTGAGATTTTTTTTCTCGAGAATATTTTACAAGAAAATAATCATGTCAAGATGGTAGATAGGTCTTCAGAAGTAAATAGTGGAAGCCTAGTTAAAGGCTTAATAGTGTGAAATTTTCCAATTTCTTCCAAAGAAGGAAGTACCAATATTTTGTATGCAATAATTATGCCTAAATGGGTATTCTAAATATATCTATTTGGAAAATTGAGTCATCTAAACAAAATATACGGTGAAAATTACTTTAGGACTAAGTGGGTGGTAAGGAAAGACCAAGCTTGGGGAGGAGTTGTAAAGAAATAACCAATTATCTTAGGAGTTGGATAAAATAAAATTGCATGCACCTTTACTTTGGTAAAGGGTACCTAAAACTATCATAACTTTCCCCAAACTCCTAGTGGTTTCTTCTAACTCATCTCATTCCATGTGTTCTTAAGAAGCCAAGATCACAGTTTTAGTAAAATTGGTCAAATTCATTAATTCTTGTGTTTCTACTTGCTTAGACAATTGAAATAGGTTGAAACAAGGATCATGAAAATGTTTGTAGCCTTGAAGAAGGCAATTTGACCTTATAAGGTAGTTAAGTGTGGATATGATGCTTTTCTAGCTTAGAGGAAGAAGTGCATTTTTCCAAGTTTAGATTGAACTATAGTATTTCTTTAATTAACCTTGTTGAGTGGATGAAAGGGAATTGGATGTCTACATCATAATTTTTATAGAAGTTAAGAAAGAGAGGAAATTGATAAAAAAGTGACAAGAAGAAAGAGAAATTAATTGTGAATAAGAAAGATATTGAGAGGAAAGTGAAAAATTGACAAAATGCCACCAAGAAGAGTAGGTGGAGGTGGAAATAGAGAAAAAATCAGAGGTGTTGAGTTGGTTACAATGCTAATAAATATTCAAGACAGATTAGGAGCACTAGAGGTCTCCCAGAGAAGAGGAAAAGCATTGGAAGAAGACAGTGATGATGAGAGAGAAAGACCAGTGACAGCAACAGAAGGAGAACAAGAAGAAGAAGGACCAAAAGTAAGGATATTGAAGGCAATCATGGGAGAAAACACAAAGCCAAAGATGAAAGTGCTAGAATATGGAGGTATTCTACATCCAGAAGAACTCATAGACTGGATATCCAAGAGGACAAATATTTTGATTTGGAGAACATTGTAGAGAACAAGAAAGTGAAATTTGCAGTCACCAAGCTCACAGGACATGCAACAGTATGGTGGGACTTTGTGTAACAAGAAAGATTAAGTAGAAACACACATTGCACACCCTTATGTTATCTACATTTTTCATTGCATACTATACATCACACATTACAAATTTTACACATCACATAGTAGTATCTCATCATCGCATATACTACGCATTGCACTCATTACCCTATGACGCACTCTACTCTCACGGTCCATAATGGACTATTGAGGGTATATATCATAAATGGAATGCATCACATTCACACATTCATCAATCAACATTTTTACATGTGGCATTCCTAGCTTAGTGACATATCTTATAAGCTAAAGCATCACCTATTCCATCATCTTATAGTGGTATACGTCATAGGCTACATCGCCACCTCTTTAGATCATATCATCATGATATACGCTTTAGGATAAATCATCACGTGTCTTCATCTATAGGTCACATATCATCACCACACATACACATTCACCACATTGTGCTACACACAACACGAGTTCGACCATTTCGATGACGTGCTCTTATTTACGATTCATTCTTGATCGCTAAGGGTCATAAAAATGAGCCTCACTGCGTATAATTTCATTCACTCGAGGGGCATATGGCTCCTATCATCCATTATGCATTCCATTCCATCCATCCACAACATGCTGCATATCTTGGTCACATTTACTTTTCCTTACATCGCTTGTACATGTTCACTTTATTACACATGATAAATAGATTCTTACATTTCATTATCTTTATTATACACACATGTGCATTCACATCCTTTTCTAGTTGTGATCACGAGATATAGAGCTTCTACAAGAAGCATGGATGTTTGGCACACTACCGGTCCCAAAGTGGCTCCGAGGGCATCCACCTTCGTATCTTATAAGTTTTATTTTTTATTTTGTACTTAGCACTCTACTTTATCATTTATACACACTTTGACATACTTATTATCTTTCTAACATGCTAACGAGTGCTTCATGTACAGCATTTGTTTACGTGGATTATTTCCTACCATGGCTATCTATTTGTTTGTATTTAATTGTCATTATTTGTTATTGTATGCGGGCATAACCCTTTTTTTATGTGTACACTTTCTTGTTTTTGTGTGGCCACTACAACCTTGAGTGTCTTGCAACATCGTGATTGGTATCCCATGTTTACATCTCACTTTTTGGATTCTATGATTGGCTTCTTGCATGTTTACTTACATCTAGGTTACATATTGTCTTTGTAGCTTAAACTTGTCTTCTACATGGATGTTTACTTGTACTAACAGTTGTCTCTAACCACTTGTTTGTACATATCTTGGTTTCTACCAAGCACATCCCCTCCCTCTACAAGACATAGTATCGGTGGTAGGTTCTCTTTTGGTACACATTCTCCTATCTGCGACATCATGTGCACCCCAAAAGAGGGGGCATCATTTGGGTTTACACACACTACATAGCATAGTACCGATAGTTCATTTTTCAGTTTTTTTCCATGACATAGTGGATTACACAGCAAGTGGGTTCATACCAGTCTATAGAACTCCATACATAGTGGATTTTACAAAGTAGGTTGTCCTTAGCATTCTGGGGAGCAATTACAAGTTAGAGGATAAATCATACCTTCCTCTCTACACTACTTTGGCTAGTGGCATCGGATCTCCCAAAAAACCCAGGATCGTATAGAGATCTATTCCGTCTCAAGAAGCGATTCAAGTTGGAGGATAAATCGAGACTTTCCTCCCTACACTTATTCAACCGTGGTTGTGAGATCACCCAAAAAAATTGCACGACATTGACAGGATCCTTTCTACAACCTTTTTCTCATCACAAATTAGGTGCACATGTTATTTTTTCATTTTCATACTTTCATTTAATGATTTTTACATACATACATGTGTCTTTATACATGTTTTTACACATATGCATGTGTATTTGACTACTTGATTGTCTTCTCTTTTGTAGGTCCATTTGTATGGGAAGTAAGTATTCAACATCACCAACAACTTCAGCAACAACACCGTACACATTGATACTAACATATAGGTAAATCACATACATCGGCATCTACACACGTGTTTCCACACTAGGTTTAGTCTCATTACTTTTACATTTTTATGATTAACTAAAATTTGGAATATGGACTATACTTAATCTAAGCTATGAACAACTATAAATAAAGTAAATAGATGTTGTAAATAAATGTAAAGATGACCCAAGAACTAATCTAATGAAAATATAAACCTAATGTGAAAGAGAGGAGGAAATAACTCAAATGAATAGGAGATGCTCACGAGATTGTGATGTAGAGGTGACTGGAGAATCGGGAATTAGGATTGGTGTGTAGAAGCCTCAAAAAGGATGGATTTGGGATGCCTATCGGGATTAGAGCATACGGAGAGAGGACTGGGGCACTCTAGTCTACAAAATGGGTGTCGTGGTCTGTCAAAAAGCTCTGGAACTTTTTTTTATAAGTTTGGAAGATAGTCCAAAACCCTCGGTGTTTGCCACATCAAGTTTGTTATACTTCTTCAAATGTCGATGATATTCCAAAATGAATAAAAAGACCTATAAAACCCTAAACAAGCATCAATCCCTAAAAATAAAAATTCATATGATAGGGTCGAGACTGACCTCAAATTTGCCATAATAGTGGACTTACTAACTAAGCACTACACTACATTCTAGACCCAAATGTAGTTATGTGTGTGTGAAACATGTCCTAGGTTGCTCTTGTGTCTAGTCACACTTTGTGATGTAGCAAGCTAACTATGTGTAGAAAAATGTAATAGATGGTGGATGAAATAGAATAGAATCCTCCCCTATGCTTGTGTGATGTAGATGTCCTAGCCTTGTGCCTTGTGATGGAGCTATGTGGATGCAAGTGATCTCTAATGTAATAGATGGATGCAACTCTAGGTGGATGATAGTAGTGACTAGTGCTTGGTCCCTCATTATGGTCTCATAACTTTATATTTATATGGTTCTCTTGATCTAATTTCATAATTAACCCTGAAATGGATGACCACCAAAAATATAAAGATCTCAAATGGCTAGAAAGAGCCCAAAAAGTGGCGAGAAAGTGCAAAAAGGATCAGGGCGCCCTTGGTGGGACCAGGGCACCCATGGGCACCCGACCAAGGCTAAAATAACACAAAGTGATGAAATCGAATGGGCATATAGGTGTAAAATTTTGAGAATGAAAAAATTAAATAAGAGAAGATGTTCAAAAGATAGGGGTTGATTACTACTTTCTTAACTCAAAAATGTTCTAAATAGTAGTATGAGACCGAGACTAAATAATATCTAAAGTGCATAATTTTTTGTCTACACTTTAATCTTCACACTCCACCTTTTTGTCACTTCACGCTTTGTCTAGTCCCTCAGCATGTTTTCTACATAAATCTACATGGATATCAGCTATGTATCTCTATCTAATTTATGTTACTGGGTGTTCTTCTCACCAACATAAAGTGGGGGTGATCCGAAAATGGTACTTAAATTTTTTGAAGTACTTAGAAAATTTTCAGATGAACAAATTTACCAGACTCAACATTGATCATGAGTTCAATTATCCAATTTTGGGTACCTTGAATCCCAATTTTTAAATCTTCCAATATGATCAATTAATCTAATTTTTCCAACTTAAGTGAATATATTGATTCTATTACAAAAACCATTAAAATAATTCACAAGCTGAATTTATAATGCACTCAAACTGAATTCATGATTCCAAAATTTGAAAGTGCATTCACTACCTAATTGTGGGTTATGGATACTGAAATCTACTTCCTTTCAATTAATCCAGTTTTTGATTGCTTTAATAATTAATCAAATAAACTAACTTGAATGTTTTTATCTGATCAAAAGCTTCTAAAAATTGAAATCAAATCCACAACACAAGAACTTGATAATGGAGTTCGGCAGAATGCCTACGTCTTGATTCTCGAAAAGAGAATCGATCTATTATTTCCCAATGAAGTACAATATCCCTTCACTATTGACTTAATAGACCTTTATACCTACAAATGAGCTGATTCAGACCTCTTGGAACTCTGTAATTTACCAGAAACGTTCCCAAGTCCATCTGTGGCCCTACAGTATTTTCACTGATAGTTTCCTATGAAATTACATTCAAAAAACATTGACAAGTTGAAATATAAAACACCTACATAAAATAGGTTTACATTTCTGGAAACTAGAGGAAATTATGAAAAACTTACCTTTTTACTCCATGGCCTGATTCGGACCAGAAGTGGTTGGAAAATGTATATCTTTGCCTGCTCCTCGTGCTTGTTCTATGAAACTGCGATGGAAAAACACCTACACATGAAAATCTACAGCACTTCCTATAAAAAAATTTACATTTATGGAAATCTCTTGGAATTATGAACAAATTTTCTTTTACACCATGGAAAAATTTAGACCGTAAGTGCCTTGAAAATGGTGATCTCTGCAAATTGGTCCTTCGTTGTCCATTCACAAACCTACCAAAAGGTCCCTTTAAATAGAAGTGATCTCATGTTCTATCACTTGCTAAAAAGTGGTAGGTTGGTAAGGCTGATAAGTATTTTGGCACAAGTCAAGGGTTCAAATCCCCCTTCCATAGGTTTAGGCACCCAATTTAGCCATTGACCCCACATTTGGTGGGAAAGGGATAGGATAAGCCTTTAAATAGCTTTTTGGCCACAAAATCCTCCTTATCCCATGGGATTTAGGCTTATTCACGTGGAATGGATTAAATAGATTATTATTATTATTATTTTAAATCCAAATCCACTACAAACTGTCAAGTGTCATGCCCATAATATGTCATTTGTCCACATCAGAGTGTGTCACGTCATCATTTGACCACAACTTTGACTATGCATATCTTTCGCATACGAACTCATATTTGGTCCGTTCAAAATGCGTCAGAAAGCTTGCGACGATCTCTATACCATGAAACTGATTTTGAAACATTAAAATAAAATCAATTTTTCATTGTCACCAACTGCCACGTGTCACCTTTTCATTGGTCCACTTGTTGACCTATTGACTAGGGTTGACCCATTTGTAACCTTAACTTTGATCGACGATAGAATTTACATAAAAACTTGATTCTAAAGCTCAAGCATACCATCGAAAAGGTCTCAAGAAGCCCTTTATCATGGTCTAGGATTAGGGAAGTTTAGGGAAGATCTACATAGTGAAATATCCTCTGGATCGGGGTAAATGTAGACACAAAATCACGTACTCTTGGTAATTATTTAGTCTATGTCTCATACTACTATTCATATGGTTTTTGAGTGAAAAATAGTACTAATCAACCCATGTATTTGGCCATTTTTCATTGTTTTTATTGCTTCTTTCGATCTTGTACCCGTACTTTCCCAATTCATACTTTTATACTATATTTTCCTTATTTCTGACTAGGGCACCCAACCACAACTGAGGTGCCCAAGGATCCCTGGTCCCCTTAGGTGTCATGATCCTTTTTGCACTTTTACTTCACCTTTTGGGAACTTTATAGTCGTTTTAGCTTCTTCTATTTTTGGTGGTCAAAATTTTCACGGTTAATTACAAAATTCAAACAAGAGAACTATATAAATATAAATTTATGAGACCATAATGAGGGACCAAGCACTAAGCACTACTATCACCACCTAAGGTTGCATCCATCAAAGGATTCTATTGCTCCATTTTCATCCATCTAGCTCCATCATAAGGGACAAAGGTTGGTTCATCTACATCACACTTCATAGGAGGGGAGTTTATTCTATTCCATGTACCATTTATTTATATTCTACATATAATTATTGCTTGTTACTCACAAAGTGCGACACAACCCAATTACATCAAGGGTATAATTACACACGTGTGCGCATATACGCACGCGCACACACACACACACACACACACACACACACACACACACACACACACACACACACACACACACACACACACACACACACACACACACACACACACCTAGAACTACATTTAGTCTTAGATGTAGTGTAGTGCTCAATTAGTAAGTCCACCATTTTGGCCACTAAGGACAGTCGACCCCTTCATATGCATCTTTATTTTTAGGTTTTGATGCTTTGCTTGGTGTTTTGTGGATGATTTTTCTATTGCAAGTTTACAAGTTTTTTGGCAATCACACAGCAACATTCACTCGACAGGAAGCGAACATAGATGAACAATCAGTGACACCTCAGAGGATGTCCCCTAGTCATTTCTACAAACTAGGGCACCCATATGGCATACTAGGGCACCCCAAGTGCCCCCATCCTTCTCCAAGTGCCCCAATATAGCCAAAAACCCATATCTACACTTTCTTGAGATCTTGTGTGATGGTTTCCTCCTCATTTTTATTTGGTTTCGACTGCGACATAGTCCTACGACATCTATGAATCATCTAAGGCCTTTCTAACCCTCTTTGCACATTAAATTTTCACATCTAATTATTTATTAGTACTCACAAAGTGCGACATGCACAATAGCACCTAGGGTACAATTCTAAACACACACACATAGAACTACATTGGGTTTGAGATGTACTACAACATTCGATTAATAAGTCCACCATTGTGGCCATTGAGTAAAATTTGGCCCTTTCATATGCATCTTTATTTTTTTGGTTTTGATGCTTTGTTTGAGGTTTTACAGGTGATTCTTCTATTGCAGGTTTATCGTTATTCGTCGATCACACTTTGTGACATTCACATGCAACAAGAAGTGAACATAGGTGAACAATTAATAACACCTTAGAGGAGGTCCCTTGGTCATTTCCATAGACTAAGGTGCCCATATTGTAGACCAGGCACCCCGCGCACCCCCATCCTTCTCCAAGTGCCCAGCCTAACTGGACAACCCAGATTTGCACTTTCTTGAGCTTCGTGTGACGGTTTCCTCCTTCTATTTAGCCAATATCCATTGTGACATAGTCCCATGACATATATGAATTATCTAAGGCCTTTATAATCCTATTTGTACATTAGGGTTTTACATTTTATTGCTTATATTTCTTGGGTTTATTTGCTACATTTTATTGTCATTTATTTACTTCTCTTATAGCATCATATTAGACTAAATAATTTCCATTTTAGTTTAATCACCCCCTATCTCCAAAAATCATCTACACCTTTACTTGATGGAACATGAATAGAACCATCAAGCTTCTCATGGATCATACACTCCTTCAAGATAAGAAATCCAAAACATCTTACCAACAACATCTGTCACAACTAACCACATGTTCTTTGACTCTATGTTCCATCTTAGCACTATAACCTAGTCATGAAGTTCATATACCAACTTCTCAACTCCCCTTAGACGTGGAAACCTTATGGTGATTCCAAATGTGATCTCATGAAAACCCATACTCACATGATCTTGACATTCCTTTTCAACCAACACTAGGACCTCCTCCATTTTGACTTCAAGTACATCATCAACTATAAAATCAAACCAATATATGAAATATTGAACCAATAAATATTTGTATATCTTGTGTATGACTATCAAAATATTATTGAGAATTCGCAAAGAATAACGTACTTCTTCATCCTTCAAATGATAGCAAACACTACTTTATCCACAAATCTTATTGAGACATCAAAATACAGACCTTCGCATATATTGTAAACTTAGACCTATATCATACCTTGAATCCTTTATAAAATACAAATTGAGCCTCGATCATATAGATGAAACACGTATCACTTCATGTTATGTCTCATAGAGAAATTCTTACCGATTTCATGATATTGCAGTGCATACAACAACCTCGTAACAATTTGCTCAAATTTATGCCTCGGTTTCAAAGTAGAAACAAAACTACAACAAAAGCTCATCCAAAACACAACAGATGCTCAATAGATTCAAATGTCTTATTGTACCCCTCAAAATCACTCTAACTGATTCATTTAGGTATTCATAACCTTTTAGGTCTTCACACCGCTTTATCATACAACTTCTAGGTCTTGAAGCATCTTTAATTATTTTTAACTAACTCTCATAGGCAAATACCTCTACAAAACTTCTTGAAACTCGTCTTTTAGAAAAATGACTCCATGAATAAAATTAGGAAAAAAACACATACCTCAATCATCTTTACTAAGTCTTCAACATGAGCAACATACCTAAAACACACTTAGGACATATCTCAGTCCTTCATACCTATAATCTTCTTATCAAATAACACTCATACTTTTATTAACTATTGAATGTCTTCATGAAGCCTAATGAAGATAGTCCATGCTTCTTAGGGTTCTAAAATAACATAAACTCGGGAGATTCCTAGATCTCCATCTTCTTATCATCTAATTTGTAACCATGAAACTGATTAACTATATTAAAGATCATTATTGACTTCTTGATTGGTTTTTCGGGCTTGATGGCAATATCCTCTTTCTTCACTTCATACGATGATAACATATACTCTTGGTGTTCTTCAACCTCTTACTTATTCTCTTTCATGGAAAATAGACCACTTGGGCTTGTAGAAAAATCAGGACTAAGCATGATTGTCCTTTTTTATTCTCATTTGTATATGCATGATCTAACTCCTTGGTATTCTTCATTTTCTTAGGATCCTTCTTGATTTTACCAATAGGTTCATACATATTTCTATTCTTGACTATCTAGGATTCCTCTTTTGTGAATGAATATCATATTTCCTAATCATGGGCTCAACTTCTTTCTTCTCTTTGTCAACATATGGTGACAACAAGAGTTCTTGACATTCCTCCACTTCGACTCTTGTATAATATTGCTAAATGATTCATCTAGATTCTTGAACATAACATTATTAGTCCTTATTATCAAACTACCCTCTCAATCACATTTTTCCATACACACACAACAATAAAAATAGGTCTCGAGAACATTTTTATATACATGACCCATGTATCAAAATCATCTAATTCGAGCTTCATGGGATATATGATGAGGGGCATTATAGTCTCGCATCATTTAAACTTGAAGAATGTCATAAAAGATGATTTCTAAGGCTATCTCGCAAAAGGGGCTGAAGGAAACAATGATTTAACAATTCTTTGCTCTAGAATTGAAAATGCTTGAAAGGAAATTCAATAACTGAAAGTGAATCTAATCTAACAAAATAAAATAAATAACTGAAATAAAATATAATATAAAAAAATGAAATAAATAATTGAAATTAAATTTAATCTAACAAACTAAAATAAATAAATGATAGTAAACAAATGAAAGTGAAGCTTCACAAACAAAAAAATAAAACACACAATGTTGATTTAAACAATATAAGTAAAACAATAATGATTCTATTCTAAATAACAATAAACCATCATCCTCCTTGGGTAAGAGTGGTCCATTGCTCTTCCTCATATTTTACTTAACAAAACTAAAAATAAGTTGTTGTCAAGATACTTGAACTGTGGATTTTATTAATCGAAATGATGTTACAAAAATCATTCATCTTCTACCACTATTGCATTGAGTGCTTTGGAGAGATATTTATAACTCATCCCTTGGCCAATACTCCAAGATTATAGAACTACCTACCTATAATCTTGGGCAAGACTTGACTACATCTTCCACTTTCCAATGAGATAAATGTGGAAGGAATTTATTCAAACACTATAACTCTAGATTTAACTACTTATTTCACTTGCATTTAACTACTTCTTCCTTGCAAGGAGATAAATGTGGAAGATATTTAATCAAATATTACAACTCTAGATGGAATTGTCTCTTCTACATTCACTTAATTATTTCTTCCACTTGCCAAGAGATAAATTTGGAAGAGATTTATTTAAATATTACAACTCTATGTTGAACTACCTCTTCCACATTAATTTAACTACCTCTTTCCATTTTCCAAGTCTCTGCTTGCATGATTGAATATTTCAACATGACAGTTGTCCTGCCATATTCTCATCCCTAAATTTTCTGATCATTACTATGCATTTAATTTTCAAACATTTTCTAGGTTTGGTGCACCTTGTTGTACATGCTTTCAGAACATTTTGATATTCTTCTGCGTTCAATGAGAAATGAGAGAGATATCACATTTTTACTATAACTATTTTTTTCGTATTTACTTTCCTTCAACCTTATTCTGTTAAAACTTAAAATAAATATATCTCCTCAATTATTGTTTTGTGTAAAAACAGAGAGATTTTTTTCCTCCTAGCAATAAGAGGAACAAAAACCTCTTTCAATTTCTCATTTAGAGGTCTACAATTTTAGTTAAAGTGATTTCATTGTTGATTTTATGATTCCATTGCTCTTGGCTTTGTGAGTCTTGTGCTCTTGGTTTTTGAGTCTTGTGCTCTTGTATTTTTGAGTCTTGTGATCTTAACTATGTGATTCTTTCATTCTTACCATGTGATTCATATGCTTGACCATGTGATTCTGTGCTTTTTTATGTAATTCATGCACTTTTCGTTATACATTCTAGAGAATAGTCCAAAGTGTTCTAAAGTGATTTAACTTTCAAATATTTTCAAATGACCTACTCATACACAATATTGTACTCCAATTTACAAGAAATATTAGGAAATGAAAACTTCATGTCAGTAATGGACTTTTCAAAAAATATATATATTTTTACATTTTATCTTAAATAAGCTATCTAGTTCTTAAGACTACATCTAAATCCACTTTATAAGAGAAGGAATAATGTTATTTTGTGCAATAGATGAGAATTAATTTGGTCTCATCATGGTATATATCATTATAAAAACATGAAAACATCATAAGAACACCATACAAAATTCACACTCATTCAAAGCAATATCATCTAGAAACTTCAAATCCTTCATTAGGACTCAATTAGGCCTAAATGCCTAAAACATCTTCTTCACCAAACCCGAGTCTCCTTGATCTCAGTAAAATCTTCAAGTTTGGAATTATCCATAGATCACAAATTAACGTTTTTGTTCTACTTTCTATTAGAAAATGACAGAGATAGTGAATGAATTTTGCTTATGCTTAGAATCCACAATTGCAGGAAAGGAAATAATATAAACTCATAAACACCAACAATTTTTATCCTAGAAACCTCCAGAGGAGGAAAAACTAGTCGGGAAGGGAAATTACTCTTTCTTCCCACTTTTATTGGCCATTTCATAATAATAAGTACAGAAATTACAATAAGTATGAAAGAGAAGTAGATAATATCTCACACTTCCTCCCAATTACTTGTTTACTTTGTCCTAACACTCCTTTCTTCTACAAAACACAATTCTAGCACTAAGAACTTGTTTCTCACTTGCTTTCATGCTTCGATGCCCCTTATTCTCTTCTACAAACATGTATTTATAGCCTTTCTCATATCCTCCCATGCACTGGAGAATGGGAAAGGTCATGGAGGAGAAAGTCACGAACAACCTTTCAAATTCTGAGGTTTTTATTTCATACTTTATTTTCTGTCTGAAAGAGCCATGACCGTTGCTCAATGCAAACTGGTGGTTTTGTAACCACCACTTTGCATAGAATGGTGGTCATGTTACTATAAAGACAAAACCTCTATATATTTATTTTCCTTCTTCGTGTTGGTGATATGATGAAGTAGATTTATTTTGGATCCCTATGGATCACACCTCCTCCTTCTTAGGAGGCTTTTGGTCCCGCAAAGCTTAGTGGGGAGTAGATGATGAAATAATTCCCTCACTTGCTCCTTCGAGTACTACCGGGCCTACCTTGGTGTCTTTCCTTTCAGTCTAATTTTCCAAGACTCATGTGGACCTCTCCTAGTCTCTTTGACCTTCTGCTTGTAGCACTACATCCTCCTCCAATTTGCCGCGTGAGTCTAAGACACAATCCTCAATGGAAGGTAGCAATTGTAGTCCTTCATCTTCATCTAGCATGGATGGCTCATATAGGTGCAAGTTCTCATAGTTTACTATAGAGTACATCCTCATAAATTACGGTAAATCAAGTTGAAATGCATTTTCTTTAACCTGCTCTAATATGGTGAAGGGCCCATATCGTAGTGGCTTGAGCTTCTATGCTTGACCTTGTAGTATCTCCTTGCTCAAGTAAAGCCAAAATCTATTACCAACATGAATCTTATGTTCCCTCCTATGTTGATCGTGCCTAGTTTTGTACTTGGCCTTAGATTTCTCTAGTTGTTCTTTGACTTTGAGATGGATTTATCGGATCCTCTCAATACATTTGTTTGCTCTAGTCACCTTTGTGTCTCATCCTCCTCATCCTACTACCCAACCTGCTATTTCTATAGGATTTGTAGGTAGATATCCCAAGAATGCTTCAAACGGTGACTTCATAGTGGATGTGTATACTTCCGGTTGATATGAATGTTGAATGTAGGCTAAGGACTTGATCGGGGAGATTTTTCAGTCTTAAAATTTCCTTGAATTTCCCTAAATCATGTCAATGTAGTAGATCCTTTAGAGAGATTTTTTAAGACTATAAGAACGTAAAAAACGGATACTCTGAGCTCAAGTTATGTCCGGTCAAAGTTCAGACAGCAAGGAAGTCAACTTTTGTCAACAAGTCAACAAGTGGACCAATGGCAAGGTGACATGTGGAAATTGGTGACACGGAAAAATTGATGGTCTTGTAATTTTAAAAAATTAGTTCCATGGTATAGATCTCGTCGCAAATTTCGACGCATTTTGAATGAACCAAATCGAGTTCGTATGCGAAATATATGCATAGTCAAAGTTGTGGTCGGATGACGACATGGCACACTCGATGTGGACAAATGGCATATAATGGGCATTACACTTGGCTTGTTTTTAGTGGCTTTGGATTTAAAATAAGAAGAATAATATTTTACTTAATCCATTCCATGGGAATAAGCCTAATCCCATGGGATAAGGAGGATTTTGTGGACAAAAAGTTATTTAAAGGCTTATCCTATCCCTTTCCCACCAAATGTGGGGTCAATGGCTGAATTGGGCGCCAAACGTATGAAAGGGGATTTGAACCCAAAGACCTCATCTAAAAATATAAGTGGCCTTACCAACTCGCCACCCTCTTATAAGTGGTATAAATAAAGCTCACTTGTATTTGTAATGGGAAGTGTTAGGTCCGTGTCAAGGGAATAAGGAGGTAGTTTTGGAAAAGTGCAATTTTGGGGCACTTCTGCTCACTTCCAGATCTCGAGTTATATATGAAATTTTTCAAAATTTTGAGAAAATCATGATGGTGTGATCATTTATCTGATTTGGAACTTTCATGATATATTTATTTGCTGTTAAAGTCACACAAAGGCATAGAACCAAAGGGAGACATTGTTGCAAGTGGATCAGGAAGGTGAAGGATAGAGGTTGAGCTCCATTAACATCCTTCAAAGGTATGAAACATAGTTTTGCATGTTTTTTATTCATTATTGGTTAATGTAAAGGTTATTGTATTTACATATTTAACATTATTAATGGATCGGTTCACCATGAACCCGGGGACGTAGGAATTCCGAACCCCGTAAACAATCTAGTGTTGTGTTCTAATTTTTATTTTTAGTTTCTGATATTTGGAATTAATTTAAATTTAGAATATGAATATGGATGCAACTATAATCATTAATTGATAAAATTGGGAAATCAATTAAATCTAAAACAATGATTTTTGGGGCTTCAATCAAACAATGAAATTTTGACTAAAATTGTAAACTTAATCTCAGTTTGAATTCAGTCCTAAATCATATTTTTAATCAATAATTTGGAGTACTAAGACCTCTTAAGTTGATTATATTTAACGATCCTTTGAAATGATTAAAATTTCTAGTTTCAATCACCGTTTTCAGATCGGTCTCATCCCAAGTCCTTAGGTATTTGTTGTTATAACCTCGATCAACTGTGCAAAGTCTTGTTCACCACCTATGTCCGTCCGTCTCGTATTTGGATGGAAAGTTGTGCTCCTCTGTAACTCCTGGTATCCATCTTGTCCCACAAAGTAGTCCAAAACCTCCCCAAGAACTTGGAATCCCTTTCAGAAACAATAGATTTTGGCAAACCAAAATGCACCCATACATTAGCAAAGAAAAGATTTGTTACCTCATGTGCTTTTACCTGTCTTTTTACATGTCATAAGAATAAACATCTTATTGAATCTATCAACAACAACATAGAGATAGTCATGGCCATGTTTACACATAGGTAATCCTCCTACAAAATTCATAGAAATGTCCTCCCACTGATGAGTAGGTACTAGCAAAGGCATATACAAACCCTCCTTCCTAGTCTTAGGCTTGTTGGTCCAAAAAAGTTTACATCCACGTATAAATTTTGATACTTCTTGCATATTGGGTTGATACACATACCTTTGCAAGTGGGCTAGGATCTTACTAACACTAAAATGTCCCTCTACTTTTGAGGTATGTGATTCCCTCATCAATAGAAGTATTTCTTCTTTAGGCACGAAAGTTTCCACCATCGGTAGATTAGCATGTCCTCGAGATAACAATATTCAATCCTTGTCTTTTTAGTCCCTTGGGACTACAATTGTTGAAATGTCACCCCAAATCCTTTGTCCCGGGCATATGCCTCTCGTAAGCTTCCTTCGTGAAGGGCTCGATTTGAGAGACAAGTGGCCAAAAAGGAGAACTTATCCTATGTGGGCGGCCTAGACAATATGTCTCGCTACAAAATTTGTACTACCCATCTTATATTTGATCACTAGATGGAATTGTTGAAGGAACTCCATCCATTTGTAGTGTCTTTCCTACTATAATTTAGACTATGCTTACAAATACTAGAGAGGTTTGTGTTAAAGTGTGAACAATAGTTTCTTTACCCAACAAATAATGCTTCCATTTTTAATTGTCTTAACTAGTTTATACATTTCCTTATCATATATTGAATATCCTTTGATGCTAAAGTGAAATTTTAGAACGATAGCATACGGGTTTACCTCCTTGAAGCAACACTGCGCCCATAGCGTAATCATTGGCATCTGTCTCTACTTCAAAACGCATGCAAATTAGGAAGATCAATCTTTGGAGCATGACTAATCTTGTATTTCAATAACTCAAAGGATTTTTCTTGTTCCTTACCCTAGTCAAAACCATTACTCTTTGTGGCCACTATGTGTAGAGGTGTTACAATCACGGAGAATCTCGGAATGAACTTCGCATGTATTGTGCTACTCCCAAAAACTCCTAGTCTTTGTGGCACATGTTGGTGTTGGCCAATTAGTGATGGCTTCCACCTTTTTAGATCCACTGTAGCTCTCCTCCAACCACATGCCCAAGGTAGACAAGTGACTGTTTGGAAAATTCACATTTCTTCATATTACAAAGCGATTGTTTCTCCCGAGAACTTCTTGTAAGACTTATTGTAAATGAGTTAGATGGTATTTCCATGTGGCACAAAAAATAAGATATCATCTAGATATACAATGACACATGAATCTATGAAATCTCGCAATACATCATTCATCAATCTCATAAATGTAGCAATTGCATTGCATAACCCGAAAGGAAGTACTAACCATTCATACAAACCTTGTTTTGTCTGAAGGCAATCTTCCATATATCCTCCTCCTTCATTCTGACTTGGTGATAACCTGACTTGAGATCCAACTTCGTGAAGAATTTGGCATGTTGAAGTTGATCCAAGAGATCATCTATGCAGGGGGAAGTGGATATTTGTTCTTTATGGTGATCTTGTTCAAAGCACGGTAGTTGATGCACATTCTCCAAGAACCATCCTTCTTTGGCACCATCACAATAGGTGAACCGCATGGTGAGGTGCTTAGACATATCACCCCTTAGTCTAGTAGTTCTTGGAGTTGTTTCTTTACTTCATTACTCTCAAGCAAGGATTTCCTATACAACTTGATGTTTGGTAGAGGGGACTCTGGCAATAGCTGAATCTCATGCTCTACTTCCCATTTTGGTGGTAACCCACTGGGAGCCTGAAATACTTCCTGAAAAGACTGAATAATACTATCCAAATCATGTTTTCCCTAGTTAGAAATCTCTAAAACTTCTACCCCATCTTGTTTATCCTTTAACAAAAGTAAACAAAATTGATTATGATTTTCTTGAATAATTCATTTTGCTTGGTTAGCACTCACCATAATAACTTGTGTCTTACGTTGGTGTGCCCAAATGTTGTATTTGATCCCATCCTTGATCCATCGTATTGGTTCTCCCTTCTCATAAATATAGAATCCCTAATATACAAGTAAGGACTCCCGAATACAACATCAAAATCATCAAGTGGAATAATGTCAGCTTCCAAAACATCAATATACTAGGAATTTATCCCAAACTTGACCTTACATTTTCTTGCACCTCCGAATTTCAACACCCTTCTTCATGTAACCCAAAGGATATGGGTGTGGATGTTGGTAAGTCTCAATATCAAAGCTTCAACCGCTTCAAAAATCAAGTTAGAATAAGAATCGGTATCAACCAAAGCATTTACCTTAGTCCTCTTGATCTAGATTTTGATCTAGAATAGTCTACTCATCTCCTCTTTCCGACTATCCATGTTGGTGACCGTGCATCCAATCCTTTCATCTACATCAAATTCATCTTTGATTTCCACCTCCCCTTCTATTTTACATTAGTACAATAGGAATGTTGTAAAAGTAAATATTTGTCGTAAGTGGTCCGGTAATGTTAAAATGTCAAAGTTTGGGTAATTAGAGAAGTAGGGTCTACATGATTAGGAATTAGAATATTATATTGGTAATAAGGACAAGGAGTGAGGTCATAAATATTTTGTGTATTTTATTTGTAAAAAGTCTAAAAATGTGGAACCCATGTAAAATGATAAGGTTTATCTTATCTTAAGAGATAAGCTTACATGTACAGATAAGAGTTAAGGTATGGAATATGATTCGTCAGAGTGGATTTCTTATCCTATCTTAGAGATAGGATGGATAAACTGGAAGTTCTATAAATAGAGGCCACCCCCTCATTTAGCATAGAAAGAAGTAGTGAGAAATATTGTAGGAAGTGTGCAAAGGAAGCCATCAGTTAAAGGTGTGTTGAAGAAGCCATCAAGAGGTGTAATTGTAAAGTTTCTCCCATAGTCTTGTTGAAGTACCTCATGGGTGAGATTGTAACAATTTCATGTTAATATTATAATTTACTTTGATATTTCAGATTTGTCATCATTCCGTCTTATCATAGTCGATGGTATTCTTGTGTTCGGTTGTTGTTTTGTTTCAGATTACATCCACCAAACTAAAGGCTGTGCATTAGTAAATAATCATAGCACGAGGAGTTCGGTGAAGAATTATCATAGTGCCGGATTGGTGATGACATTTTGGTTCCGTTGCCGGGACCATTCCTCGTTGGTGGATTTTATGGAGAGATATTCCCACTTAGTCAAAAATCAATTGGAGGGTAACCTTGTTTTTTGTGCATAGTAGTTCTGTGGTAAAGTCATTTTTACCGTGAATAGTAGTTACCATGATAAAGTCATTTTTCTTTGTGAATAGTATTTATCACAGTAAAGTCACTTTTTACCGTGAATAGTATTTGCATGATAACTTCACTTTTAAAGTGAATAGTGTTTACCACGGTAAAATCGAGTTTTTACATGATAAGTCAAGTTTTACCATAGTTTACCGTGGTGGTCATTTCTATAGTAATTCCAATTATTTGTGCACATAAGTCTTGTTGATTGTACTTGTGGGTTGGTATTTCACGGTGGTTACTTTTGAAAATGGGAAAGATTCTATTTTTTTCAGCTCAATCTAATGAAGATGCTTCTTCTTTCATTCAAGAGTTTAAGCGATCTTGTATTTGTAATGGCCTTATAAAGAGAACAATGGACTGAATTTTTCCTACCTTTTTGGATGGTTCAAGCACTTAGGTGGTTTGAAACACTAGGTGATAATGTGAAAAATTCATGGGATTTATTAAGCTGAAAGTTTTCTTGAAGAATTTGGTGAACAAGAAATATACGAGATCTCATGATCGAGATCACAAAGCTATCCCAAGGAGAGAAGGAGAAGATAAGGGATTATCATGCTCGTGTTCTAGAGCTAAGGAGGAAGCTCGATGCCCGAGATCCGGAAGGAAGGATTAGCGGATGGGTTGATGAATGGCGTGGATAATCTCCTCTGTAAGCACTTCATTCTTGGGATGAAGCCGAGAGATCGGAACAACGAGTGAAGTATGACCGCCCGGCTACCATTGAACAAGCAAAGGAGATTGCAAGAAGGCAAGAAGAAAGCATGGAAGAGGAGCCCAAAGAAATTGTTGTTAAAGTAGAGCCTACACGGCACCTTTGGTCAGAATCCTGACCACTCCGGTGAGCACAAATATTTCTCCTAGTACATCTCTGAGTATGAAGATCTGCTTAAAGAGATGGGCGATTAACTATTAATCTTCTTGAGGAAAGGAATTTAGTTCTCGGGGAGGAGATAGAGGTCAAAAGAAATATTTCTGAAGTTGTTTGTTATGGTTGTTATAAAAGGGTCATTATAAGTATAATTGTCGAGATAGAGCTTCTACATCAGTAGAGAGATAATGATAAAGGAAAAGCACTGTGAATTCTCTTGATGTAGTAGATAAGAGTAGAAATAATGAAGTAGATGTGTTTGTAACAAAAAGAAAGAAAGAAAAAGATAATCAAGATGGAAATGATCTAAGAAGATGAAAGGAGAAACTAGTAAGAAACATAGGAGAAGAAAGTTGGGTGTGCGGGATTTTACGATTTCACGGGGCAAGGACCATACTCCATCTTGGAAGATCTGTCCAAAAGGCTGCAAATATTACATATGGTCAACTCTTGGCTATGTCTTCGAGAAGAGGCGGGAGTTGCGAGGTGGACTCAATGCTCGAAGAAGGAAGGAGGTTGAGGTCCCTGTTTTGGAGAGCGAGGCGGATCCCTATGCTCCTGGTGAGGTATTATGTAATGGTATTTCAATTCATGATGTCTTAGTTGATGGAGGTGCTGCGATTAATGTAATGCCAGTGCAGTCGTAATGAATATGTTGGGTTTAAAAATTGATCGCCCTTGACACTTATGTTAAGGTCATTAAATAAAGGAAAAACTAAACCGAGAAGGTGTAGTTTCAAATGTGGCAAATATCTGTTATGGGTGTTGTATGTGTGGTAGACTTTCGGGTGATGAAAAATGGAATGCTTTATTGCGTACCCAATCTTCTTTGGGAAGACCATGGCTAAGGAGAGTTCATGCGAGAAACTCTTTGGAATGAAGGTTTCATGACACTTGGACGTGGTAGAGAGAGAGGGTGAAGATAAAGCGTGATCCCTCGACATCATAAAGCGAGAACTTTGTGGATTCAAGTGATGAAAGCGATGATTGGACATCCTCGATTACTCTAGTACCGAGTGAAGTGGACACTTTGAAGATGAAGAAAGTGAGGTTGATGTTTTGATCATGGATATCCTTCGATCACACCAACTCATGACCCCATAAAATTATCGAAGAAGAAAGTTGATGATCGTCTCAACAAATAAAGATTGGTGATCTTTGTGATGGAAGTGAGAAGGAATCCTACCTCCGGCTCTTTGAAGGTACATACACCTATTCACTTTTGATTACAAGGAACTCCATCAAGTAAGTTGGGTAGAACATTGTATTGGTGGTAGATGGTCTTAAGCCCATAAAGCAAATGCCATATAGAATGAATCCTAATTTTTCCAAGGCTGTAAAAGAAGAAATAGATAAGTTGCTTGATGCGGGATTCATATTTCTTTGTGGAGAATTGAGAATGGGTTTCTCCCATTGTGATCTCAATAAAAAAGAATGGGAAGCTACGCATTTGTGTTGATTACGGGAAGCTCAATAAGGCAACAAAGAAGGATCATTACCCTCTTCCATTTTGAGATCAGATCTTGGGCGAAGTAGCTGGCGGGAGTGCTTATAGTTTCTTTGATGGATATAGCGGCTACTGACCAAGTTCGTATAGCGAGAGAAAGATCGGTGAAGACCACGTTCACCACTCCTTGGGGAGCGTTTGCTTATAGAGTTATGCCTTTTGGGTTGTGTAATGCTCGGCAACATTCCAGCGTTTGATGAATAGGGTGTTCGAACCCTACATTGGGACCTTCATCAGAGTATTTATGGATGATTTTTGCATCTATGGGAGCAAGTTGGACCACTGCACCAGATGGAGACAACATTTCAAAGGTTAGATGAAGCACAAGCCTCACTAAACCCTCAAAGTGTGTCTTTGGATGTTAAAAGGCGTTTTGTTAGGGCATGTTGTATCAGAGATGGTATTAGTCTTGATCGATAAAGTTTCAAAAATCAAAGATTTACCATTTCCTATGAATAGAAGTAAGTTGAGATCATTTTTAGGCCATGTGGGTTCTATAGAAGGTTCATCAAGAATTTCTCAAAGATTGCACTGACCACTAACTTGAGTTCTTGAAGAAGGATGTTACTTATGAACCGGGAAATAAGGCGCATGAAGCTTTTGGACAATTGAAGGAAGCCACAGTGTCTTCACTGTTTTGAAGAATCAGTTGGAGCAAGCCATTCATTGTGTACACTTGATGCCTCGAGATGCAGCACTAGGAAGTACTTTGAGCCAAAAGGATGAAAATGGGAATGAACATCAATTTACTTTGGGAGAGCGAGACAAATGAGCGAGTCTTTGAGGTAAATTATCATGGCTGAAAAAAGAGGCTCTGGCTATCATTTTCTTTGTAAAGAAGTTTAGAAATTACTTGCTTTAGGGAAAAAATTTCTAGTTGTGAGATCATCGAGGCTCTAAAATATATTGTAAATAAGCCTAACCCATCGGGGAGGATAGCAAGATGGATAATTTTGCTACAAGAATTTGAATTTGATATTATAGATAGGCGGGAAAGAAGCATGTCAATGCGAGATGCACTCTCGAGCCTATGATGGTTTAGGATCATCTTGTGATGATGATGATTTCCCGATCGACATTGTTCTCCCTTGACACAATCCCTAGTGAATACATAGATATTTGGAATTATCGAATGAATTCAAGTTTCTGATGGTGCCCGATCAAAGACTAAGAGAAAGATTACTCAAGCGATCGTCCATATTCTATTACTGCATGGAGTATTATTTGAATAGGACACGATGGATGCGTCTGAGAGAGGCGGTTGGGCGTGATCGAGGAAGGAAGCTGCTAGAAGAATTCCACAATGGTACATGTGGAGGGCACTTCTCTGGACAACTTTACAAGAAGGATCTTGGATGCGAGTTATCTTTGGCCCACTCTTTTTAAAGATTGTTATAATTATTGTAAGACATGTGATATTTGTCAAACACATGGTAAGCAGTAAGACTTCATCGGCTCCATTATGTCCTATTCTTCCACTTGGTCCCTTTGAAAAGTGGGAATAGACATTGTAGGTCCACTTCCGACTACATCACGCCAAAATAAGTATATTGTAGTTGCCACAGTTATTTAACCAAGTGGGTTGAAGCTAGGCCATTGAAAACAACTTCCATGGATGAAGTGGCAAGGTTCATATATGAGCGCATTGTCACAGATTTGGTTGTCCATTAGAAATTGTGAGATCAAGGAAGCCACTTCATTAATGAGGTGGTAGAAGCCCTAGTCAATAAGTTTTCTATTAAGCACGGGAAGGCAACAACATACAAGCCAAGCACAAATGGACGAGGTGGAGCGAACAAATTTTGTGTTGTGTCAAATTCTAGCAAAAGATGCAGCCTTGCGGTACATAAATGGGATAAAAGGATTCATGCGGCATTGTGGGCATATAGGGCAACATCAAAGTCAGCAACAGGATACTCCCCATTTCGGTTGGCCTATGGCATTGATCGATTCTTCTATTGAGTTTGATATTCCCCTTTGTGAGAGTTATGAAAAATGAAAGGATGGATGAAAGTGATTCGGTAAAAGAAAGGTTGGTACATCTTCATTTTTGCTAGAGGAAATGAGGAAATAGCAAAGGATACAAGCCATAAGAAGAAAATGAAGCGAAGGAATACTTTGATCAAAAGATCCGGTGGTCTCCATTTCATGTGAATGACTTGGTCTAGTATATGATTCAGATAAAAAAAAAAGCAGAGAAAATTTCTTCCAAAATGGATGGGGCCCTACAAAATAGCAGTTGTGCATGAAAATGGTACGTCTGAATTTGGAGGAATTGGATGGCACTCCCATTACGAAATGGGTCAACCATGACAAGTTGAAGATTTTCAAGCACGAGAATAGTCTACTCAGGACGGAGTAGAAGCTAGGAAGGGGAAGATGTCGACACTAAAATTTTCCTCCATAATTTCTATTTCATTAATGTATGTATTAGGAATAGGATGTTGTTAAGTATAATTAGTAGTAGCGTCGATAGAAGATAACGGCGCCGTCGATCACGGTGTCGCCAATAATGTGGAGTATGGTATGATCAAAGTCTGATAGGAATGTTGTAAAAAGTAAATATTTGTCGTAAGTGGTCGGTAATGTTAAAATGTCAAAGTTTGGGTAATTAGAGAAGTAGGGTCTACATGATTAGGAATTAGAAATATTATATTGGTAATAAGGACAAGGAGTGAGGTCATAAATATTTTGTGTATTTTATTTGTAAAAAGTCTAAAAATGTGGAACCCATGTAAAATGATAAGGTTTATCTTATCTTAAGAGATAAGCTTACATGTACGAGATAAGAGTTAAGGTATGGAATATGATTCGTCGAGTGGATTTCTTATCCTATCTTAGAGATAGGATGGATAAACTGGAAGTTCTATAAATAGAGAGGCCACCCCCTCATTTAGCATAGAAAGAAGTAGTGAGAAATATTGTAGGAAGTGTGCACGAAAGGAAGCCATCGGTTAAAGGTGTGTTGAAGAAGCCATCAAGAGGTGTAATTGTAAAGTTTCTCCCATAGTCTTGTTGCTTGTTGTTTTTTCCTGCATTACATCCACCAAACTAAAGGTCGTGGCATTAAGAATAATCATAAAGACGAGGAGTTCCCTATGAAGAATTATCATAAGGTCGATCGGGTAAGTACCTCATGGGTGAGATTGTAACAATTTCATGTTAATATTATAATTTACTTTGATATTTCAGATTTGTCATCATTAGTCTTAATTCTATGTACCAAGTTCTCTTCCTCCATTTGTCCCCGAATTCTATGTTTCCACTTCTTTGTAGAAATCTCTGGATCGCAAGGTAAAGCCTCTTCACCTTTAGATCTCATCACTGTCATACAAATGCAAGAATGAATACCACAGTCTTGGATACTTGTTAGCTCTAATATCAAAATGATATGTAAACTCTTCAACTTTGGAATTATCCACTAGAATCACAAATTAATGTTGTTATTCTACTTTCTATTAGAAAATGATAGAGATAGCTAGTGAATGAATTTTTCTTATGCTTAGAATCCACAATTGTAGGAAAGGAAAGAATATAAACTCATAAACACAAACAAGTTTTATCCTAGAAACCTCTAGAGGAGGAAAACCAATCGGGAAGGGCAATTTCTCTTTCTTCCCACTTTTATTGGCCAATTCAAAATAATAAGTACAAAAATTACAATAAGTATGAAAGAGAAGTAGATAATATCTCACACTTCCTCCCAATTACTTGTTTTCTCTATCTCAACACTCATTTCTTCTACAAAACACAATTCTAGCACTAAGAACTTCTTGCTCACTTGCTTTCATGCTTTAATGCCCTTATTCTCTTCTACAAACATGTATTTATATCATTTCTCATGTCCTCTCGTGCACTAGAGAATGGGAAAGGTCATGGAGGAGAAGAGGCACAAATAACCTTTCAAATTTTGAGGTTGTTTGTTTCATATTTTATTTTACTGTCGAAAGATCCGAGACCGCCGCCCAATGCGAGACCGACAGTCCCAGACTGCACCCCTGGTTGGGCGGTGGTTCTGTATATGCCACTTTTCATAGAGCGATGATCCTGTTACTTTAAATACAAAACCTACGTATATTTATTTTCCTTCTTTGTGTTGATTGATCTGATGAAGTAGAGTTATTTTGGATCCCTATAGATTACTCCTTACCCCACATGGCCTTCACCAGCCATCATGAACCTATTAGGCATGTTTTCTAAGTCTACTGCATGCATTTTACAAGCTTCTACAACTATGCACCATCAAATCATGTTATGAATCCACTCATTAGAACAACTCTTCTCACTAATTTTGTGACACATTAACGATTATCTTTGCAGATGAACCATCAAAGTCATGGGAAATATTAGAGATGTGGGACTTGGCCCCTAAGATAACCTCCAAATTTTATAGAAGTTGGCTCTTCTCTACTTTGTATTTAGGTAATGGTTAGATGGAAAAGTAAACAAATTGTAAATCCTACCTAAGACAATGCGCCAAAACTTACTAAAAGCACGAGAGATAGATCTTGAAATAACTAATAGAATAGTTGAAAATCATTGAGCATGATCAACCCTTTTAAAAGTATTTCATATTATAGAAGGCTTAGAGGAACTAAAACATAACCATTTGCAAGTGAATAGATTTATGTAAAGATCTAAGGGCGTATAGCATGATAGAAACTTAAACATTCATCAAGAACTGAATAAAAGCATACATAAGAAAATACGACCCAGAGTATTGTGAACTCCTTAGGGCATAAAACAAGAACTCTTTATTTATAGAGAAAACAGTACATAAGGCCAAGAATGGCATAGATTATAGTATTTCTTTACAATAGAGCCTTGTTAAGGATGATGAACCCAAACTCATCGAACCTAGAGATCTCCGGAGCTCTTTTCCCAAATTTTTCTATATTTGTCCTCCTTTTCCTGGAACCAGAACTTTCTTTTATAGACCCCACATCTCATGACCAATACATATGCCATCAATATTTCCACCATCTACATTTATTTCTTTACCTACATGATCTCGAACCATGATGGTGAATCTCAACTACTTGCTTTGGGACTCGAGATTGCATTCAATCCATTAAACTATGAGTCCTTTTACTTCTTTGATTGTCCCTTTGGACGATGGTAGCTTCATTGCATGACACATGGAGGTTGTGCGCTACTTCGCATTGCCTTTTGTTTTTTCCTTTTAAGTTGCCCCTAGAGACATGTGGAGTTTTGTGGGCTCTTCTCCTTTTCCTTTGACTTTTCAGCTCGTTTGGGCTATACCACCGCACTCATGTCACGTGGTTTCTTCTCGTTATTTTAAAGGCTCTTGGTTTTTGAAATGTTCCAATATGCTACCGAAGGGACATGTGGAGCTTTCAGCGCTCATTATCATACTTAGTCAAGATTTTATCCCCAAAAATGAAACAAAGGAACACAAAGAAAAAGGGGTCGGGACGACAAAAAATAATGAAACAAGAGATCCCTAAAAGGATGTATAAATTATTCTACATGACCTATAAAACCAGTTCTTAAATATGAAGCTCAAATTAGTACCAAAATACCTAAACCATGAGATTATGACACATGGATGGAAATCTCATGACCTTAGGGTCATCACCAAATGCATAAGAAGCCATCACTTGGGTGTAAGTGCCCAAGAACACCTCTGCAACCAAAGCTACCAAAACTACCAAAACCATTCATGTAAGAATGACTTCCATAGACATCTCGAAGGGCTCAACCTTATTCTAAAATAACTCTAGGAATGTAGTATATCTTCCCTGACTTCCTCAAACATTGATTTATTCATCTATTCCAATGAAAAACCTGAGATAAATATTAACTTGTTGAAACATGAAATTTATTATGGATTACACACATTATCATGACACCTAAATACCACTTAGAGAAAGCTAGAGGAGACCTCTAAAACTTCCAATATTCATAATAGGTCAATTAATCCATTTTTGGGATGTTTGAACAAGTTCTTCTCCATCACTACTTAACTAGGGTTTAAGGAGGGTTTTAGACCACCTTAGCTTCTTAATGATTGTTCATAAAGCTCTGCCCTTTAATCTCTAAAATAATACCAGGAATGTCATCTTGGGACCCTTCCCTAACTACCATGAAGATATTTTCCTCCCACACATACTTCACACCTGCCACAGACGACCATCAAATAGACCTTCTCGAGTTGGGTTTCTCAATTTTTGAACTCGGTAGAGGAAAAATGCTATATCTTGATTTTTCCGAAAACCAACACCTAAAACATTTCCACACCATGCTCAAACTATTTATGCATACCTAAGAACCATCATGACACACCATTTTGTTGACTAGATCATAAAACTAGGATTTTTGGTCATGCTAACATCAACCATGTTGACCACATCATGACTTTTCCAAACTTTCTCACCTATAATAACCTTTAACAAGCTTCATGACACACTACAACATCACCAAAATATTGCAATACCTCGGCATCACTCCTACAAGCCATCATACTTGCTCAATACACCTCATCAATGACAACTAGACCAAACATTCTCAACTCAACACATGGCATAAATGACTGAAAATACCAATCAACCTTCATGTCCCTTACACATTTTGACATCAATGACACCTATTAACATCAATGAAAACACCAATTTCAATTATGTGTACATCACCTCACCATCGTGAGCATCTTATGATTTTTTTATATAAGTATTCCATTTTCTCCCTCTTTGGGCCGAACCCCACATTACATGGCTCGAAGGAAAGCATCGAGATGGAAATGTAAGGAGCTATGCATTCATATCGATCTTACTACGGATGCTCACTCTTGCATTCATTTTCCTATAGCCTTTATGATGTTGGATGAGCTCTTGCTTCACAAATGATATTTCCCTCTTCATTTCAGTTCATATCACTCACACTTCATCATGTGTTCTCTCATTAACAAAGTAACGGACATGTGTGTGGCCTCATTATATTTCATTAAAGATCTTGGTTATTCTATAAATAATTTAAAATCTACACAAACCACTTTTCAAGGATACGATCACCGACATATGCCTCATATGGGGTGTATTTGGTTACTCATCACCGTCCCTCCTAGAAATGTCTGCATGAAGGTCATGGTCTTCAATTTTTCTCTATCTTATAATATTCTCCTATGACGTTCTTGGGCTCATATTTTGTGCATCATTTCTTCTTATGCATGTAAGTGTGTCAAGTTGTACCACCAAGGGGCTATTTATAAGATTCAAGGGGACACTAACCCTTGGAACTATGATACACTCAACTAAAAAGGGACATATAATTTCCCAACCTTGGATGAATTGTTTCCTATTTCATTCTAAGAATATCAATGTTTTAATTATCCCATATATTTTTATTCATGGAAATGTTATCATCCCAAATTGGTGGGGAAAATACCTCCAAATCTCTTGGAGTTAGATGATGATAATCCTACTAAGGTCATGCTTTGAATAACACTTATTATCTTCTTAAAATCATCACATCCAAGTTACCTCCTTCCTTGTTACCTCTTTCTCATGATAAGGATCCTTCAATTCAATCATTCATCTCACATACACCATAAGACCCACTAGAGCATATGGCCCAACTTGATACCATAGGATTCTTGTGCGGTGGATGCCTCTACATCTAATTATGACGATGGTTATGCTTTAGATTATCCCCATCTAGTTGGTTATTCCCATATCTGCAATAAGGAATTATTATGTTACCAAGAAAGCCTTTGCACTAAATTTTCTCATGACGCAAATGTCATCCTCATATGGGAGGAATCCTTGGAGCGATTCAACTTCTTCCCAACCGGTTCTTGACATCAAATTGCTCTACCACTACACCTCCACAAACCACCATCGACTGTCTAATCCATTTTCCCTTATCAAATAATATGCTTGGTTTCCTAGTTTTGACTATGAAGCTGATAATATCATGGGTGATGATCCTATCTATTTTACCCGATGACTAAGAAATGTGTTGCTCCATCAACACCATCTTCCCCATTCCATAGGTGTCATCTTCAAATACTCTTACTACCCTCTCGCATCCTATGAAACCCATATCCCTACCTCTTTCCCTTATGGATCCTCAGTCTTCTAGCCAAGCCATATTATACATGGCACGAGCCTTCAGGGCATAATGTTTCTTACTGTAGAACCTATAGATGTCACATGAACAAGATTGAATCTAAGGTCAAACATGACCAAACAAATAAGGCTACATAACCTTCTACTTCATCTCTCATCTTTTCAATCATCGCGGGTATTTCGTGCATACCGATCTTTGACTTTTGGGTTCTTTGTAGCAAGCCTACCATTCCCAAAACTTCTTCCCACAATTTGAATGTTGGGGTTGATTCCTCTTGGAACTAACCACCTTTCCTCAAACAAATAGCCCACAACCACGTATGGATCAACTCACCCCGATCCTCACCCCACTTTGGATGACATTAGAAATAACTTTCTCATCTAATTAGAGGATTCGATCGATGATATACTTTTTTCACAAGGTATGAAGTTCATTGATAGGTTCTTATTACATATCATATCATCAAGGACCTCATGACTCATGCTCGAAGTCACATCCTGAATCAAGTTTACGATATCATTCTAATACATTGCAAACTTTTTCCCCTCATGGATAGTTATCTACATTACCTAATTTCCTTTTTCTTCTTTCGCTTGAACACTCACCTCACTTCGGCTCGGCCCCCACTTGGGTTTTGTTAGTGTAGAATCACAGCACCCCTAAATGTCTACTGACCATATGGGTTGAGACTCTCATTTTGATGGCACAACATGGAGCATCTCTCAAGGTGTGGGACCTTGTGAGTTGAGAGAGCTCTGTATTGAGGCCGGTTCCTATCCCTCTGTTCAGGTGTACACAAACAAATTACAGAGGATCTATTCTAAATCTATTTTATCTACCAAGGAGATAGAGTTAGAGAGATGCAAGAAAATAAACCTAAGCTAACGAGGTGATACACCAAAGGAATGTTAGACACTTGTTTTGCAGTTTAACACAGACCACATGAATGTAATACAACAACATGCACAGATGACCAAATCACAATGATAGATCATAGAGAAAATAACGAATGCATGAGAGGGTCGAGAAACATCCATAGACACATATATTATTGCTAGGAGTCGATACAAGATATATGCAGGTATCAAGAGGAAAGAAACTTGCATTAAAACCCAAAGGAGAGGTTAGGAAAACTCCACAAATCCTTTTGTGAACAAAAGAAGAAGGGAGGGCACAAAATAGAAATGTCCAATCCTTTACAATGAGCCTCGACCTTTCTTTATAGATTAACACAGAGGGAAGAAGGAGAGGGAAGTGAGAAAACTAGTTTGAAGCTCAACCACTATCATCAATGCCTCCTGTAAAATCCACCCCAAAAAATCTATTTATTCCTACTTTAATTACTCATTCGGCACCTCGAAGGAGGAGGAGCAGTGGATCCGATCAAATCCGATCTGGTTTTAGGGAAAATAGATCCAATATTAATGCAGGAAGGCATTTCTTTGTTTTTTCCTCTACCTAAACCTCTCCAAATTTAAAGACTTGGATCTTCATGGCATGGGCAAAGCCGAGATCTTTCCAACGTTGCAGATTTGTAGCATTTTGAGCACCGAGCCGAAAGATATGCCCATTTAAAGTTTGAAATGGGTCCATACGAAAATGGCGGGAACCAGCTACCAAAACGGGCCCCCTTTTGAAACCAAACACATGGAAGACGGTGACACATGTCTCGAGGGTGGCATTTTTATATTTTGCCTTTAAGTGGGTCGAGTTGACGCGTAGCTTCTCCCATGGCTCATTCAATTTCTTCATATTTTGGCTAAGTCTTTTACTCGGCGGGTCATATATTTGACTAGGGACATGCGGAGGCCTGGCACTTGTTTGGGAACCTTCCCCCAATTTTACTTTTGAATAAGTGTTGTGTTGACACTTGGCACCCTTCGTTGGCCTGTCTCAATGCCTTGACTATTCAAACCCGACCTTGTCCCTTTATGAAGTGGACACGTGGAAGCGTCCGCTAGCTCTCCATACTTAGTCAATTTTGGGCCCGCTCTGTCCCACTTTTTAACTTGGACTACATGGCGAGCTTGTGCTCATTTGGGTTTTTACTTTTAGATCTACCTTTGGAGATGTGCCGAGTCAACGCATGGCAGCTTCCACTAACACCTTTTAAACTTAGTCTTTTAGACCTGCCCGTCCACTTTTTTGAATTTTAGTTGTTGACTATGTCCCTTCTTGGGCCTCGGGACACGTGGGGTCTGGAGCTCATTTGAGTCTCGCCCTTTTGATTTAATCTTTGGAGATGCGTCGTTTGGACACTTGGCGTCTGTCTGCCTCCTCCATACTTAGTCATTTTGGGGCTTGTTTTGAACTATTTTAGAGCCTCGACAACTTGAATCTTCGTCGTTTTCATTTTTTTTTTTTAGCCTCTGGATTTTTTACACTATCTTCTCCTTCTCTAACCTTGTTATTCCATTTCCAATCCCGCTATGTAATCTGTTTCTTTGGATTTGAAGCATGGGTTTCTCGTCAAAGCCATTTCTTGAATTTCTTCTTGCGGGGTCATGGTGATCAATTTTGTTGGGGGAAAAATAGTGATAACAATTTTTACACAACTAACTTCTTCCTTTGCTTGGGCTCTCAATTTCCCCTTGGGTTTTTACACAACTCCTTAATATCTCATTACATCCTTGATTGGGTTGATTTCACCGCTCGGATTTATCACCACATAGACCTTGGTTTCTCCTATTGTTGGATGACCTCAATCCCAATTCATCTAGTCTTTCCTATTGGATTGACATGGTATTCTTTACATCCTTTCCTAGGCCTATGGCCTTGCTTGGATTTATTTACCTAATTATACCTTGACGTCCTACCATTGGATGTCTTTTCCTTATTCCTCCTTTTGGCTTCTTAATATCGCATGGGTTGGGCTATCTTACTAATCCCCCTCTCACCAAATTCATCTATCTAATCACATTATCATTATTCCTAAGTACCATAGGTATCATTACATACATACATGTGAAAAGTAGGAAAATGATAAGAAAATCAACATATACAACAAACATCCATATACCAAATCAAAATATATATATATATATATATATATATATATATATATATATATATATATATATAACCAGCTTTTTATACATCAAAAAATCAATATATGGATCAATCCCATCTATAAAATGGCTCAAGCACCCTCACCCCCTATAGGGGGTCTTTCAAGGCTTTGACCCGATGGGGTAGCGTTGCTAGTAGATCCGGGCTATCTCGAGCTAGAGATTCCTCCCTATATCAAGTTTTGGAAGCCTCTCCTATACTCTCACCAACTATCTATCAAATGCAATGATCCTCTCGGTTGCTCTCCAAGCATCCAATAGTCAGTATCCTACTTTGAACCAGGGATGTTTGTACATGCAATAGACTCTTAAACATCACATTTATGCCGTTGGTAGCCACCAATAATTTTTCATCGTTATATCATCCTAGTGTCCGAGATGCCTCTCCAACTAGATCAAATGACCTCATTGAATCTCCTCAACCATCCTCTTGTAAAACCCAAATAAATGATATATGTTACTTATAATCCATATAGCACGTAAAGACCCATTTCTCAAGATCATCTCAACAACATCATATCACACATACACGGTTTCTCGGGTCTCTCCACGATGGTATCGCCATCTTCGCAGCCACCTAATACCTATGCCCCTCGGTCATTATGATGAGGCATGGATCCTATGTACTTTTCCCACTTGCTTCAGGGAACCAATTTCATGTCCCCTCTACATTGTGGTATGGACCTCTATCTCAGTGCACATGACATCTTGACCTAATCGGTCTCAAGAAACCTCCTCTTGACTACCGTATCTTATGCTCCCTCGAGTCATGGTGTTGGTTTCCTTGTTACTCCTCCTCGGTGCTCGGGAAAGCTTCGTCTACACCCCTAGACTTTTGAAGCTATGGTGGTAGATCCTCCATCGGATCCCTCATCCGAACCACTATCTATGACCTGTGGTGGGGCACGAACATCCCCACCACACCTATGCTTCCTTCGACCATTTACTCCAAAGAACTCGTACCCTACGAGGTCGTAATGGTGGTACCCTCACCTCTTCTCCTACACACTCTCTAGTATTTCAATGATGTTAGGGTGGAAATGGTGGTATCACTATGGAAATTGATCACCCAAACTACCTTGGGACCCTGCTCACCACATGGGTCTCCACCCAATGCACATAATGCATTGTCTCCTCGGTGAAGGAATATAAATACTTTATCTTGGAACAACTGGGCCATTAATCCAAGTTCCATATGTAGGAATTCCATGTAAATCATCAAGACCTACTGTGTTAGTGGCTAAAATGATCTAAGTGCTCTCACTTTCGACTTTTGTGCCCACTAAAGCACTCTAGATCCATCTTCTCAGCATGCCAATGGTGTCACTATGGACCTATACATTGGTAACCTCTCATATATCCAAGTGGTCAATAATATGACTAGTCCCACGAACCTCGACCTCTATACCGACCCCATAGAGATCGTGCACCAATTACACCCATATGGTGGTGCCCCAGTTTAAAAATACCATATGATATACACTATCTCTACATACTGTTATTAAAAATATTGGTATGGCTCCATCTGCTTTAAGGCGCACTATCCATGCCACAACAATCCCCATGACTACTTTATAGATATCTAGAATCCCTACAGATGCACCATGTTGATTATGACACATAGCATAATCTCGTCATATGTCTCATTCCCAATAGCCCATATGGATAAGGCTCTCCACTCTACATTATCCAAAATCAACTCACAATACATACAGTTTCCTCCAATGGGTAGCCTCAAAATCCCATGAACATCCTCTAAGGTCAATTCCATCTCCATGGTCTCTTGTATCATTCACCATCGAAAGGTGTTGGAACTAGTCTCCCATGTAGTTAAGAACACATTGTAATAGATCGAAATCCAATGGTATCCTGTGAATTTACATGATGCCCCAAAAACCCCAACCTTATAACTAGACTATCTCTACCTGACTCAATTTGGAAATCAATATGTTGATCTATAATACATCCACAATCCTCCATAAGAATATCCTACATTTTTCATGCAAGCACAAAATTATATCAAACAAACATTAGATGTCTACCAAAATCAATCAGATTGAAAACTAAAATTTTCTATATAATCCCTTGATTAGGGGATCATTTTTTTATCAAAAGTTCCCTAAACATCCCTAAATTGTGTCAATGTAGAAGATCATTTTGAGATATTTCCAACAACTATGAGAATGCAACAAATAGACATCGGGAGCTCTAGTTATGTCCGATCAAAGTTCAATTAACGGGAAAGTCAACTCTGGTCAACAGTGTCAATATTAGACCAATTACACTGTGACACGTGGCAAAAAGGCGTTGGAAAAATTGGAGGGGTTTTAACCACTGGTCTTTGACAATCATAAAATGGAATAGCCCATCGGAACAAGAGGCTCAACTTTTGTTATGGAGGGGAGCCCGACCGCCGTGAGGATGATTATATTATCACCGACGTGGTGGGTCCTCAAACCACCATGAGTTCGATTTTCCAATCGTGGGTCGACAGTGGTCTTATTCGTCATATTTCATGTGGGTCGAATTTTATATTACTTTGTAATTATTTCCACATTGTTGCCAAATGTAATGCATTATGCCAAATACTACGCATATATATATATATATATATATATATATATATATATATATATATATATATATATATATATATATATATATATATATATATATATATATATATATATATATCAACCTCCACATATTAATGTTCAAACATTAACCAATACAAATTTTCCAACCTAATGTACATGACAAAGACCACGTGGTGGTAAGTGATGGTGGGGCAAACCAAGCCATGCGTGGAAGCTTCCACGTGAGAAGGAGGAAGGGGGCGGTTAAGCCTCAAGTGGTCCTTTGACCACTTTACTTGCGTGGGAAAGGCTTTATTAAGCCTAAAAATTTACTCCTCCACCAAATGTGGGATATAACCCACTTAACCATATCCACCCCTAAGGGAATTTATCCCTTCCTAAGTGCAATCCGCCCACTATGGGATATAATCCCATCTAAATGCTACGGGGAGGATAATATTAGCCTTAAGATAATTTTTAATACATTATTTTAAGGGCCCTATTTTAGTATAAATAGGGAACCCATTTCTTTGTAATGGACACACAGATACAACATAAGCTCATTCCTAGAGCTTGGAAAGGTGGAGATCAAGCCAAGAGGAGAGTTAGATATTATGTCAATGACATAGTTGTGTGAAGTCCTAATTTATTTAGGCATTATTATTTTAATTATTATTGACCTATTATTTTTAGGCAATAGTAAATTAAAATTATTGTGACTAAGAGTTATTAATACTACCTAGTCGGCCCATAGCACCACACTAAATTATTGTGAAGCCTGGAAAATCGATCGGAGTGCCATAGGAGGTTATGAAGCGTCTGAAAGGCCGATCAAGAATTGGAGGATTCGAATAGTGGAGTTGGTGCCATAGAGCTTTCCAAATATGCCAGGAAAGGGGAAGTCGGGTGTTATATTTCACCCTTGTCATCTGAAGGTCTAGATATTCTTCTAAGAAATTTTTAATAGTTTCCATTAGGTTTTCTTATGAAAGTACTATTGTAACTTACAAGTTTTGACTAGTGGAACAGTTTGAAAGAACCCGAGACGTAGGCAATTTCCAAACTCCATAATCAACCTTTTTGCAAAGTGTCATACTTATTGCATTATTTTAAGTTGATTTTAATGGGGTAAAAATTAAATAGTAATTTGATAAGCCTATAAGGGTCCGAGATCGGGTAAATAAAAACTTGATCATTTTCGGATCAAGTTGGTATCAAAGATGGTTTAGCTCCATTTTGCTTCAATAAATCTGATTAACTGAGTGATTGCTTTAAGATTGGTGCAGTTGGTTTAATTTGTGTGAACAGGGTATAAGTGCACTATGGGAAAGATGTCTAAATAGGCGAAGCTTGAGGAAATTGAAGCTTATAATCACCAGATCTAGGAAGAGAACTCTCTCCTGCGATCAATGTACTACTCCTTAGAAGAGGAGAATGTTTATTTAAAATCAGAATTGTAAACCAAGGATGAGCTCTTGGCAAGGTTACAAAGTGTGGTGATTAGAGAAAGGAAATACCTTCAACTTCAAATGCAGTGACCATGGCAGATGATTGCATTGTAATTTGTTCACCACTAGAATCTTCTTCTTCCTCCGATTCGGTTTCTGATTTAGGTAATGAAGTCTTTGGTTTATTTTAAAATCATACTAAAGGCATTGGATCCAAGTTACTACATAAAATGGGGTTTTATGGAAGAGGCCTTGGTAAAAATGGCCAAGGCATTACTAACCCAATACAGGTCAAGGATTGTCCTTGTTTTGTAGGTTTGGGTTTTTCTAGTGCGGGAATGGATATTGGAGAATGCTCCAAGAACACTGAGAAGACAAGCTTCTGAAATCAAAGTGAATACCCCACTAGTCCTGCAAGAAGATTCTAAGAAGGAAAGTTGTGCTTCGTCGTCATAGGCAAGATGTGGTAAGAGAAATCAACAAAGAGGTAATGAGATTCCACCTCCAATTTCTTACCATAATCATAAGCACAATAAAACTTTTGATCCACTTTTTCAGCTTAAGAAGTATGGTTATGATTTTCAGAAGATGTGGAATTCCTTTCCATGTACTTTTTGTGGATTGCATAATCATTTTGTGGCTAGATGTTGGAAGAGAAGGACATTGATGAAGAATTTGATGTCGTTCGTCAGGAACAAGGCAAATCAGAAAGACCAATCTCATCATGCAGAGTTGAGAAATGGAAGAAAGATTTCCTCATCCCAAAAGAAGGAGATTAAGAGGAATTTTTGTGCTCATTTCCATAGGAATGGGCACCAGTGGACAATTTTGGAAACTACATCCATCTCGCCATCAGAGTAATGGTAAGCCAAAGATGGAATGGAGGCCTATTGCAAAGGAAAAAGAGTTTTCTACTCCACCACCAGTTGACAATTCAACCTAGGACCAGGTAATACCTGAAAGTGAAAGTCCTTTA
The DNA here is from genome assembly GCA_018340775.1 of Taxus wallichiana var. yunnanensis. Taxonomy (NCBI): domain Eukaryota; kingdom Viridiplantae; phylum Streptophyta; class Pinopsida; order Cupressales; family Taxaceae; genus Taxus; species Taxus wallichiana. The sequence goes on from CM031236.1 coordinate 587,243,497, forward strand.
AAATGGGTAAGTCAACAATTTTTCAATTATATATTGCATAATTCATATTGATGAATAGTATGTAGTATTTGTTTAGAGATCAGATTCTGTGAGAAAATGTTGAGAGAAAGGTTTACCATACTCAGTGGATTTTCTTACTTAGAAAATTTGATTAATGCTCCAAACATATCTCCTAATCAACTTGTGAGTACTTGTTACAGCTTAGATATAGGATTTGACTCATATAAAGCTTGGAGATTGATCTTTCATTTGTACAAGCATTAGAGTTCGTAGAAGTCAGCTCGAAACCTCATTCTGTGTAGAGGCATTGTGACCGTGTAACAGAATGGTAGCTGAATCACCATTGGCATTGATGTCAAGTCAGAACTTCATTCTATGAAGAGGCCATCATGGGCAACTAGCAGAATGGTACCTGATATAATTTGTCAACAAAAGGAGCTCTCAAAAGATTAGCTTAGAATGTCATTTAGTGTCAAGGCATTACGACCACACATTCAAATGGTAGTTGATCATCAGACTTAGCATTGCATAGCAGAGGTGTTGAGGTCTACAAGAGACTTAGCACTGCACAGTGGAGGCATTGAGGTGCAAGAGACTTAGTTACGCATGGTGGTGGTGTTGAGCTCTGCAAGATACTTAGCACTACATAGCAGAGGCGTTGAGATCTGCAAGAGACTTAGCACTACACTTGTAGAGGTGTTGAGTCTGCTGCAAGATACTTAGCACCGCACAACGAAGGCGTTGAGGTCTCAGTAAGAGACTTAGCACCTTTGGCGAAAGGCGTTGAGGTCTGCAAGAGACTTAGCACTACACGGAGGCGTTGAAGTCTAAAAAGGGACAAGTCTTTTTCCATCACCGACATTGAATCAATCATAGCTCTAAGTATCATGGAGTTCCTTCGAACCAATTTGGATTATGTGGAATCAACTCGGAGCCAATAGTTGTGTTATAGAGTCAATGAAGATACTTGTTGTTAGATATATGGAAGCTTAGCACCACATAGAAGGAGCATAGAGGTTTCATTCAGAAACTTAGCACCATACAGCGGAGGCGTGGAGGTCTTCTTTGGATATCAGAGTGGCACGGTAGAAGCATCATGGGCCCATAGCCCATAGGTCCAGGATAAGAGCAAAGTTGTCGAAGTGAGAAGGTTTGGGAGAAGAGACCAAAGGGTCTACTACAGCAGCACTTCCGAGGTGGCAGCAGAGTTTCCAGATTCAGGACAGATGGAAAAATGTTCCAATATAAGCTTTTTGGGACAAAAAGCCTTTCTTAGTGGGGAGGTGTGATCAGGGGATCATTTTTGATATCAAAAGTTCCCTAAACATCCCTAAATTATGTCAGTGCAGAATGTTGTTTTGAGAGCTTTCCAACGACTATGAGAACGCAACTCTAGTTATGTTCGATCAAACTTTAGTCAATGGGAAAGTCAACTCGGTCAACAAGTCAATATTGGACCAATTGCACTGCGACACGTGGCAAAAAGGCGTTGGAAAAATTGGAGGGGTTTTAACCACCGGTCTTTGACAATCGTAAAATGGAATAGCCCATTAGAACAAGAGGCTCAACTTTTGTTATGGAGGGGAGCCCAGCCGCCGTGAGGACGATTATATTATCGCCGACATGGTGGGTCCTCAAACCACCACGTGGCTTGCCACCACGAGTTTGATTTTCCAATCGCAGGTCGACAGGTGGTCTTATTCATCATATTTCATGTGGGTCGAATTTCATATTACTTTGTAATTATTTTCCATGCATTATTTCCAAATGCCACGCATTATGCCAAATACCATGCATATATATCAACCTCCACACATTAATGTTCAAACATTAATACAACCAACCATACAAATCCGCCAACCTAATGTACATGCCAAAGACCACGTGGTGGTAAGCGGTGGTGGGGGAAAACCAAGCCATGCGTGGAAGCTTCCACGTGAGGAGGAGGAGGGGGCGGCAATTAAGCCTCAAGTGGTCCTTTGACCACTTTACTTGCATGGGAAAGGCTTTATTAAGCCTAAAACATTTACTCCTCTACCAAATGTGGGATATAACCCCTTAACCATATCCGCCCTAAGGGACTTTATCCCTTCCTAAGTGCAATCCACCCACTATGGGATATAATCCCATCTAAATGCTACGGGGAGGATAATATTAGCCTTAAGATAATTTTTAATACATTATTTTAAGGGCCCTATTTTAGTATAAATAGGGAACCCATTTCTTTGTAATGGACACACAGACACAATGAGAAGCTCATTCCTAGAGCTTGGAAAGGCGGAGATCGAGCCAAGAGGAGAGTTAGATATTATGTCAATGACATAGTTGTGTGAAGTCCTAATTTATTTAGGCATTATTATTGACCTATTATTTTTAGGCAATAGTAAATTAAAATTATTGTGACTAGGAGTTATTAATACTACCTAGTCGGCCCATAGCGCCACACTAAATTATTGTGAAGCCTAGAATATTGATCGGAGTGCCATAGGGTGTTACGAAGTGTCTGGAAGGCCGCCGAGAACAGAGAAGATTCGAATAGTGGAGCTGGTGCCAAAGAGCTTGCTGAATACACCAGGAAAGTGGAAGTCGGGGCTATATTTCACCCTTGTCATTTGAAGGTCTAGATATTCTTCTAAGCAAGTTCTTAATAGTTTCCATTAGGTTTTCTTGTGAAAGTACTATTGTAACTTACAAGTTTTGACTAGTGGAACGGTTTGAAAGAACTCGGAGACGTAGGTAATTTCCGAACTCCGTAATCAACCTTTTTGCAAAGTGTCATACTTATTGCATTATTTTAAGTTGATTTTAACGGGGTAAAAATTAAACAGTAATTTGATAAGCCTATAAGGGTCCGAGATCGAGTAAATAAAAATTGATCATTTTCCAATCATCCCTACACCATCATCCTCTAAAGAATGTCCTTCCTACCCCGATGTTATTGGCCTCCTGTTGTAAAGGGGCTAATGCCATCTAAGCCAAATTGCAGTCGGGACTTTCCCAAATTTGACTCGAGAAAAATATATAAAATGACAAAACCAAATTCAAATCCCTACAAAACCCACTTGTATTTGTCCTAACCTACCCGATGATGAAATTTTGGACAAAAATGAAGCCCTAAAAACTCTCAAAAAAGTTAAAATACCAAATAACACCTAACATGATCAACAACATTAAATGTAATGACTTACCATTGGTCATGCCCCGCCGCATGCACCACCTCGTTGTCCTCCATTGCCACCTTGTACTCATGCCATATCATCAAAATACCCTCAAATTTGGAATTACGTGTATCTTTTCCTCAATTAAAAAATAGTTAAAAGAAAATAAACACATCACATGCCCCTATATATAAGCCTTTTTATTCAAATTTGGTCACGCTAACCCTAAACCTCCCAAATATCATTGTTTTCATTCTTGAAATCCAAAAATTTTGTTGTTTGTTGCATCTTGAGCGTCATCTAGAACCATTACTTTGACCTATTACACAAATACATCTCATGCCAACTCAAGATTTTTCCTTATTTTTAGAATTTTTATGACGTGAAACATTAACAACATCTCAACACGATGAGATGACATCCATCCCATGGGCCCTTAGCTAGGTGATTTATGTCTTATTTTACTGATGATCCTCTAGTGTTTCTTTTCATTTTTTCTTCTCGCAGGTTCTTACAAAGCATTGATTATTCATGTGCAGTGCAATGAGTGACACTATCAGGTACGCATTGGTGGGTATATTTCATTTCATCTAGTCCTTTATTTATTACTTTCAACGTCTACTTTAGATATCAATGTTACATATTGTTTCATTCCATTGACCTCCCCATGTTGCACTATTGGTACATGCCATGATCAACGGCTAGGGCATATGTATACACTTAAGTTTTCACTTTTCATATTTCATACATGTTACTAACTATTCCCTTATGTAGATATGATTAACTAAAATTAAACTAATAACCTAATGGAAGATATAGTAAATTAGTTAATCTAAATAGGAGGACTAAAACATTGTGCTAAAAGAATTAAAACAAGTATGAAATAATTGTAATCTAATATTATAAATGAAATTAAACCCTAAATGTCTAAGAGAAGGGAGAGAAATGGTGTAGCTAAATGGAGAGGATTATCGCAAGTTTTCGCGAGTTTGAACAGAGAATTTGAAAGTGAAGACAAATACTCTTGGACCTGCGAAGGGAAAATCTGGGTATTCGGAGAGTAGTCTGGAGCACACTGGAATAGTATTGGGGCACCCAGGGCACCCTGGTCTTCTATCTCAGGCGCTCTAAACATTATAAATGATCGAACCTACATTTGGTATGGTCGCAATTTTGTTATGAATGCTTCATGTATGTCACACTAGATTCACATGAACTCTATAATGTCCTACAATGCAAAGAGAAGTATCAAAACCCTAGAGAAATAAAAGATGCATATGAATGGGTCAAACTGATCTCACTGCCAAACTAGTGGATTTATCGGCGAGCGTTGCACTACATTGACCCTTATATAGTCCTTGTGCATGTGTGTGTGTTGTGCCTAGGTGCTCTCGTTTGATTACACTTTGTGAAATAGCGAGAAATAGTAACTATAACAAATGTACATAGAATGTGTGCATGGAATAGAATAGAATACCTCCCCCTATGAAGTGTGTGTGATGTAGATCTTCCTAGCCTTGATGCATGGTCCTATGTGGATGTAATGGATGCAACTATAATGGAGTGATAGGTAGTAGTGCTATTAGAGGGCCCTCATATGGTCTTATAAGCTTTATATTTATAGGGAGCTCAAGTTTAATTATGAAATTAATCCCGACAATCTTGACTGAGGAAAAGATAAAGACAACAAACAACTAGAAAAGTGCCAAAAGAAAGTAGAAAAGAGTGTGCATAGACCGAGGCACCCAAAAGTGGTACTAGGGTGCCGAGGGCACCCAATACTGAGTTGGGGCACCCACGAATTTGGGCTAGAATGACAAGGCAGTTGTGAAATGGGTGGGTATGTGCTGGAAAACACAGGAAGTATGAAATAAAATATAAAATAAAGATGGCCAAAAGGTGGGATTAATTAGTACTTTAACCACTTGAGAACCTTCTAAATAATAGTATAATACCATCCTAAATTATGTTTAAAGTGAATAATTGTTTTTCTACATTTACCCCCACTTTATGTTGGTGAGTGGAAAGCTCAAGTAACATAAAGTAGATAGAGATGCGTACTGATATCCATGTAGAGTGTAGAAGGAAATGCATCAATGGACTAGACTCAAGCGTGGAATGGCCAAAATAAAAATATGGAGGAGCATGGATTCTAAATATGAAAAGTGTGAAAAAGTTATGAGAGTAAACCTAAGGTGGAAGGCATGCGTAATTTCTTTGTGTGTAATGTACCTGCATGGTTAGTATGGCAAGTACATCGCGCGGTGTGTTGTCATTTTCATTTTCATTTTCGTTGTTGTTGTTGTTGTTGTTGTTGCCTCAATTTATCTGTGTTTCTCATATGGCGGACGTGCAAGGAGAAAACACTCAAGTAGTCAAATATGTATGTATGTAAAAATGTTGTGTAAAATACATAAGTGTAAATTACGCAAATGTAAAATATGCTAGAAAAAGTGTAAATGGAACATGTGTACTGAATCCATATTGAGAAGAAGGGTGTAGAAGGATATCATGTACTGTCACGAGTTTTTTGGGTGATCTCACACCACCCTGGATGAAGAATTGTAGGGAGGAAATGCTCTGTGTCCTCCAAATCTAACCACTTCGGTTGTAATTTTTTAAAGAGATCTTTATATTGCACTAGTTTCTTGGGTGATCCTATGCCACTAGACAAAGAAGTGTATAGAGGCCACCCAATGTAACCCTTGAGCCTGTAATTGCTCCGCAGAATTACCGAAGGACACCATGTCTGTTATGGCCGTTGTGTATGGAGTTTGTAAATTGCTTTGAACTCACTCGCAATGTCTGCAAACGGTGTAAATACACTATGTTAGTATAAAACCCACAATGATGCCCCCCCTCTTTTGGGGTGCATGCGATGACCCTGGAAGGAGAATGTGTCCCAAAAGAGGACCAACCGCACTCGACAGAACCAACTCAACCCTATAGGGGGAAAGGGAAAGCACTTGGTAGATACCAAGGCGTGCACAAAAGGGGATGGCTAGCCAAAACAAGTGTTAGTCCGCAAGCACATGCATGTAATAAGTGTAAAAACGTAAAAAGTATAGAAAAACTACCAAGCACAGTAGTGTAAACACGTAAGAAACAGCAAGAATACCACACAAAGTGGGTTACAAACAAGGGACATCACTGACAATGTTGCAAGACACACAAGGCCAAAACTACCACAAACAAAAGACAAGTGTGCACATAAGTTAAGGGAAAATCCCATATAGAATAGAAAATAGACAGAAAAGTGAAATAACATCAAACTAGTATTCATGGAAACATAGAATCCTGCAAAATGTGTGATTTATAAGTCAAATGTGGATTCCCCAATGACACCGGTATAGTAAGGGTAGAAGGCGAGTATCCATGTTGCGTGTAGAGTCATGTATTTGTGATCACACTAAACAAATAGGTTAATGTGCATGTGTGTATGATAAAGACATAAAAAAGCAAGCTAACATGTGTAGTAAATTGAACATACAAAACACTAGTAAAGAAAATGTAAATGCCCCCAAGACAATGCAAAGATGCAAAGTGAATGGATGGAATGGAATGCAAGATGGAATGATAGGAGAAACATGCCCCCTGAGTGTATGGAAGTGTATGCAATGAGGTTCATTTTGTTTACCCCCTTAGTAGTCAATAATGAACCATAAATGAGAGTGCATCATCAGGAAATGGTCGAGTAGTGTTGGTTGTGTATGGCGCGACCGCGATGAGGGTGTATGTGTAGCAGTGATGAGATGTGCCAAGGGTAAGGTGTGTGTGAACCCTATAGCATAAGTGTATACCACAAATTTGTTGAATAGATGAGTGATGATTTAGCCCTAAGCGTATATCACTATGGAAGAAGTGGATGGTGAGGAAAGATAAGTGTGGATCCTATAACCTAAGTGTATACCACGACATGTTGAATGGATGAGGGTTGATTTATCCCTAAGCGTATATCACTACATGATGGTATAATAAGAGGACAATTTTAGCCTATATTGTATGTCACTATGAGATGGGTGATGAGGTTGAATGAAGTGTATATAAGTATGTGGTCGATAGAAGAAGGTGGTTATTCAAAGCACTAAGCGTAAACCACTATGTGATGAAGAAGGATAAGGGTGGTGATTTAGCCTAAAATGTATACCACTAAGGGATGAGTAGGATGGGATTAGAATGGAAGGCTAGGAATAGATAAATATTGGATATGATGATAGGAATGGAGATTTAACCTAAGGTGTATACCACTACATGGTGATAAAAGGCATGATATTGCAATAGAATAATTCAAAAAAGTGATAAAAGGATAATGTAATAGGATGATAGAATGTAATAGGATAATGTAGAATGGACAAAAGGGAGTGGTGATTTAGCCTAAAGCTTATACCACTACTAAATGATAGGATTTAGTAGAATGTGAAGGTCGAGTGGATAATAGGATAGATGGGAAGGATGAGGGGGATGGTGATTTAACCTAAGGTGCATACCACTACGATAGGTGATGCAGGAATGAGATAGAGTATATGGTTAAGTTGATAGAATAATTGGGAATGACGAAAGGAGTGGTGATTTAACCTAAAAGTGTATGCCACTATAGGATGATGGGTGTGGGTGATGATATAGCCTAGAGTGTTGGTCACTAGTCCGATGAATGTGGTATGATGACATGTTGCATGTAGGTAAGGTCCATTTGATTGGTAAACCCTCGGTAGTCGAGTATGGACCGAGGAACTAAAGTACGTCATAGGGTGGTGAGTGCAAGCGCATAGAACAATGTGTTATAGGTGACCAAAGGGTGTACAGGATGTGTAAATGCACAGGAAAATTTAGAAAGTGTGATGATAGGTGTAGATAGAATATGCAATGGTGATAGGTAAAGCTAGACCCATGGATAATGTGACCTAGTGTAAATATAGAATGTATGGATGAAATATAAAACTAGACTCATATATGATGATGACTAGTGTAGTGTGTATGAGATAGATGATGTAGAAATAACTAATAGATGGTGTATAGGATAATGTAAGATGTGTGGTGTGTGGGGTTTAGTGTAATGGTAATCCCTCAATAGTCTAGTGTGAACCGAAGCACAAGAGTGCATCATTGGGTAATGAGGTGTGGCGCGCCAATCTAAGTGTAATATTTCTTGAGGTGCATGACATTTAACGGGTTTTTGAGTGGTTTTCTAAGGAGGATGGCAAGGCAATAAACACCACCACCAATATTATCCGTGATAACTTAAGGACCTAGCTAGTTGGGCTTAAATTTACCTTTGAGTGTTGCTTCAAATTTTGTGTTTTTCTAGTTTTCTTTAAGACAACCTAGAATCTCTAGAATGGGTCTTACAGTTGTAAGCATGTGAGATGCGGGATTGGTATGCACGGAGATTTTCCAATGCTTGGATTCATCGTGAGTCTAACATATCTAATTCATGTAAACAATTTTTGTGGTATTCGTTGTCCTTAAGAATGCCTTTAAGGGATATTTGTAAGGTTGGTATCTCGAGTTCTAATGGAATAATTGTCTCAACGCCATAAACTAGGGAGAAGGGGGTGGCATTAGTAGGAGCGCGGACGCTAGTGCGATAAGCCCATAATGCGTAGAAAATTTGATTATGTCAATCAGTGTCACTAGATTCAATGGTCTTACGTAGAATTTTGACAATAGTTTTATTGGTAGCTTCTACTTGGCCATTGCCTTGTGGATAATAAGGTGTGGAAAATGATTGTTTTATTTAAACTTAGCACAAAATTTCTTGACATCTTTATTTTTGGAGGATCCATTATCAATGATAATGGCAAATGACACACCAAAGCATGTGATAATGTGTGTGGTAAGAAAGTTACAAATGTCGGTACCAAGTGGTTGTATGTAAGGGTGTTGCTTCAACCCACTTGGTGAAGTATTTGTGGTGGTAATGATGAATTTGTGGCCATCAGCAGATTCTGGGTTAATGAGGCCAATTAATTCAAATCCCCAAAGTGAGAAAGGCCACGTGGGCATGATGGGTTAGAGATCATAAGCGGGTGCGTGATGGAGGTTACCATGTTTTTAAAATTTTTCGCAACACTTGTCATAATCAAGGCAATCCAGTTCCATTATGGGCCAATAATACCCATTTCGTAAGAGTTTTTGTATCATGGATTTTCCTGAAAAATGACCACCACAAATACTATCATGAATGTTAGATATTTTCGTAGGGATATCTGTGAGGGGAAGAAAATGGAGAATAGGACCATCGATAGCACGTTTGAAAACTTAGTTCCGATAATAACATAACGAGTGGCTTTGCGACACAAACCGGGGCTTCATGGGGTTGGAGAGTATCAGGAATGGTTTGTTTATATAGATAGTTATAAATAGGTGTGAACCATTCCTTGGTATCGTGGCTATGGGTGATGGCACTAGATACAATGGGTATGGTAGAAATAGAATGTTATCATAAGTGGGTAATGATAAAAGTGGCCTGGTCATCAATGATATCTTGTGGGATAAGCGAGGTTGCACTTGGCCATGGTGGCATGCATGACGATTGTCTTTACGTGGGATGGTAGTGATAGAATAAGACTCAAAGGTAGCTAAAAGGTCTTTTACAAATTCATTATATAGGATAAGATGTTCCTCCTTAGTGTGGTAGATGTCATTGACTTGGTTAATGACTAATTGAGAGTCACCATGGACACACAAGTTACGAATGAGGAGTTTTTTAGATGTAAGTAGACCTAAAATGAGGGCTTCATATTCGGCAACATTATTTGTGCATGAAAACCCTAACCGATATACGCAAAGGGGAGTGGGTCACCATGTGGAGTAATAAAGACCACACCAAAGTCGCTAGAACTGAGCGGAAACTATACCCATCAAATTACATTGTCCATATGTGTGATTCAATAGTATAGGAAGTGAAATCATCACAAAAGGAATCAGAAATAGGGGAAGCATCCAGGAGAGGGCAACGGCCAAGTGATCGCGAGATGACTTCCCCTTAATGGATTTTTTAGGGATGAACATGAAGTCAAATTTATGTGAGTAGCATGACCCATCGAGCTAAACGTCTAGAAAGGTGGGTGTGGGAAAAGATAGCATAAAGGGTGAACTTTAGTGATAATGTGAATTTCATGATTAAGGAGATAATGACGTAACTTGTCCACAATGAAGACAAGGCCAAGGCATAATTTTTCGATATAGCTATAATTACATTCATAAGAGAGAAGTGTGTGAATGATATAGTAGATGGCACATTCACGATTGGGTATCATCATGTTGGGGACTAATGGAATGTAACACCTATATACAATAAAAAGGGGAGATATGTGACTGTTGGGACTAAGGAAGTGGGTTTAAGAGATAAGATTTGATGTGATGAATTTTTGTTAGCAGTGTTCATCCCAAACAAACTTTTTATCTTTTTCATGAGACGTGTAAATGGATGTGTTTTATCAACCAGTTGTGCGATAAAACGTCGAATAGCTTGAATTTTTCCTTGCAAAGAGTGGAGTTGATGAAGGTTTTTCGGTGGAGGCATGTCGAGAATGGATTTGATTTTGGTTGGGTCAATTTCTATGCCACGACGTGAAATAATGTATCCAAGTAGCTTACCTATGGTTACCCGAAAACACATTTTTTTGGGTTGATATGTACATGATATTGGTGTAATCGTTCAAATATTACACAAAGGTCCCGTGCATGAGAGGAGTGCTACTGACGAGATTTTTAGAATATCATCCACATAGTCTTCAATAATCTTGTGGATGTAGTCATGAAAAATATGGGTCATGGACGTGTTGGTAGGTGGCCCTGCATTCTTGAGGTCAAATGGCATAACAGTATAGCAGAATGTACCCCATGGTGTGGTAAAAGAGGTTTTCTCTTGGTCAGTAGGATTGATCTTGATTTGATTATAACCCAAAACCATCCATAAAGGATAGTATATCGTATCCAATGCAATAGAATCGATAATAACATCGATGTGGGGAGGGGAAAACTATCCTTAGGGAAAGCTTTATTTAAATCACAAAAATTAGTACAACAACATACATGACCATCAAGTTTCATGATGGGAACAATATTAGATACCCATTCAAGATAATCAATAGTGTGAATAAATCCAACATCTAATAATTTTTGGATTTCTTCTTTGACTAATAGTGTAACTTTAGGATGCATCTTACGGATCTTCTATTAATGGGATTAACACGGGGTTAAGGACAATATTATGCATTACTACAGAGGTATCGATACTGTCATATCGCTATAGTCCCAGGCAAAAATGTCAGAGAAATCGTGAAGGACTTTCTTGAGATCCTTTTTCTCAATGGGGGTAAGGGAAGGCGCAGCCAATAAGACTATATGGGGATTTTCAAGTGTGCCTAAATTATGTTGGATGGTTTCTTCATTGATAAGGGAAAATGTTCCTCAATATATTGCTCGGTGGGAATAGTGTTAAGTGTCAGAATTCATTCGATATGGCTATCGGATGCTTCCTAACAAACCATATTAATAGTTGGGAGAGATTGGTGTCGTTTATGGTGAAAAGGAGGTAGAATATCGTAAGCTCCCAGATGATCAAGCAACGCATCATTAGTAAGAAAGGCATCGGTATTATTCCAAAAGAAAGGGGCATCATGTTGATAAGTTTGGGGTGCAGAAATGGGAGAGACACAACGTGGCATGTGGTGGTGTATCTCTAAAAGTGATGAGGGGAGGTGATATCCAAGGCCAAACTTATCTAAACATGATGGGAGATCCCAAATTTTGGTGATTTTGTGGTCTTGATAGTGAGATAAACCAAAACCATGGAGATAGTCATATCCTAACTCATATTTGGACAGATCTAGGTGAGCAATCGGGAGATAGGTGGATCCAAAGGGTGGTCAACAAAGTTACAATACTCAAAAGGGGAAGGGTCAAAGATACATCATAAACAATACCATGGTAATGGAACTTGAGTCGTGCATGGAGCATAGAAGGAACCACATGCATAGCATGGATCCAAGGCCTACCGAGGAGAATTTTATAGTTAAGGTCATTGGGCATGACATGACATGGGATAGTAATCATACATGGGCCAATGGTAATGGGTAGTTGGACAATACCTAAAACATGTTTTGGGATGTTATCAAAACCATGAATAGAAATGGTGGAAGGAGTAAGGGATGCTAAAGTCATGCCAATATGGTGAAGAAAATTGATGTTACAAATATTGAGGCAAACCCATTTGTCTAATGCACACTTAACACTTACATTGTTAATACACACCGGATATATAAGGGGGTCATGGGCTAAGAATTTCGTAGGGAAATATTATCGATGTGAAAGTGATTTGATCTTTGTTAAGGGATAAATCTGAAATGAACTTATGGTAAACATATTTGGGTGATAAGTGTGGAGAAACATAATGGGTAGCTAAGTATTTTTGTAGGTGAAGTAGGAAGTTTGGGTATTTTTGTAAGTATACATGAATAGATATGCTCATGGTGAGTGAGTGTGGCGATAACTAAATGGCATTAGAAGAAAAAGAGAAGTGAAAAGCATAATGATAATGGACCGCTCTAGAAAATGCGAAAAGGATATGTCGTCGGGTTCACCAAAATGATTAACTAAAATTAAACTAATAACCTAAGTGGAAGGTATAGTAAATTAGTTAATCTAAATAGGAGGACTAAAACGTTGTGATAAAAGAATTAAAATAGTATGAAATAATTGTAATCTAATATTCTAAATGAAATAAAACCCTAAATGTACAAGAGAAGGGAGAGAAATGGTGTAGTTGATTAGAGAGGACTTTAACAAGTTTTCGCAAGTCTGAATAGAGAATCTAGAAGTGGAGAGGAATACTTGGGACCCTACGAAGGGAAAATCTAGGTATTCTAAGTGTCCTGGGGTGCTGGGAATAGTATTGGGGCTCCCTGGGTGCCCGGTCTACTATCTAGGGTGCTTCGAACAATGTAAATGCTCAAAACCCTAATTTGTATGAGTCAATGTCGCAAGTTGGTTTTGAATGCTTCTTGTCTGTCACACTAGATTTCTTGAGTGAACTGTGTAATGTCCTACAATGCAAAGAGAAGTATCAAAACCCTAGAAAAATAAAAGATGCATATGAATGGTTCTGACTGACCTCAGTGGCCAAACAAGTGGACTTATCACCAAGCGTTGCATTACATTGTGGACCCTAATATAGTTTTGGTGTGTGTGTGTGTTGTGCCCTAGGTGCTCTCGTGTCAGTTACACTTTGTGAAGTAGCGATAAATAGTAACTATAAAAATGTAAATAGAATGTGTGCATGGAATATAATAGAATTTATCCCCTATGAAGTGTGTGTGATGCAGATCTTCCTAGCCTTGATGCATGGTCCTATGTGGATGCAATGGATGCAGCTCTAATGGAGTGATAGATAGTAGTGATGATTAAAGGCCCTCATATGGTCTTATAAGCTTTATATTTATAGGGATCTCAAGTTTAATTTCACAATTAATCTGACAAGGTCGACGAGGAAAAGATAAAGACAACAAATAGCTAGAAAAGCCCAAAAGAAAGCAGGGAAAGGGTGTGCATAGACCTGGGGCTCCCAGAAAAGTGGGACTAGTGGCGCCCAAGATACGGCTTGAGGCACCTTTGTGAATTTGGGCTAGAATGATGGGGCAATTGTGAAATGGGTGGGTATGTGTTGGAAAATACACGGGAAGTATGAAATAAAATATAAAATAAAGATGGCTAAAAGGTGGGATTAATTAGTACTTTAACCACTTGAGAACCTTCTAAATAGTAGTATAAGACCGGGCTAAATTATGTGTAAAGTGCATAATTTTGTGTCTACAAGATAAGGGTTGTTGTTGAATCTATTTCTTGAGCGGGTTCCTTAAGGGATATTATGGGAATGGGGAATGATTATTCACATAATCATTATGGGCTAGAGACAATACACAAAGAGAGTATCGCTATGTGGTCCTAGCCTTAGTTGTCCTTACATTAGTCATCCCTATCACTTTGTGTCTCACACACATTACACACACCGACACCTTACTTGTATTTCACCATTTGACACTTTGTTCGATGCACAACACCTATTTTTCACTTTGCATGACACATTACCCCATGTCTTCATCCTTGGTCGACATGATCGCTCGTGGGAGAGTTTTCCGGTGTTAGTCTATCTTTTTGGATAGACTAAATATAGCATGAGGCTAGCTTTCTATAGTTGTCCTTCAAGGGGGTAGTCTATTTATAGTAGCAAGAGAGAGAGAAAGATGTTCATTTGAGAGAATTTTGACTCAAGGAGTGGATTTTTTTGATATCCCATATGTTTTTGCTTTATTTTGGACTTGAAGTCATAGACAAGACTATAAAGGAGTATATGCCTCTTTTATGTAGGCAAAACCTTAGCACAAAAAAGGTTAGCTATGAAGGAGGGGTTTCAAGTGACGAATGACCATGGGATTTCATCCCGAGAAGGACAAAAAGTATCCATGAGAATCATGCCATGAATAGAGTCATGGTACTCATATTTAAGATAAGCTTGAACGGTGACGGATAATCACACAATTATTTTTGAGTCATTGGTCCTGAAAATAGGTAGGTGGAGGTATAGGTTCACTCAAGGGACGAGCATGTGTGAGACATAAAGTGATGTAGTACTTTATACAACAATAGAAAGGTTGAAGATGCAAGGAATTAAGGGGCTCATGTTCAGTTTACCCTCAAGAGAAGATAAACGATAAGCTCATGATCCATAGGTATGGGTGACAATATAAAGTCCAAGCCAATTATGAGAAAACGTGCCTCGCTTACGTTAGATAAAGAATAGGAAGGGAAGAGATAACCTCGCGATTACGTTGATAGGTCAAAGGTCCCCGAGGGGTGATGAAGGAGGTTTTGTGTTCACAAAAGAAAAATGTTAGCGCAATGGATTCGGGATCCATATACTCCGTGGGGAGAAGGCAACACGATAGGTGAGGAATGTGGCGAAGGCTTCTCATCATTTATGAGGGTGATTCAAGCCTTCTTAGGAATAGGTGGCATGGAAAATTTGATACCACAATGGTCATTGTTTTTTCGGGTGGTGTGCAAGGTATGACTATGTGACGACCTTGCTCATAAAGACCAAAGCCAAAGCCCTTCTAGGCACATCAATGAAGAAAATTGTGGGTGAAGCGGTAGTTGGTGAGGTATTGGAAGTCGGATGAGAAAGGTCGGGTTTGGGTAGGTGGTTCAGGAGAATAAGAAGAAGTGTTGAGTCCCCATATGTCAAGTTGGTGCAAAGGTGGGGAGGACCGTATGGAAAAACCTCTCCTACACGACAGTCATAACGTGGGTGTTGGTGAAGGATTTCATACTCTTAAGGAGTAAGGAAAGTGTCTATGTTGTATAGGCGGTACTCCCCTAGGGAAAGGCATTGAAAAACACCTACCAAGGGGTCAGAGGTTGGTACTTGGGTAGCGGGGATGGATGAGCTACTCGAAGCCTGAGAAGGTGGGGCATTAGTTGTCGATGAAATAGGTGGGTTGGTAGATGGGCTAGTTGTGGAAGTTGTGGTAGTAGAGGGGATAGATGGGTTGGTTGTGGAAGGTGTAGCGGCAAAAGTGGTAGATTAGGCAATGAAGTGAATAAGGACATTATTTGGTTGGTAAGGCATGTTCATAAGTTTTAAAAGGTGAAGGATCCGCCTGAATGGTGTAGGGGTACCCTTGATATTCAAATTTTAGGAAACAAAGTGAAGGGTCAAGGTACACACCCTATGGCGTGGATCCAAGGTCGGCACAAATAGTAGGTTATATTGGAATTCCCCCAAGAACATAGAATAATTTTGGAGTGCGCAGGGACCCACGCGGATGTGGAGGATGACGGTGCCAAGGGTAGAAGTCATGGCATCATTAAAAGAATGCATCATAACAAGGTTATTATGCATGCAGTTGGTGGGTATGCAATTTTTCGTATGCATGGGAAGAAATGATATTAATGTTAGCACCTCCATCAATCATAATGCGTCAAACACGAGTATCATTGATGTAGGTGGAGATGAAGAGGGCGGGATCAGGATCATCTAATTATAGAGGAGGAAATCTCGAGTCAAAGAAACCGACAATGAAACCTGAGGAGAGGTAATGGGGGTAGAATTTTGAGGCAGAGTGGTGAGGGCAGCCACATGATGAGGGGTAAAGATGGCGGCCACAGGTGTAGGATCATTTGGTGGAACCTCGATAGATTACAGGACCTCAATGAGGGCCTAATGATGAGACTTGAAGGTTTGAATTAGGTCGTATAAGGACATCTTCAGAGGAGATTGATGAAGTTGTTTAATCATAAAGCGATGTGCGACTCCGTCAAAACAGATAAGTTGGCCCACAAATGGTTACCTTGGGGGCAGGTGTAGTGGAATGGTGGGTGAAGGTGCACTGGATGGGATACAAATTTTCTCTTTTCCTTTATATTTTTGTGATCGAGTGGCTACTCGGACCATATTTATTTCAAAGATCGAGAGGAGGAAAAGAGGGTTGTGGAGATGTAGGTAAAGTTCATTGAATAGATATAGGGCTAGATCGTGTGGTGGCGGGTGAAGGGGGATGGAATTCTCCTCCAATAGGTCATCTTTGTCAAAGAGACCATCCAAAGTACAGAGTTAAAGAAAATGTTTTTGAGGGCCTTACAACCTTCGACATCATGCCCTAGTGAGTGATGATATGTGCAGATTTTGGTGTCATCAAACCCTACTGGTTTGGGTTTGAGTGGGTCATAAGGCTTAATAGGCGGCAATGAGATAGTGGAGGTTTCTAACAACCTAGCGAGGATGTTAGAATAGGATCCTACCAATGGATCACAGTGAGAAGTCAGAGTTGGCTTGGATGAAGGTGCAGGTGA
Source organism: Taxus wallichiana var. yunnanensis (assembly GCA_018340775.1). NCBI lineage: Eukaryota > Viridiplantae > Streptophyta > Pinopsida > Cupressales > Taxaceae > Taxus > Taxus wallichiana. The sequence goes on from CM031236.1 coordinate 587,260,509, forward strand.
TTTTTCGTGGGAGAGGTGTTGTTAGAGGTGGTGTAGGTGTGACTACCTTTCTAGTAGGTAGTGAAGGTTTTGGTTTCGGTTTAGGTTGCACCTTCTTAGGTAAAGGTGCAGGAGGGGCGCGAGGTGTAACGAGATGTAGAAGGCGGGGGGTACCCTAGAAAGCCAAGGTGAGAGTGATGGTGTTGGCAATAGTGTGGTTGTAGGTAATGGAGAAGATGTAGGCAAAAGAAGTGATGAAGGTGAAGGTGTGAGCAAAAAGAAGGTAAATGTGCGGATGCGGGTTGTCACGCCTTGGATTTTCCTTAGTGAAGAGGTAACTTGACCAAGGTGGAAGGGTGTGGGCCTAAAATTGAAGGTAGAGGCGAAAGTGAAAGAGAAGGCATGGGAGAGACCAGGGTGCGAGGCCTAGGAGGTTGGGTCTTCCTCTTAGGTGCGAGAATCGGTTTTGTGATGGGTGGTGGTTGAGTATAAAATTCTAGCTTCACCGTGGGATTGGTAGGCTAGGTAGTGGTAGGTTTTGGTTTGGATAGTGTTTTGGGTGAAGGCGAGGTGAAGAAGAAGGGGCTGATATGATCGGCTCAGGTGTTATAGTTTTAGTTACCTTGAATACCTTAGGATACTTGAGGTATTCGAGGACCACATCTACATTTGGGTGGATATTGGGAGTCGAAGATGCCCCCAGAGTTTGGAGTAATCAACATACTCTAATCGGTCCACCAAACGCAAGAATGGTTTTGGTTTAGAAGACGATGAACTAGTGGTGAAACCCATCCAGAAATTTGAGTCTTGTGATACAAGGGAAGGTTTTCACCTCTGATTCAATAAGCAAGAGTGATGTAAGAAGGTTGACAAGATCTTGGAAGACCTGGGAGAAGCATCACCTATAGGAAGAGGAGATAAGAGTGGCTCCTCTATGGGTCGAGGAGAAGGTAAAACAAGTGATGTGGACTCCTCTTTAGGTAGAAAGGTGGATAGGGTTAGCTCCTCCTTGGGTAGAGGAACGAGTGAGATAGGTTCCTCCTTGGGTAGAGGAACAGAAAGATAGGCTTTATGCGGTAGGTAGAGAAATAGGTGGGGTAGGCTCCTTTGTGGGTAGAGGAGTAGGTGTGATAGGCTCCTTTGTGGATAGAGGAATAGGTGTGATAGGCTCCTCTATGGATAGAGCGTGCCAAAATGTTTCACCACAATGTTATGTATAAAATAAATAAGGTAAAGGTGAGGTGAGGAGGAATACCTGTGAAGTCAAAGAAGGTTGTGCACCATTGAGAAGACCAGGATGATCGTAAAGAGCTCATTTTTGGCTAGGAAGGACTACAGTCAAGCACAACAATACCACCAAATAGAGTTAAATAGCATATGACAATGGACTGCCTAGCGTATGCTAGATCCGAGAAGTGTGATACTTCCTAGAAAGGTTGTCAATCCACTATTTAAAAAACAACTTAATGTAAAGAAATGATGGTAAAAGAAAGGTCATATTGTAACAATATGATTTAGGTATCTCATATGCTAACAATAGACTAGATTTAAGCTAAATATTGAATATACAACTAAATCTAGAGAAGGCAAGGTGTTGTCAAGGTTGTGGTGTGGCAGAGGTGTTTAGGAAGGTTTAGGTGAGATTGGGTGAGGTTTGGGAAGGTTTTGGGTAAGTTAGGAGCTCGTTAGTCTGAGATAAATCACCAATCACAAAGACCGATATCAGTTGGGTGACCGATGTCAATACCTGGTAATAGCCGAGCCGCGGTTGGGTAACCGATGTCGGTAGAGGGGCAATTGGGTGTAAAGATTAAAATGAGGTGGTTTTGAACTCTCTGTGATTGCACAGAGAGTTGGGGAGGCTTAGGTAAGGTGGTAGGATTTTATCAAAGATGAAGAAATAGGCATTTGGGATGGGTACAGAGGTCAAATGGGAAAGTGGTTGGGTGGAGGTGAGACGGAAGATATCCGGGAAGGGTAGAAGGTGAAAGAAAGTAGATAAATGATTAACAACCGAAATACTGAAAGAAATGACAAGGTAGAAATCACTTACTTGCAGATTGGAAGTTGGTTATAGAAAGAATAGTTGTGGTTGAAGGAGAGACAAGTCCCAATCTCATGCAAAGAACAAAGATAAGGCTCTGGATTTCCCCGTGAGTGATCCAATACTGGAACACACTACCGATGCTTGGTGGAGGTTGTGAATGCTTGGAATGATCTCTAGTTCATCGTGAGGTTATTTAGATGCTTCGAGAATACCAATACAATAATTCCCAAAAGCCAAGATCCAGGAACAAAGAACCCAACCCCGGGTAATGAGTTGCAATTCCTTACTTAAAGGAGTCAATGGTGGTTAGGTGATGGCAAAGATGAGAATAATGTCCGTCGATTAGGGAGAAAAGGTCATATTTTGCCAAAAATAGTCGTTTCTTCCAAATTTTGGCGTGGGTCAAGATTTGTTGCGGGTTAGGAGTCTAGGTTGTTGCTAAATGAAGCGGGAAATTAGTAGGAGGGATAATAGGTAATGAATGTTAGGGTTAGAATGAGTCTTAGTTAGTAAAGGGGAGTGGTGACTTAGTCTAGGTTAATAAATAGGCCTGGAATCGAGTCATGGTGAGGTGGAGAGGTGAGGTGGAGGGTGAGGGAATTATTAACTTTATATGGGTAGTTAAATTAATAATAATGTGTGGAGGGTCATGGTAAGGGGTATGTTAGTCGAAGGAGGCCTAAACGATTTGTGAACCAATTTTGGGTGTCTAAAGTGGGGAAACTTAGGTATGTTTTTCCTTTAATTATATAATTTTCAATTCCACACTTAAACAAGGGAATGTAGACACTAAAATTTGGTAACTTATCTTTTGGTAATGAAAATTATAGAGTTGTTCTATGTTAGAAAAAATGCTCACTTTCTAAGCTCGGTTTTCATATCTTTCTCCCTATCTCATGACTTCTTGATCTCTACACACTTATTTATTGTTCATCCATGAAATATTAATCATCTAAAGCAGTAATCTATATCCAATCATCTTTCCTGCACCTTGGATATTTTATACTAAATTTCTATCTAGACTATATGGAATAGGGTCATGCCTTACTATGGTCTAGTCCAAAATATATAACCTCATACCATCTCATATAATGACTCATTTTCTAATTTAAAAATATTATGTGTTGGTTCATATTCCCTAGGTCGTCCATATTATGAATATCTAACCTACAAAATCCTATATAAGAAAGTAAATGTGAGATTGTTCTGCAAGGATCAATACATAACCTCATGCACATCGAAGAGGTTGCACTCCAACAGTGACATGAACGCTCCAAGTAATCGGCAAGAGTAAATCGAACAACAAGGAAATCATGCATAGAATAAATAGGTCTACTCATTCTCATAGATCAAAAGAAGCGGGTACATATGTGAGTGTTGTGAAACTCCTATGCCTGAAAAATCATTCCCTCCAAGAGGGAAAGAGGAGTTATGATTCCAAAATTGAATGTAACTCCTATGACAAATTTTATGATGGAATGTTCTATGTGTTATATAACTCCTAAGACCTATGATCTCACCTAAGTGAGATGACTCACCGTGTGATGTGAGAAGACCTCGAGTGATAAAGAGAAAAGTTACACACACCAACACCCCCTCCCTTCATCAAAGTTGAGGTAGAGGTCATAGAAGTCATAAACAGAAGAGAGCTCCCTAGACAATTAAGAAAGATGTGTCAATGGGGCCAGAAACTAAAAGCCCGATAAGGTTCCCATGTCATGACAACATCTTCACGAAAAAGAAGAAGAGGAGAAGAGGACTAGAAAGCCAAAATAAGATGAGTGGCTATAAAAGACCTCACCCCAAGAAGAGACCGTGAGTGAAGAAACTTTGCCTCGGTGAAGGGCTTGGTGAAAATGTTTGCAAGTTGATCATAAGCAAGTGTGTGCATGTATACTTTGCTTAATGCTAAATCAAATAAAGCAAGAACTACCACCTAAAATAGTTCTACAATTTAACTAAAACAAAGCATAAACATCATCATGATAAGAATTAAACAAGGGTTAGATGTTAATATTCATCAATACAAACTTTGAAACTAACAATGCTAAATATCTAAACTCCTCTATTCTCTAACAACAAATAAATGAATGGACCTAAGTAAGCTCCATGGCTATCAAAATAGTTGTCCTTAGTATGCCAAGTAACCTAGGAATGAGGGCCTATCAAAGTTGGGCTACAAGACCCCTTTGACACCTCCCATATGACCTAAGAACTTAAGAAAGAGGCTTAACTCTTCAAGATGATGAACTCTCAAAAGGGCAAGGTGCAAGCTCTTAGTCTCTTTGCTATATGCTTTGCATTTGCTCTCTTAGAAAGTTTAGGTGTAGGTATAAAGGTAGAAGGAGGGCTCCTTATATAGCCCAATGGGTAAAGGAAACACTTCATCCCTTTGCATGTGGGATAAAGGTAAAACATGATTAGGAATGGATAAGGTTGCTTTATTAAAGGTAACCTTACTTTAGAAGGGTTTAATTTATGCTTAGCAAGTCATGGGAGTTAGGGGTATTTTAATTAATCAAAGGTGATTAATTAATAGGTAGGTGTAAGCTTATAGAAGCCAATTAGAGGAATATTAGTACGATTTAGGCTATTAGAAGGGGATTAAATCAATTAGATATTGATTTACTAGTTAGATGAAGGGGAAGACTAATTAATTAATAATAATTAATTAATCTAGATATAATAGGTGATTTATTAACGGAAGGTCATTAATTAGGTATTTGTTGGATAGGTGACTTAATTAATTAGTTTAGTGTAATTAATTAATGATGATATGAGGGAAAATGAGTACTTTTGACGATATGTCATTGATTTGCGAGAAAGGGATACTTAGCGCAATTTAAGTATTTAAATTGCTTGGGCATAATTATAGGTGTCAAAGAAGACAATATTACAAGTCGAAGATGTCTTCATGTATTAGCTCCCAAATGAAATGCATATGGATCTCAATGTGCTTCATCCGCTGATGTTGAACCAGATTTTGAAAAATTGAGATGGTGCTCATGTTGTCACAATAGTTGATAGTAGGTTACCGAAAGTGAATACCAAACTCTATCAAGATTCCCTACAATCAAATAGCTTTCGTGGCAGCGTTAAATGCTACTATGTAATCTGCCTTTAAAGATGATATGGCAATTGCATTCGCTTCTTGCTAGACAAATTGACAGGACCCGAACCAAGAGAGAAGTTGTAGCCCTAGGTAGATTTTCGATGATCTAGATCACTAGCCCAATCAAAGTCTGTATATCCAACCAAGTCAATCTTGGTCCTCCTAGATAATGAATGTCATCAGTGTGAGTGCCACAAACATAGTGAAAGATCTACTTTGATACTTTCAATACAACTCATGAGGTTCTGCATAAATTTGGACACGATCCCAACAACATGTGGGAGATGCGGACGAGTGTGAGTCATGTAAATAAAGCTCCCCACCAATTCGAAGTCGATAAAGGGTACCATCAACCATAGGAGTAGAGCAATCAAAACCAACTTAAATCCGAAAAGGAAAGGAGTATGAGAAGGATTACAATCGAACATGTGAAACCGAGCTAGCAAATCAATGGAGTACTTAGGCTATGAAATTACAATTCCCGAGTCGATTGTGAAATTTAAAAACCTAAGAAAGTAATGAATCAATCCCAAGTAAAACATGGAGAACTTGTTGGCCAAGGCATGCTTCACAGAATCAATGATTGAGGAAGAGATGCCCATGATCAACAAGTCATCAACATACATAACAAGGATGAGCATGGAGTCATCCTACCACAGAATGTAAACATTAGGGTTAGAGTGACACCGAGTGAACCCTAATGCAAGTAAAAAGGATTTCATCTTGTCATACCAAGCCCGAGGGGCTTGTTTAAGGATGTAGATAGACTTATTTAACTTGCAAATGAGGGAGGGATTATGGACATAACTCAGAGGTTGTTCCAGTGTAGATCTCTTCCTCTATGTCCCCATGAAGGCATTATTAACATCCATCTAGTGGACTTCTCATCTGTTCATGTCAACAATGGCGAGGGTCAATCAAATGGAATTCATCTTCGCTTCGAGAGAAAATGTTTCTATACCTAGGAGAAACCCTTAGCTACAAGTCACACTTTATACTTCTCGACTTCTCCATCGGCACCATACTTTGTTCGGTACACCCACTTACACTGAACAATCTTTTTCCTTTCAGAAGAGGGGTGAGATCTCAAGTATCGTTCTTCATGAGTGAGGAATACTCCTCATCCATGGTAGAATCCCACTCAGAAAACCCAGAAGCCTCCCAGAAAGACTGAGGATCGGAAGAGGAGGCGAAGGAGTGGGGTCCAGTGAATTTTGAACGAGTTTGTCTCTCATTCGAAGGATACCCAATCCACCCTCCAACACTCTACAAAGTCTTCCTAGCCCAGAGAGGACCAAGAGGTGAGTCGGGATTAGAATCTATAGATTCTTCACTCGAGTGAGATGGGAAAAAATCCTCATCATGACTATTGTCAGAATCGGAAGATTCCAAAGCATGAGGGTCGTAAGGAGCGAGAGGATCAAGAAGATCAAGTGGAGGAAGAGCACGCTCAACAAGATCATCATCCGAAGAGTCGAATCGGAATCAAAAGCGAGAAGGAGCTCAAAGGGTGGAGAAGTGGAAGTCGAAGATGACTCATCGAATTTCAAATTTTCTCAATATAAAGACAATTAGTAGTAGGATTCAACAATCGATATCCCTTCACGTCATATGGATACCCTTCAAATATGCAAGGCCGAAAATGTGGTTCCATAGCCTTACATCTCTTTTTGGGAATCCGGGCCATAGCATTGGATACGAAGACACAAAGTTCTCAACATCAAGTTTGTGTCTTAACTAGGCTTCAAAGGGTGGCATCCCTCTTACAGCTTGTGTGGAACACATTTATGAATGTAGCAAGCACAGTTCAATGCTTCGACCCAATACTATGGAGGAAGGGATTTCGAGTGAACCATACAAGTGGTCATCTCCTTAAGTGTTCGGTTCTTTCTTTCCGCGACTCCATTTTGCGAAGGGTTGTTTGTCGAGAAAATGGCTAAGTACTAGTCATGCGTAAAAGTTGGAAGTTGCACACAGGAGCATGTGTGCACAAAGAGAAAGTGGAATCATGACATTAGAGTTGTGTTTTCAAGAAATGGTTGTGTTTTTAAGAATTGGTATCGAGCCGTGTGTGTTTTCAAGAATTGGTATCAGAGCCGTGTGTTTTCAAGAAGGTGGTATCGGAGCGATAAAAAGATCTTAGGAATATACAGAGCAATTAATGTTGTTTCTTGAACTTCAGATTTCTAATATAAAAAGGATACATACTATTTTCAGTATAGCTTGTTAGATATTGAGATCGATTAAAAGGTTTTTCGTTTAAAGTTTCTTGAAAAGTTGTTCTTGAAATTTCTTCTTTGTTTATTTTTGCATCTGCAAGTCTGCACAGTCCGTATCGGTTAATTGGTGAGGTCACCCGCCAAGTAAGACGCCGTGTGATAGGCGCAGCCATAGGGAAGACCCGACGTTTGTTTAACCATACTCGCTTTGTTTGCTTGCACTGTAAAGATGGCAGAAGAACTTTCTGGATCTAGTCTAGGTGAAACTGAGAACCAAGAACTAATAAATCTTTACGATGTCTTGAAGTTAGTTCGATATAGATATGCAAGATGAATCAAATCCCACTCCTGAATGGAGATTGCCAAAGAAATCTTATTCTGAAGTATATGCAAAGATCAATGATTTCATTTAATTGCCTCTACTGTATTTAAGACAAGAGAATCAGTGATTCAAGTATCTCAGTCTAGTAATGGGAATATAATATCCCTCTAATAGATAGATCTGATATAAAGAGTCTTAAGAGACAGTCAACATATAAGTTTGCGCATGTTGGATGCGTTCAAATAGGGATAACACCTTTATTCAGAAGAGGTTTAAATGCTTCAATACTTTGCTGTTTAATGGATTTACGGTTTGACAATTTTAAGGACTCATTGTTAGCAGCAAGAATATAATGGGTTTACAATGGACCCATCTCTTTTGAAGTTTTCCCAAATTACCCAGTCTCCTTGACAAAGGATGACTTGTTACAAGATGTTTTGAAGTTACATCTTGCTACCACTGGATTACATATGAGGACAGGCTCATGTCCTTTGGCCATTCATTACAAGGTGATTTATCGCCTTGTTAATACTATGTATCCAGCAGTCAAACATGGTGTCACCAAAGGCAGCAGCGTGGTGACTCACACAAATTTAGAAACACAAAAAATTGAACCTGAACTAATTTCATGGTCTGATATCAAAGTCCCCAAAGAATGGACTTTGTCAAAGAAATTCATTCAGTCATCAAAACCCAAATTAGAAAATGCTACAATGCGGTTGTAGAGAGAAAAACAAAGTAACATTAAGTTTCGAGGCAAAACTCGAGAGAAAGCCGAGTAAAAGTCATTGTCTAGAAGCACCTCTGTAAATAGTACTTCATCCTATTTTACAGTAGGAGAAAGCTCAAATGCCCAAAAGGCAGAAGAGCCTGAGAAAGAAAAAGAGAAAATTTTTCTGTGTAGTCATAAATCCTTAGTGCATGATCCGACTACTGATTTTCTCTGGTGCTCAGATTGTGAAAAACTAGTTAGCCAAAAATATGCTCCTGCAAATGGACCAACAATTAACATGGCTTCAGTCAGTACTAGTTCATCTCTACCTGAGAAACATGCTCATGAATTAATCTCTCCTGACCAGACACAGCGTGCTGTTTTCTGGTACCAAAGAGCTGTAAGCAAAGAAGTAGAACCTTCAGAAAGTTCAAAGATGCTAAATTGGACAAACAAGGCTATAAAAGCTGTCCATGAAGAAAGTTTCAAATAGAGAAAAATTAGCATCAATGGAAAAGGTTCTAAAAGCTATTGAGCTTAGGAAAAAGGGTGACAGTGCATCAGCTTTAAAATTATTGAATGAAAGAGTTGACAGAATGCATAGTTCTGTTGCAAAGATAGAACAACAGGTTCAAGAAACACATAAGGTAGTTAATGATCTTCCAGAGGTCATTTCTCAGAAGGTTACTGATCTTGTCCAGCCATTGGTAGACCATACCATAGGTTTAAAAAGTGTTGTTATCAGTAGACAAGTTCAGACAAATGAAATAATAGAAAGTGGTGTTAATACTCTGCAGGAAGATAATGAGAAGACCCATCAAAGGATGGATGAAATACAAAAATGTCTCACAAGTGAACTCCCGAAGATTCTGCCTAAGATCCAAGAAGTAAATAGAAAGGTTTCAGCTCCTCCAGAAGGAGACTGGTCTAAAGCCGTATCTTGGTCAGATGTCACACAGTTGGCTAGTCCATCTACTAAAAAGTCCTACAAAGAAGTCCTAGAAGAATATAAGCCTTTATTTTTCAAGGATAAAAATGTTAACATGCTTTGAGTATTCAGGACCAGACACCACAGCAATTCTAGCGAGATCCAAGATATGAACAACCAAAGCATTTGATGAACAAATGGGAGAGACTTCTGGCGTCACTCATGTATCACCACCACTACAGGCACCTCAAAAGGTACAGACTCTACAGCCAAATTTCTACAAAGTAGAGTGCAAAACTATTTCGGAGATTAAAGAAATTGTTCATTCTATGATCGGTTGGGGTAATACCCAATACGAAACATATAATAGATCTCCTAGAAATATTGCTGCAACAATTGCTAACGGATTTGTTGGCATTTTGAAAGAATGGTGGGACTTGCTCCCAAATAAAGAACTAATATTGGATGCAGGATATTCTAGTCTTACTGCAGCCATTGCTTAAGAACCAGAAAAGCTTTGGGAAATGTGTTCGTGAGCAATATGCTCTCGAACCATTCGTCAATATCAGAGACACGGAAATCAATTCCTTAGACCTAAAGGAAAATCCTCTTGTAAGGATTGTTCATTTTCAAAGGGGGAGGATCGGTACTACCGTAGAAAAAGAAAATTCAAAAAGAAAAAATATAAAGAGCCTCCATACTGTTCATCAGTCGAAGAAACGCTACAAGTTCAAAGAAAGATAAAGCACATCGGCAAGCATCGAAATCAGACTCGACTCCGCTACATCTGCAAAGGGCCGCACTATGCAAACAAGTGCCCAAAGAAAGATACAGATAGAGGTAAAGCCAAGGTGAACGCTTTCTCTATCAAAGGTATTAATGATGATGAGTATGCATTTGTGTCAGATTCTGAAAGCTTATCTTCAGACATATCTTATGCATCTCTGGATAATAACTGCAACTGATACAGCAAGTATCAGAAGAAGAAAAGACAACACAGACAGCGGATACAGTTCCGTTCCTTCTTTTGACAATTTCAATGTCAATATGAATACTAACTTTGCACACCCAATGATTCCACCTAGTGCAGAGTATTTAAGAAGGCAATTAGAATGTTTACAGTCTGTGCATGATAGCTGTCCCCCTTGGGACACTGCAAGAAAGATGGCTCTCAGTAAAGAGTTGAGAGAGCTAACTGACAAATACATCAGGACGAATCAGGCAGAACAAGCCAGATTGCAAGAAGCAGAATCAGAACCTGATGAACCGTTCGAGCCATTTCCCATACGACCTCCATTTCCAACAGAAGATAAGACAAAGACAGCTTCCAACCAGAGGAAGGTTTGGAGCATGGAGAGGTCGCGGAAGACAAGGTATCCAGCAAAGGTCTGATGAACCAGGATCATCCTCACATCCAGAACCAGCATCACTGGAAGTCTACAGAAGATGGAGGAAGGACAGAATAACATTCTTGGAAAAGGTCATCTCCAAGGCCACTGAAGAATTCACAAAATTGCTGGATGAAGAAGAAAAGAAAAAGCAAATCCAGAAGAAAATCTGGATGAATCCTATCATCATGTTGCATCGAAGGCAAAACAGAAGCTGAGGTATGTACAATTAGTTGTACGCAAAATCCATTCATTGGAATAACTATTTGCATTCCTCATATAAAGCCTTATATGTTAGATGCCATGATAGATACTGGAGCAGAAATAAGTCTGCTCAGGCAATATGCCATACCTACAGATTGTTGGGTCTCAACCCATACGAAGATTAAATTTGATAAGAAGGAAGTAATCTGCAAGCATATGGCCATAGTAAAAATTGATGTTGAAGGTATCCCTTTAGAACTAGAGTTCTACCAACATAACATGGATAGTTATGACTGCCTCTTAGGAGTAAACTTCCTAGAAGCCTGTCATACATTTAGTATATCCAGAGACCATATTATGTTGTTCAATCCTCCAAAGGTGATATCTAGAAGGTACACGTTTCAAGCAATAGTACCTTTGCCTCGAAATCCAAGAAAGTCAATAATGTATGGATTCATAAGTCCATAGCAAATTGCCAAGTCAGTATTGAAGAAATAGTGTCTAAAATAAAGAATGACTTGTGTAGTGATAACCCCCATGCATTCATACACAGAAAGAAACATTTCTGTTCCTTGGATTTACAGCTGATAAAGGATTCAGATGGAAAGGAGATTGTGCCCAAATTTAAGGCACATCACAGAGGTATGCCACCCTCTGAGAGAAAAGAATGCAGAGAAGAAATTCAGAAACTATTGAAAGGCGGTTTTATCCAAGAGTCAAATTCACCTTGGTCCTGTACTGCATTCTATGTCAATAAAAGATCTGAACAGGTGAGAAATAAGAAAAGGTTAGTAGTGGATTATAAGCCACTTAATAAGTATATAGCCTCTGTTCAGCATCCTATCCCTGCAAGGGATGATCTCTTGAGCCGAATAAAAGGTTCTAAAGTATATAGTAAGTTCGATCTCAAGAGTGGTTTCTGGCAAATATTTCTAAAGCCAGAAGATATGTACAAGACTGCTTTTATTGTCCCAGGAGGGCAATACGAATGGAAAGTTCTACCCTTCGGTCTCAAAACAGCACCTTCCATATTTCAGAAAATTATGGATAGGATTTTTGGGGAGCTTTCTGAATTCCTGATAGTATATATAGATGACATATTAATCTTCTCAAAGTCTCCAAAGGAGCATATCAGTCATCTGGAGCAGTTCTACAAAGTAGTCTATGATAATGGTTTATGTCTGTCTTTGACAAAAATTGAAGTATTTAAAGAGGACATAAATTTTCTTGGAATAAGGATAAGCTCGGCAATATTGAAATGCAAAGAACACATTGTTAGCAAAATACGAGTTTTCTGATGAACTTCATGAAAATGAGCGACTCAAAGATTTTCAGGATGTGTTAACTATGTTGCTTTGGGTTTTACCGAACATAGGCTGCGATCGAGTCTTGCTCAACAAAAGACTCAAAAAGGATGCACCAACATGGAACAAAGAAATGGACTGCGATTCGCAGAATCAAGAAAGCAGTAATGTAATTTGCCTCCTATGTCTTTGCACAGTGCTGGACTCAAAATAATTGAATGTGATGCAAGTGAGCGATCTTGGGCGCGATCTTAAAGAAAAATGTGAGAATGGAAAGGAAAAGGTCTGTAGATATAGTTAAGGCGCATTTCAAGGTTGAACTCAATTACCATTCTTCCCATAAGGAGCTACTTGCAGCCAAAAAGGCCATCAAGGCTTTTTTATTCTTTGTGCAAAATGAAGTCTTCATTTTAAGGTCAGATTTAAAGGACTTCAAGAAGCGACTAAATGGCGGAGATCCTGCAAACAAAGCTGAGAGCTGGAACAAAGTTACGGCGTTGGGGATTGTGGTTCGACAATTTTGAGTTTGATCGAACACATTGCGGAAAGCAGAATGCACTAGCAGATTTTGCTAGTAGAGAAATGAATAGTCAAAGAGTATAAGTGTAACTCAAGTCATGCATGAACCTCATGGTTCATCTGGGATCATAGAAATGCCCAAGATCGATTAATGCACTTATACCAAATGATAATAGAATGTCATGGAAGCGCAAAATTTCTTGGTTATGAGAGGAATAATTTCATTGTCCCATTCCGGATATGCGAAGCAGAATGCGAGGTTTTTGATCCCACGATATCCGGAAGACAGTTCCATACTCTGCGAGATCCTATGGTCAAATCTTTGTTTAAATTGGCAATGGAGATCCCTCTGACAATACACGAGCATCATGATCCTTTACCGAGTTGAAGGTTTGAGATTACGACAACTCATACCCCGGACATAATACAATATGGCGCTTGAATATTCAAGAATGTGGACGAGAGGAGCACCCGCTCCCCAGTTTGATGTATGGAACCTCGAACCATCACGAGAAAGCAGGAAGTATATAGGAAACACTTTAAATATTTTTGTTAAAATATTTACCAACTAGGATATCGATTCTCCTCTCTTAAATGTTGATCCTAGTTTAGCAAGAAATATACTAATCCAATGTAAGATTCCTGGTTCGTAAAGGTCCATTATTATGTTAAAATAATACAGCAGAACACGATCAAAGACCTAATGCTACTTTATGGAGAAGAATCCTCCTGCACCACACAATGGTGGTCCATCCTCCTGCTCCCGGACGGGACTTAAGATTGCTTGATCATTATCTTTATCCGACAAGGCCTCATCTTGACCAGATCGTGATGGATCAGCCTCCACTTGAGAGTCTACATCGAACAACTTGAGAGAAATCTAGAACACGATCCAATACGGGAAACATGACTCATCATCCACCAGCTCGATGATGACATAGGACTCTTTGTCACCTTTGATTCGCCTTAGTGCGGCTATCTTTAATAAAGGCTATCATGGTAGGCTGTTACCATGACTTTTACTTTTGCGATAAGATTCTTTCTTATCGGGGTTTGTTGTTGTGTCGGTCAGTGCGTGGTGGGCCCATGGCATTTTCAATAAAGCTCTAATGGGTGGGTCAGACTGTGCCCAGGTCGTGTCTGTCCTTGTCATGTCCATTTTGGAATCTTACTGTTAAGGGTGTGACCGGTTTTCCTTCACGGCTACCTCGGTCTCTAAGTGAAAAGCTTTGACGAAGATCTATAAATAGAACTTCGCTCAATTCACTCACTACACTTGGAGATAGAGGAATACTCTTAGACACGAAGAAGCATACACTCCTGAAGGCAAGAAGGAAGAAAGATTCCAGAAGCGTGTCAGAGTCTTGTTTGAAGAGTTGTCTGCATAATATGTTTGTAAGTAATGTCTACTACTGAAGTTTGTGTAATACTTTGATTGATAATCGAGCAGTACCTGTCTTATGTCTGAAAGAGTTTAAAGAATTTGAAGAATTGTATGAAACAGATGATGTTTTCGACATCGTCATTAATGTGCTCTCAGATATTTTGAAACTTGAGTGATATAACTATTTTCCAGATTTTTAAGTTATCAGATTAATAAGATTGTTCAAAGTATTTACGTATATGAGTTTGTCTATGATTAATCTTGGTTTAGATTTAGTCTCCAGAGCAGTTTAGTGTTTATGAAGAAATGGTATCGAGCTATAAAAGAGTTGTGTTTTCAAGAAATGGTTGTGTTTTTAAGAATTGGTATCGAGCCGTGTGTTTTCAAGAATTGGTATCGAGTAGTGTGTTTTCAAGAATTGGTATCGAGCCGTTAAAAACACCCAAAATCCTCGTTTATATGGGTGAACTATTACAAGTTCCGGCAATATAAACGATGAGACTATGCGTCTCCGTTATATTGAATCATTCCTGCTTATTTTGCAACTCAATATAAGAAGGCCATGCACGGAATGCGAACTGCTGAACTCAGTTTCGGGGCTATCAACCAGATCATCGACCAGACCAATGCAAAGCTTTGTAAGGATAAGTGGGAGCGCAAGCAAGCGCTTAAGAACCAGAAAGCTTTGGGAAATGTGTTCTGTGAGCAATATGCTCTCGAACCATTTTGTCCAGACCTGGAAATCAATTCCAGGCCCAAAGGAAAATCCTCTTGTAAGGATTGTTCATTTTCAAAGGGGGAGGATCGGTACTACCGTAGAAAAAGAAAATTCAAAAAGAAGAAATACAAAGAGCCTCCATACAGACAGTCAAAGAAACGCTACAAGTTCAGAAAGATTAAGCACATCGGCAAGCATCAGAAATTCAGGCCGACCTGCTACATATGTAAAGGGCCGCACTATGCAAACAAGTGCCCAAAGAAAGATACAGATAGAGGTAAAGCCAAGGTGAACGCTTTCTCTATCAAAGGCATTAATGATGATGAGTATGCATTTGTGTCAGATTCTGAAAGCTTATCTTCAGATATATCTTATGCATCTCTGGATAATAAGCGCAACTCGATATGCAAGTATCGAAGAAGAAGAAAGAACGCAGAGCAATGGATACAGTTCCGTTCCTTCTTTTGACAATTTCAATGTCAATATGAATACTAACTTTGCACACCCAATGATTCCACCTAGTGCAGAGTATTTAAGAAGGCAATTAGAATGTTTCATCTCCATGCATGCATGCATGGTACTGTCCCCCTTGGGACACGGCGAGAAAAATGGCTCTCAAGAAAGAGTTGAGAGAGCTAACCGACAAATACATCGGGAGAACGAACCAGGCGAAACCAGCGAGCGAGGTTGAAGAATCGTAACTCGGGAACACGATGCGTTCGAGCCATTTCCCATAAGACCTCCATTTCAGAAGATAAGACAAAAACGACTTCCAACCAGAGGAAGGTTTGGAGCATGGAGAGGTCGCGGAAGACAAGGTATCCAAAGAAAGGTCGGATGAACCAGGACCATCCTCACATCCAGAACCAGCATCACTGGAAGTCTACAGAAGATGGAGGAAGGACAGAATAGCATTCCTGGAGAAGGTCATCTCGAGGCCATGAAGAATTCACAAAATTCTGGCGGGTGAAGAAGAAAAGGAAAAGACAAATCCAGAAGACAATCTGGATGAATCCTATCATCATGTTGCATCCGAAGGCAAAACAGAAGCTGAGGTATGTACAATTAGTTGTACGCAAAATCCATTCATTGGAATAACTATTTGCATTCCTCATATAAAGCCGTATATGCTAGATGCCATGATAGATCTTTGGGGCAGAAATAAGTCCGCTTCGGAGCAATATGCCATACCTACAGATTGTTGGGTCTCTACCCATACAAAGATTAAGTTTGATAAGAAGGAAGTAATCTGTAAGCATATGGCCAGAATAAAAATAGATGTTGAAGGTATCCCTTTAGAACTAGAGTTCTACCAACATAATATGGATAGTTATGACTGCCTGTTAGGAGTAAACTTCCTAGAAGCCTGTCATACATTTAGTATATCCAGAGACCATATTATGTTGTTCAATCCTCCAAAGGCGATATCTAGAAGGTACACGTTTCAAGCAATAGTACCTTTGCCTCAGAAATCCAAGAAGGTCAATAATGTATGGATCCACAAGTCCATAGCAAATTGCCAGGTTAGTATTGAAGAAATTGTGTCAAAAATACAAAATGACCTGTGTAGTGAGAACCCCCATGCATTCATACACAGAAAGAAACATTTCTGTTCCTTGGATTTACAGCTGATAAAAGATTCAGATGGAAAGGAGATTGTGCCCAAATTTAAGGCACATCACAGAGGTATGCCACCCTCTGAGAGAAAAGAATGCAGAGAAGAAATACAGAAATTATTGAAAGGCGGTTTTATCCAAGAGTCAAATTCACCTTGGTCCTGTACTGCATTCTATGTCAATAAAAGATCTGAACAGGTGAGAAATAAGAAAAGGTTAGTAGTGGATTATAAGCCACTTAATAAGTATATAGCCTCTGTTCAGCATCCCATCCCTGCAAGGATGATCTCTTGAGCAGAATCAAAGGTTCTAAAGTATACAGTAAGTTCGATCTCAAGAGTGGTTTTTGGCAAATATTTCTGAAGCAAGAAGATATGTACAAAACTGCTTTTATTGTCCCAGGAGGGCAATACGAATGGAAAGTTCTACCCTTCGGTCTCAAAACAGCACCTTCCATATTTCAGAAAATTATGGATAGGATTTTTGGTGAGCTTTCTGAATTCCTGATAGTATATATAGATGACATTTTGATCTTCTCAAAGTCTCCAAAGGAGCATATCAGTCATCTAGAACAGTTTTATAAAGTAGTCTTTGATAATGGTTTATGTCTATCTTTGACAAAAATTGAAGTATTTAAAGAGGACATAAATTTTCTTGGTATAAGGATAAGCTCTGGCAATATTGAAATGCAGCAGCACATTGTCAGCAAAATACAGAGTTTTCCTGATGAACTTCATGAAAAGCAGCAGCTCCAGAGATTTTGGGATGTGTTAACTATGTTGCTGGGTTTTACCAGAACATAGCTGCTGATCGAGTCTTGCTCAATAAAAGACTCAAGAAGGATGCACCAGCATGGAACAAAGAAATGATCGACGCATTGATTCATAGAATCAAGAAGCAGTAATGAGCGCCTCCTATGTCTTTGCACAGTGCTTTGGACTCAAAATAATCGAGTGTGATGCAAGTGAGCGATCTTGGGCGCAGTACTTAAAGAAAAATGTGAGAATGGAAAGGAAAAGGTCAGTAGATATAGTTCAGGCGCATTTCAAGGTTCAGAACTCAATTACCATTCTTCCCATAAGGAGCTACTTGGACCAAAAAGGCCATCAAGGCTTTTTATTCTTTGTGCAAAATGAAGACTTCATATTAAGGTCAGATTTAAAAGACTTCAAAAAGCGGCTAAATGGCGGAGATCCTGCAAACAAAGTGCTCGGAGCAGTTACGGCGTTGGGGATTGTGGTTCGACAATTTTGAGTTTACAATCGAACACATTGCAGGAAAGCAGAATGCACTAGCAGATTTTGCTAGTAGAGAAATGAATAGTCCAAAGAGTATAAGTGTAACTCAAGTCATGCATGAACCTCATGGTTCAATCTGGGATCATAGAAATGCCCAAGATCAGATTAATGCACTTATACCAAATGATAATAGAATGTCTATGGAAGCGCAAAATTTACTGGTTAGCAGAGGAATAATTTCAGTTGTCCCATTCCAGATGTCTGAAACAGAATGCAGGTTTTTTGATCCTGATATCCCTGGAAGGCAGTTCCATACTCTGCAAGATCCTATGGTCAAATGTTGTTTAAATTGGCAATGGAGATCCCTCTACAATACAGAGCATCATGATCCTTTACCAGTTGAAGGTTTGAGATTACGACAACTCATACCCAGACATAATACAATATGGCGCTTCGAATATTCAAGAATGTGGACAGAGGAGCACCCGCTCCAGTTTGATGTATGGAACCTCGAACCATCACCAGGAAACAGGAAGTATATAGGGAAACACTTTAAATATTTTCTGTTAAAATATTTACCAACTAGGATATCTGATTCTCCTCTCTTAAATGTTGATCCTAGTTTAGCAAGAAATATACTAATCCAATGTAAGATTCCATGGTTCGTAAAGGTCCATTATTATGTTAAAATAATACCTGGCAGGAATCCTGATCAAAGACCTAATGCTACTTTATGGAGAAGAATCTTACTGCACCACACAATGGTGGTCCATCCTCCTGCTCCCGGACAGGACTTAAGATTGCTTGATCATTATCTTTATCCGACAAGGCCTCATCTTCAGCCAGATCGTGATGGATCGGCCTCCACTTCAAGAGTCTACATCGAACAACTTGAGAGAAATCTAGAACTCCGATCCAATACGGGAAGACGGCTCATCATCCACCGGTTCGATGATGACATAGGACTCTCTTGTCACCTTTGATTCGCCTTAGTGCGGCTATCTTTAATAAAGGCTATCATGGTAGGCCTGTTACCATGACTTTTACTTTTGCGATAAGATTCTTTCTTATCGGGGTTTGTTGTTGTGTCGGTCAGTGCGTGGTGGGCCCATGGCATTTTCAATAAAGCTCTAATGGGTGGGCTGTACCCAGGTCGTGTCTGTCCTTGTCATGTCCATTTTGGAATCTTACCTGTTAAGGGTGTGACCGGTTTTCCTCTTACCGGCTACCTCGGTCTCTAAGTGAAAAGCTTTGACGAAGATCTATAAATAGAACTTCGCTCAATTCACTCACTACACTCGGAGATAGAGGAATACTCTTAGACACGAAGAAGCATACACTCACGAAGGCAAGAAGGAAGAAAGATTTCGAAGCGTGTCGAGTCTTGTTTGAAGAGTTGTCGCATAATATGTTTGTAAGTAATGTCTACGAAGTTTGTGTAATACTTTCAGTTGATAATCAGGCAACTATCTTATGTCTGAAAGAGTTTAAAGAATTTGAAGAGTCAGATGTATGAAACAGATGATGTTTTCGACATCGTCATTAATGTGCTCTCGAGATATTTTGAAAGCTTGATGATATAACTATTTTCCAGATTTTTAAGTTATCGATTAATAAGATTGTTCAAGTATTTTAACAATGAGTTTGTCATGATTAATCTTGGTTTTGATTTAGTCTCAGAGCAGTTTAGTGTTTATGAAGAAATGGTATCGAGCTATAAAAGAGTTGTGTTTTCAAGAAATGGTTGTGTTTTTAAGAATTGGTATCGAGCCGTGTGTTTTCAAGAATTGGTATCGAGCCGTGTGTTAACATAGTAGGACAAGCTAGCGCGCAAGGGCTCGCTTGCATGCATGCATGACATTTGGGACTTGGCCAAATTTCAAAAGAGGGGACTTAATGACAAGCAAGGTCTATAAATAAGAAAGCACGTGCAAACAAGGATGGAGACACTGCGTAAAACAGTCTATTAATAGGATTAAAGCAAGATAAAGCATGGAGCTATTTATAGCTTGATCTATTGTTAAGACAAAGTTGAAAAAGCATATAGATTATGTATAGCTCGCCTATTATTAGAGTTAACGAGAAAGTCCCCACCGTGTAGAAATAGGTGATGTGCTCTTGTATTTACTAGTTCTTAGAGAGTTCTTGGTGTAGTGTTGATGATTAGAGGAGTAGGTGAGTGCATGAGAGCTATTTCGTATATGTGCATGGGCAAATGCATGACTATAAAGAGTTTATAATGTAACCAACATGTTTGTTATGTAATGAATTGGGTTATACTTATGATCGATAATTGTGTTTGGGTGGCTAAGGTGACTACATCTAAGTATGGTATTTTGGGAATTCAAGTGTTATTGGTTATTTTGTATGATGATTAAGCTTCCTTATTATATGTGTTGTCAAACTATTATGCTATGATGTATCTTCTTGCATGTATGGTTATTATGAATATGCATGTCTAACATCTTGTTGAGCAAACAAATGAGAGACCTGGTGGTTGTGTGCACTTCGGGTGAGCGTTCGAGACCTTGTCCGGATGGAGTGTCAACGCACCTAGCTAGGTGTTAATAAACAAAAGACTACATTTTGGTTCCATTGTCGGGACCTCTTTTCAATTTGTTCATCATGATGATGCATGCACATGGCATTCCGATTGTCTTTAGAGAACATTGAGATTTGGATACATGACGGCCAGGACATGTTTGCAGAGATATAGCACTAGACTTGATTTTAATGCGCACAAGTGGGTGGAAGACAATCTCTATGACTATTTGTATGAGACATTCTTTAGTTTTTCCCAATAGAATTGTACGGGTGGTTGGCAATGTACGTAGATAATGAGAGGTGTTCGGGTATAGAGAAAGTAAATTTGGAGACATGACGACTATCAGGGACTATCTGATTCGGACACGTCATGGACAAGAGTTGTAGATCATTGGTGGAAAGGTGTGTTGCAGATTATACTTGGCTCAATCAAAATTGACACAATGCTACAATTATTTTTCTAACATGTTTTGGGTAATGTAAGATTGCTAGTGAACTCAAATGCTCTTACATCACCTACGCATGTTGAAAGGATATAATTAGTTTTGTTTAATTTAAAATAAAACTCATAGCACATACATATATACATGTTGAATGGAAGTTAAGTTGATATTGAAAGGATATAATTAATTTTGTTTAACTTTACTTAAAACTCATATGCGGAGTGCATGTGCATGTTGCATTGAGTGGATGTTAAGTTGCTTTGTTTAACTTTAAAACAAACTACTATTATTAGTTTCCTTTAGCTATAAGAGAAGGGTTTACCTTATTGTAATTCAGAGTGGACAAATGATATGTCTTCCACAAAATTTGTTTTCTTCTTAGTAACTCTTATTATCGTGCAATAAAACTTTGTTTATTACTCTTACAAATATATAACAATTCAATATAATCAAGAATTTGGCAATATTATAACACACACTAATTCCCCCTAATCAATGTGTTATTCCCCATATTGAATCCTCAATCTGGATTACATATCTAGTTTGTGAGAAATGTTTGAATGTACTCTTCGAAAAAAAAACATATTTTAAGGGACCAATAGCACAATTGCAAAGTGTCCCAACATGCCAATAGGAGGTCATACATTTGGGTCCTAATTGGGACATGCTTTTCAATCGTAGTAGACAACATGAAATATTCTTCCCCGCCACACAATTATATTCATTAGATCCCCCTCCCCTCCCACCCCCATGCCCGCCTTCTAATTATTTACAACCCCCTCCCCTCGGCAGCCCGAGAATTAGGTCTAAGAACCCCAATGTTCATGAACCCTCTCTCGATCCCCCTACTAAACGCATTCTTCGGAGCATTGCCAAGGGAATAGACAAACTAAGTGCAGAGAGTCCGCTTAAGTTTAGTCAAGTTCCGCTTCCCCCTTCTTCGAGCTCTAGTTTGTCGGCACAAGTCAAACATCATGCTGAGACTCTTAAAGAAATTGAAGAGAGTATGGACCTGCTAATCAAGGAAGGCCTCAAAACCAGTGCAGACCCTTCTATTCTCTCTAATTTGGAGAATAATATGGGGAATCTCTCCACTCATCTGCTGGAACTGGAGGATAGAGTTGCTCACTTGGAAGAAATGCAATCCAATCATCTGGTCATTCACAGGGCAGTGTTGGACTATATTTAGGTCAATGTTAAACAGGTCTATGATGCGAGTGAAATTGGAGACCACTTGCAAGAATGGTAAGATTAAGAAGCCGAGAACTAATTGAAGGCGGTCAAGACCCGATCATGCATCTTTGCTACTAATCTTTACAATTAAGTCTAAAAATTGCTCTCAAAGTGTATGAAAAATCTCTGGTTTAGACTAGTTTGTTGTTTTTATGTTGTTGTTTTGCTATTTTTTTGCTCTTGTTTTGTTGTTTTGTGTTGGTACTAGACTTCTTGTAGGCAGTTGGCCCCTACCTTAGTTTACTATATGTTTATCTAGCTTTTTGGCTTTTGGTTGGGGTGTGGTCCCCAAGGATCAAAAACAACTTTGTTGTTATTGTATATTCTGACTTGTGAGCCCTTTTGTACTATAGGATATGGTCCCTTCCAAACCATTTACCAATAGCAAAAAAATATTCATTAAATGGGAGCAGCAAATATATGTGGATCCCTTCCTAAGAGATCTTTATTTCTTATTTTTCCAACATCTTTCTTGTTAGTTTGAGCTTGGAGCTTATTTGCATCTCTCTTTCTTAGTTTGAGCTTTGGAGCTTATCGACATCTCTTGTTGGCATCTCATTGGCATCTATCTGTTACACTTGAGAGTTTCCTATTGCCCCATGACATTGATTGTTAATTCTCAACTAATAAGCATCTTTTTGTCATTTTGAGCTTGGAACTTATTGGCGCCTCTTTGTTATGTTTGAGAGCCTCTTTATTTCGCCATCACCTAGAGAATTTATTCTTAACTTGCATGCATGTCTTAAAAGTTTTGATGTTTATTAACATTTCTTTGTTATGTTTGAGCTTGTAACTTTAGATTTGTTGTGTTAATGACATTAAATTTTGAGATAGTTACTTGTCAACAAAGGTATGTTGAGTTCTTTTATCTCTTATGACTTTGATGAAATACGTTAACTCTGTGGGGACTCTCTTTGATAGGTTTATATGCTTGGAATATTTCAGCCTTTTAAGTGTTAATGGTGTAGTTGGAGATGATACTTGTGCAAAGGATAATCCCGAATCAAGAAGACGACAATGGAATGGAAGATTACCCATTAAGAGACTGTTGGGGCCAACCCTCAAAGTACAATAACCCAATTCACAATACCACATGAAGTCCATAACATGGTCTCAAATGATAGACGGGAGGCTCCAGATATCCACACCACGTATTCAATACTATAAAGATACTTCTGAGGTGAAATTTTCTAAGCTATCACCAAGTGTAAGAAAGAATGCATTGTATCAGCAACCAAGTAACAAGACACTAAAGCGGAATCTTGGAATTGGGAAAACAGCTAAATTTTTCACGCCCTACAGATGTTCCATTTAGAGAGTACGCAGGAAATCTCTTACACTGCATATTTGATGAAATATCTGGTCCATAGACCAATTTCAATCCACTTGAGAACAATAAGAATGCTTCTTTTGCATCAAGATCAATTCTTAAATCTGGGGAGGGGGACGGGCGGGGGAAATCCTCTATTCATTTTCAAAATCATTATTTCTCAAAAATCTCATTCAAAATCAGGTAGCTCGTATGTGATGATACACTTACAGATTAGCCAAATTATCTTAACAGTTAAGTCCTCCAATACGTCTCACAGAATGTTGAGTTTAGCTAGATTTGAGAGATACAGACTTAAAATGCATGGCTGTTCTTGAGCATCTACAGCTTTTTATGTATGGAAAATGCATGCCAATCATATGCACAACTCCTTAACATGAGTAATTTGAATGACCTAACAAATTATCTTTGTTTCCTGTGAAGTTGCAAATGGATACCACTTGATCTGGAAAACCCTTCCACTATGCTGCTGGGGACTGCATTAGCAACAAAGTGGCTACCAAGATGCTTTCCTTACGCCCAACAACTCACCTCTAGATGCTAATTCACGGAAACAAATACGAGATATGCGAAATTTCCTATACACACCACGAGGACGGCCAGTCAAAATACATCGGTTTCTTACTCGCGTAAAGGAACTATTTCTTGGCAACAGAGACAACTTAGTGCGGAACTTTTCCCTCAAATCCCTAGGAAGATTGGGATCCCTTAGAACAGCTTTATAAAGCACCCGTTTCAATTCATATTTAGCCGCAAGCAATCTGCGTTTGTGATCTCGTATATTTCGCTTGTCCCTCAAAGCAATTTTCCCCACGCTACTGTAGCATCGAGTATGGCAAGCACGACATTGTGCACCAGGTTTTCCTGGAATGAGAAACATTAGGAGATAATGCATGACGCAAATTATAATATCAAAAAGTAAAAAGAACTTTAAAAAACACTGAATCCATCAATCAAATGTTTTAGACTTTCACAGAGCTCTGGCTTTTTATTCTGTGCTTCTGCAACAGTTTTCTACTTTTACCCATTACTTACATCAGTGGGACACGATATTTTAACATGGTAGTATCTCTGTAACATACTATGCTTTCTGAATGCATCTTGTAAAATCAAGAATAGAAACATATCTTACCATAGACATTGAAGCCACCAGCAAAAGATGCCCTGGAACCCATAAATAAGAACCCAACCTGTAGTTTACCATAAAATAAAACGTGAAAGAAAATTCAGTTACCTGTTTGAAAATTAAAAACAATTTGCTTACAGAAGAAACCATTTAGAAAAATGAGGTTCTTTTTGCAGTGGTAACATTGTAGAATATTTTATGGATATGACTGCATAATAGTTTTTGTTCCAATGTTTTGAGTCAACTACTGAACCCATCATCAGGGAGAAGGCATTTACCTGTTTGCTTATCACACGGCCAATATTTGCACCAGGCTCAATCCCCATATTTACATTCAGTCTTTCCTGCAGCACACCTCCCCTGCAAGCAAGTATTCCTAATGCATATTAGTAATATTTATTATTTAGCCTACAATAATCTCCTCTGAATTGCAAAAGTAGTGATCTAACCCATTTTCTAAATTATTTAAATTTTCTTACAAATTAAAACAAAACAAATACAAGATTACATACAATTATTTACAAGCCTCGACCTTGTATTATTCCATTTTATCTGAGTTATCAACTCGAATGACTACACACCACATAACTGGTCTTTGTAGAGTGCACATTAAAATTATACAAATTTTATGGTCTTATGATGTTATTACACCTCTGGTGCATTGGCTCCCTTGCCATATGGATGGATAGTTTTGAAAACATTTCCACGTGTGCTGTTTTGTTTCTGAGCTCATCTTAGTTGAATGCAATGAGAGAGCAAATACTTTATCTGGATTATTGTTTTAAAGTTGGAACAGATTGACCCTCCTATACTGAAATTCTAGATTGCCCAGGCCTGATACATACCCGGTACGGGTACGTATTCGCAGGTCACGGGTACATTCCAGGTATGGATTTCCATACCTAGGACCTGCAGATACGTACCCGCAGTGTACCAGCTGTAAAAACATCACTTGTAACTTAAAAACTCAAAAAATAAAAAATAAAAGATAATGACTTACCCTCGAAGCAAATGACTTATCTCTATCAAAGATAATGACTTTAAGTACACCACGAAGTCTAACTTCTCTCAAAAACCTTGCTGCCAACATGAGAATCATCATCAAAATTTCCAGAGATAAAATAAGTAATTTTTGTCAATTTGTTAACAATCACCATATAATGGTATCGTGTCTGTTTTGAGATTTGGGAATATCAATATAAAATTCATGACACTATAGTCCATTTATTTTCTAGTATATCATGAGGGTACAAAAGACCTCGAGGATGACACTGCATCTTGCACAAAATGCGCTACATCCTGCTTTAGGTCTTGCCAAAAATAAAATTGTTTCATCTCATGGATCATTTTTGCGACATTTGGATGAGCATAATGAGGAGCATTGTGTACCTTATCCAAAATTTACAGCCTTAGGTTACCAGAAGAAGGCACAACAATTCTTCCTTGGACCCTCAAGAATCCATCAAAATTTATAGCATATTCTGAATTTTTTTCTTTCACAGGGTCTTTTGATAATTCTACAGCTCTTTTACGGTAAAAATTGGCATTTTCTATTGTTCCTGAACTGAAGCTCTTCAATGAACAAACTCAAGTCTCAATTCTCAAAGTATTTGAAATCTGTTTTGATGTTCTAAGAATGATTGTATGATTATTAAATTTCAATAAGTATGTAAATGCTTTTTTAAATTTATAATTATATATATATATATGTACCCAACAGCTTACCGTACCTGAACTTTTTAAAATTTTGCTGTATCAGCATACCATACCTGTACCCGTGCCAAAATAGTCTAGCTGAAATCACTCTCCTCTCATGGCTTTTTCCTCTGGGCTCCTTTTTCTTTCCTCCACCCTTACTACAGATCTGATTAGATCTTGTCCCATTCGAATAGCATCAATTGGTGAAGAGGCCACGGACTGTCTCCCGGGAGAACCTGCTCAACTTATTACACATGTATGTACAGAAGATGGTGATTAAGCTTTCTTTCAATGCCAAGATGGCCTTCAAAAATCCACTTTCCTTGGAATAAATAAAACAAAGACTTTGGTTCCTTGAGGGCTTAGCTCTCTTCTGCAGGAGGATGGGAGCATATCCTCGTCCAAAGACCCTCAAATATTAGGTTTTATGAGGATTCTCCTGTAAGCTCCTCAATTCTCACCTCCAAATTTGGGCATGCCTAATGCCTCAACAACTTGTCACGTAACATTGGGTGCATACGGATTTCCTCCAAGCCTCACCGCAAAGGTGAAAACAATTTGCAATGCTTTTTCTTAACCTCTCCAAAGTTGTGAATGTTGTACGAACACCTCACAAAAGTTGCACCAATGATTCAAGTAAGACTTGATGCATCTCTTGATAGGATGATAGTTAACAACGACATTCCAAAGGAAGTAAAATTCAATGGTGCCAGGCTTGAAGACATTTTAAGCTTCAGTGCCATGTTTTTCCCAAATCCACGAGCACAATGTTCCTAACATCATCAGAAAAGTGTTGAGTTAAATAATTCCCATTTCTGAAAGCTGCTAGAGGAGAAATGTTCCCATGTTTTTTCCCAAATCCACGAGCACAATGTTCCTAACATCATCAGAAAAGTGTTGAGTTAAATAATTCCCATTTCTAAAAGCTGCTAGAGGAGAATGCTCATCTGAAGTCAGAGGAGGCATTGATCAATTATACTGAAAAAGGTTCTGATTGTGGTTGAGAATCTGAGATGCCTCCTTCCTCAGAGAAACAATGAAGCAAGATTTCTCAAGTCAATAAATGGACCACATTATGAAGCAACAACCAAGGGATTCATCACTAATAGTTTTGAGATTCGAAGGAAGTATTCTAGTTTCTTTGAGATGCGAATGCAATCCAATCCCCTTAAAGAAAACACAATCAAGATGCCGCTGCTGGAAGTTGAAGATCGTGGAATGTTCAAATCATTGGGCAACATTCTAGATAGACTCAAGGCAATAATGAATTCACCTATGCAACTATTCGGAAGAGCTCAATCGGAAGTTGAGCATCATACTGTGTTGGGATGGCTTTGCACCTTGGAATACTGGTTTGATGCCTTTGAAATTTGCAGCAAAATATTTGTTCCCCCATAGAAGAAAACCGTCATCATCTCAATGATGTTCTACTGGTTTTTCAATCTCATATAGCAATAGAAACCAAATATGCAGTACATGATTTTCTCTTAAGAATCCAAATGGAAAATAGTTATGTCACAAGTTGTAAGGATATTACTTGTATAAATCAGAACATATGCCTCATAATAACATGAGAGAACACCAAAATATAGATAGATTATGACAATATGCTCATATAATATCTTTGCCACTTCGAGGGGGCAACCTCCAATACCACTTCGAGGGGGTAACCTCCAAACCATACAATAACACTCCAATACTCAATATGATGATTAACTACAACCTTCTAACCCCTATATATACCATTCTAACCTATGGCCAATACTGAGGCCGACCTCCTAAGCATAATAAATCATAAATGAATGATATAATAAGATAAGGGGATGTGTGCCACATGTCGGCATCTCCATCAACCCATATACATTATAATATTATATCCCAAGGTACATAGCATTGCCTCCCTCTTTGACATGTTTCGTCCCCGAAACATAAGAAGAAGCCATATAATGAGTGTGCTTTAAATTATTGCACACTTGTCGCCAAGCTTGATCATCCAGCCACTTGTAAGAGGGGCAACCTCCAATACCACTTCGAGGGGGTAACCTCCAAACCATACAATAACACTCCAATACTCAATATGATGAATAACTACAACCTTCTAACCCCTATATATAC
This sequence comes from Taxus wallichiana var. yunnanensis, assembly GCA_018340775.1. NCBI lineage: Eukaryota > Viridiplantae > Streptophyta > Pinopsida > Cupressales > Taxaceae > Taxus > Taxus wallichiana. Next base: position 587,288,688 of record CM031236.1, read on the forward strand.
CATTCTAACCTATGGCCAATACTGAGGCCAACCTCCTAAGCATAATAAATCATAAATGAATGATATAATAAGATAAGGGGATGTGTGCCACATGTCGGCATCTCCATCAACCCATATACATTATAATATTATATCCCAAGGTACATAGCACAAGTGGAGAATCGTCTCAAGGAATTCCTGGGTTCACCACCCAATGCATGCAATAAGTTGTACATCAAAGAAACCTATGTTCTCTCTAGAATAGGTCACTTGAAGACCTGAAAAAGAATATATCAAGCCAATTACATTGTCATTAAACAAAGTCTCTATGCCAAAGAATTCAAGGCCCTTGATTTAATGCCCATGAATGAGCCCTCGGCAAGTGGAATGGTCACGCATCGAGAAAATGTGCATCGGATATAATCGAAGTCCTTCTTGAGCTGAATAAAAGCAACTAAGTTGAGGACTGAGATAGTGACCTTGAGAAACTGATTCCCAATTTGAGTGATCTAACTTCACATTGAGTTTGGGTGCTCCCTGTCTCAACTTAAATTTACAAAGTACACACTTACAAGTTGTTTTAACCAAATGTATTAGAGTATTAGAGTTTTATTGTAATATCCCATTTTGGGAAATGTTAAATCTGCAATTTATTAACTCAAATCAACCCTAGAAGGATTAGATCCTTTTAGTTCGACATCAAATAACCCAAATGGGGTTTAAGCCAAAGTAATGGGTTAGATGGGACTGATGTGGCTTCGAGATGAACATCTTCCTCCTTTGATTAAGAAATGGTGGAGAGAAGGCCAACCTCGGCATGGTACTAAAATGTTTTGCTTTGTCAAAAAATTACAATACCTTACATTCCAACTCAAGAAATGGAATGTTTCAAACTTTGGAAATATTCATGAGAAAAAAAGAGAGGTCTTGGAAGCTCTATGGGGATATCTCAGCAAATAAGGCTTCATGGCTTCACTCAGAATCTGCAAAAGAAGGAAATCTCCCTCAAACAATCATTAACTGAATGGGAGACACGGGAAGAAATATTTTGGAAACAGAAATCCAGAATTAAGTGGCTGAAAGAAGGAGATAAAAATACTTCCTTTTTTCATAAATCTCTTTTAGCTCACCGTTCACACAACCACATTGCTTTTCTGGATAAAGAGGACGGTACCAGGGAAAATACTCAGGAAGCAATTCAGCATGTTGCCTTACAGTACTTCTCTGAGTTGTTTAAGGCTTCAACGTTGACAGGAGTGCCCAACAACAGTTGCTTAATATTATTCCTTTTGTTGTTAGTGAAGAAGACAATATGGCACTTTTACAACCGGTGACTGAAAAGGAACTTCAAATTGTTGTTTGGACCATGAAAAAAGGGAAAACGCGGGACCTGATGGATTTCCGATTGAATTTTATCAGGAATTTTGGGACATTGTTAAAATTGATTTGCTAGAAGTGGTGGAAGAGTGCAGACAAGCTAAGACTGTTCTTAAGGCCATTAACTATACTTATATTGCTTTGATCCCTAAGAAACAGGAGGCTTCTACCATTACTGAATATCGTCCCATAGCTCTTTGTAACGTTTTGTATAAAATAATTACCAAAGTTATAGCTGAAAGACTGAAATCCATCATTGATAAAGTTATTTCTCCGGAACAAGGTGGATTTGTTCCTCATAGACAAATCTATGATGATATAGTGTTGGCTCAGGAAGCTCTTCACTCTATGCACATTCAGAAGAAGCCAGCTATGTTCGTCAGGCTGGATTTATCTAAAGCTTATGACAAGGTCAGCTGGGCTTTCCTCTATGATATCCTTATCCGCTTTGGTTTTTCCCCTTTATGGGTGCAATGGATACAAGCTTGTATTTCATCTGTTTCTTATTCTCTTATTCTTAATGGCACCCCTACTCAACGTTTTCCGGCGTCGAGAGGTATAAGGCAGGGAGATCCTTTATCGCCATTTTTGTTTATCATACTTGTTGAATCCTTTGTGAGCTATTTTATATGACAAGAATCCAGAGAAAGTTGCAAGGTATAAGATTGGCTACTCATGTGGATCCTCTTTCTCACTTACAGTTTGTTGATGACTCATCTATTATGGGGACTGCATCCTTGAAAGAAGCCACTCAGATACAAAGAAATTTGGAACTTTTCTCAAAGACTACTCGGTCAAAATATTAACAAGCATAAGTCAAATAATCTTCTTTCACTGCTCGCCAAGACTGGAACAGGACATTCTTATGAAACTTGGATTTCAGAAGGCCACTTTACCTCTGCAATATTTGGGTATTCCTTTAAGTTCCACAAAGATCTCTGATTGGGGATGGTTAATTAATAAGATTCAACAGAAATTTAGTAATTGGACTAATAGATGGCTATCATCAGGGGGCAGAATCACCTTGATCAAAGTTGTGTTGCAGGCTATCCCAGTGTATTTTGCGTCTCTTTTGACCATCCTTATTACAATCTTGTAGCACTTAGACTCTATTAGTCAAAAATTCTTGTGGACAAGCAACCAGCAATCCAAGAAGTGGCACCTTGTGAAGTGGAAGACCTTATGTCTACCAAAGAAAGATGGTGGCATGGGATTTAGGGCTAGCATTCCGAATAATAAAGCCCTTGCTGCTAAGTTGTATTGGAGACTTTTGCAAAATCCAGATCAGTTATGAAGTACTAATCTTCGTGCTAAATATACTCAAGGTATGAGGCCACATGATATAGTTATATATTCCTTACCTTCACAAGGATCTCCCATTCTTTCTATTCTCAAAATTGGAGAAGAAATCATAAAGAAACAATTGTTTTGGAAAATTGGAAATGGGGAGCAAGCTAATTGTTGGACAAACTCTTGGGATGGCCACCCTCCTTTGATTAAGCAGTATCCCCATTTCAGCAATGTTATGGTCACCCTTCATGCTCAAGGCAAAACTAAGATATGCCACTATTTTCAGCATACATACCCAAGGAGTGAATGGATTCATCCTTCGATGTGGCATATTAACCTAACTTAGCAACAACTTCATTCTTTACATGAAGCTTACGCAAAACAAGATTCTTCTTACAACTGACTTGCCTGATACTTTGGGATGGGGAACTACGCAGGATGGGAAGTACTCTATTGCTAAGGGGTATAGAGTTTTGGTTGCCCCTCTTCCTCATCCATAGAGAGATATATTTGTGGACCTATGGCAACTGTTCTTTGGCCTAAGGTGAGATTCTTTGTTTGGCTTCTCATCTATCATAGAGTTCTTACAGGGGATAACTTGATGAAAAGAGATATGGTAGGTCCTTTTTGGTGTCCTTTATGCAGAAATGCAGCTGAGACCCTAACTCACATATTCTTTCAATGTCCTTTCACTTTGGGCTTATGGGGCACTCTTGCTGCTTGCTTTTCGGTGACTTGCAATCCCCTGATAATATTGTGGATACTTTGAGAGAGGTCGGGAAATGCGATTACGAACACTCAAGTCGTTTACAAAGGCATATGGCTTGTTGTTTCTCTTATTTTGTGGAATGTTTGGAAAGAAAGAAACAGGGGCATATTCAAGCTTGAAAGTAGAGACAGGTGGTACATCATGAACATGACTAGAAGCAATATTGTCAAATCTATCTGCACAACTTGACTCTTCCTTCTCCGTTGCGTGTAAGGTGGCTAGTCCTCTTACAAAAACTGAATATAGATAATAGGAAATTGCAGTTGAAGCAAGATACTACACTAAGAACACCTTCCACTCTCTGCTCATGGCAACCTCCTTCTTTTGGTATTGTTAAAATTAATACAGATGGGGCAGCGGGAGGAAATCCGGGTCCTACTAGTCTGGGAGGAATTGCTCATGATTCTTTGGGAACCCCTCTTTTCTTCTTTGCTCATCAGTTGGGGCACTACACTAACAATGTTGCTAAAATTATGGTTGTTCATCGTGCTCTTTTGGAGGCTATTAAATTGAGATTTCCTAGTATCATAGTTGAATCGGATTCCAAGGTTGTTATCAACATCCTTCGAGCCCCTGATCAGCACTGTCTAATAATTGGCTTATTGCCAGGATTCAGGATCATATCAAAATTATTGCTAGCCAGTTCCATTCTATTATATATTCTCATGTGCCTAGGGAGCAAGAATAAGATGGCAGATGCTTTGGCCAACTGGGCTTTAGATCATTCAAATCTAATACACTTTGGTCCTCTTCCCCTCACTTGGTCTCAAGAGAAAAGAAAGCAGATTGAGTGGATCCTCTCTTTGAAAGATCATGATGGATAATTCATAGATATGCTACCTCTTTTTCTTTATTTGTACTTGGAATTCTAAAGATGTCTCCTCTAGTATGAGCATAATTGTTTAGCATTGTATTTTGATCCTTATATTGTTATTAATATAAAGTTGTTGGTGGTTTTTTTAATAAAAATAAAATAAAAGTCTTGGCATCCATTTACATATTGTAATCATCCTCAATATTTCAGGCAACATTTGTGTTAGTTTCAAGAATTCATGTATATATTTTCTATGGAAGAAAACAAATCCTAGAAACTTATATTTGAGGAACAACTTTAGTACTTTGTGAATCAATTACACACAATGTAAGCCCCGTTACAACAAAAACGTTGGATTGTATCAATCTCATATTCATAATAAATGTGAGACAAGGTGAATTATAAGGCACTCACTCACACAAAATCATTGCCAATTGGCAAAGAGACTAGAGGGTGAATAGGTCAAAGTGTTGGATTTCTTAAAAATGTTGTTCCTCCCCGTACTAACAAATGCTTGGCAGTTCTTGTGTGCTTTGCAAATCCTCTTGACTTATGATTATTCATCGCTATACATTGTGGAAAATATTCATTGTGGGGATGACTTTAGTATTAAAAGTACTTTTATGTAGTGAAAAGTCCTACAAAAAAATTTTAAAAATCTAAATATTGTCTTTGTCAAATGATGTTGTAGTACCCTAATTTTGGTCCAAGCACATGTAAAATTTTTGGCACTTATATAACATTTAACTCATTTACACATAAATGACCAATTTAAGGCACCCTCCGGCTCTATCCTCGCATCCTAGTCCCCTTTGGACAACGAATGTTCTCCAACTCAGCTCCTTAGGAATCACTACACATGCTACAAAACATATATTCAAACTTTCACTTGTCTTAGAACTGATTCCTTTCACACCCTGGATAGGTTCGTAACTCCAATACAAGTTGGGCACAAACTTGTTCAACCTCCACGAACATGTCCCCTACACTTCTAATGGTCGTTATTTCATAAAGATAACTTAGTTTAGCAGGTATAGATGGTAATTTTCAATCTGTTGTGCGAGAAAACTTATGAATTGCATATAAATACAAACAAACCCTAAGCTATTAGAGGCACTCTCACTCTAGAAGGTTAAGCGCAAGCATAGGATTATTCTATTCCTTAAGACCACCCATCACAACAGCGGCTAAAATTTGAAGCTAGCTATACTGCTTCCCTAGATCAACCATGAGCAAAATCTGAAGTACAAGTGTGTTGCCAAGTGTGAGGGCCAGATCAAGGGCTCCATATTTATAGTTATCTATATCACATGGGTATCAGCATAGGTTTGGAAAAACTACATGTGGCTTGATCCCTCTTTAGAGAAGTGGTAAATAGCACAGAGGTCATCTCATTAGCAAAGTATGATGAGACATTCTATCCCGGTCATTACTAACCTCTTTTTAGGTCTTAAACACCAGGTCTAGAGTTTCAAGACAAGGAGAAGCCATATCTCATAATCGCACAGGCATAGCAGAAATACACCCCTAGAAATCAGATCTCCAAATACAAGCGAACAAAATTGCAATGGCCAAATCAATTGTGCATTTCCAGAAGACAGGTTTGCAGCCCCTAAGACAGTTTCAGAAACCAAAGACGTCTTGATTCCCACAAGCCTATCCTACCTTAAGTTTCAGATCGAGGTATTTTATGAGCAGCTTGATGACACCCCGATCTACTTTTGTACACATTTTAAGCACTCCATCACACAATTGATCCGCATAAATCCAGTTCCTCTCTAACCCTAAAAACCCTAATGATAGTTTGTCATATCCTAATTGGAAAAAAATTGGCAAAAGCAAGAGGGGCATGATTTAAGATTGTTAAGACTATTTGTCTTAGTTATAAATAATCATTATAGCACAATACATTAAATTAGGAACTAAATCCTAATTTCGTATTACATTTTGGTGAACCCGTTTATCTATCTAACTACACCAACCAAGGATTTCATTCTTCACCCTTAGTGTTTCAAAATTCAATTCGATTTTTTTATCTTAGGGTTTCACACAAACCCTTCTTCCTTTTATGCATACTTCAACACGCTTCTCTTACACCACCTTGGCAAGCTATAGGTCTCTTACCCCAACTAAACAAAGTGCTAGATTGAGCGGTGCTCACATTGATTACATCCAAGTGCCTTTAGTTCCACATCGTAATAAGAAAATGGCCAACAAATCTGATCTTAACACTTCTTCTATTTATGCTCATGTTAATACAAATGCTGATAATATTGTTTATATTCATGTGTGACACGTAGTAGTTCTATAACAGCCTTGAGAGTATGACCCATGCGGGACACCAAAGTACTCTTCGATACATTGTGGAAGCCACGAGTTGCAATGACTACTCGTGACCCACAACTTCCTATGCACATATTACTAGCATTGATGTTTCCGAATATAATATTACACACAATTGCTTCTCAAACTCAGATGATGACTCAGCTATCTCTACTTCTCAAACAATGATTTTTACTTGATTTTATGCAGCTCGTTCTTATGACACCTATTCTCGAGTTCACACCTTCAAATCACCCAACGATGCAACATGTTTCACGAATTCAATGATTCTTCAGGGAATCATAGTTATCCGTAACCCCATCCTCATTCGTCTATTCTCCACAACCCATGACACATTTTAGCTTTATTCATATATTCAAGCAAATACAAAAACATTATTCCAAAAAATACAAAACTTGGACCTACATATGACTTTTTTGTTATTTCATAGACTTTGATATTGATGTTATCATGCTCTATCACTTAAATATTTACTTCTATGCTCACTTGCTTTTAATGGTATACATGAGTTAGCTGCAGGATAGATTTTCTCAATGGACATGTCTACTTTGCAGCTTACCGAGTCCTAAACCGAGGGGAAACCTTCCACATTGGGGGCATGTCTACATTGTGGGCATTTTACACTGAGAGTGATAATGTTATATCTTTGGCACTATTGTCCATTGGGGATACAAAAAGCTATTTATTAGATGTCTTGTGCTAACTTATACTTCAGGTTATATCTTTCACTAAATGACTACATTGATTGTTTCTATGTATTGACTTTGCATGATCCATGCTTACTTGTTATAGTTTATCATATGTTCATGCATACTCATATGCTTGACTAATTTATGTAGGACCTAAACTCCTGCACATACTTCATCTTTACCCTATGACTTGATCACTGTCTCTAGTGATTCTTCTATGCTTACTGCCTCGTGTAACATTCTATGCTTATTATTTGGCATGACTATTCTATGCTTACTATGTGGCGTGATTGTTTGACACATGCTTCATCTATACCATATGACACTTCTATGCTCTAGGCCATGATTATATGCATACAACGATTATTTACTACATGTTTCATGATTATGGTCGAGTTGTCATGTCATTGTGATGTCATGTCAGTTGTGTTGCCAAACATCTTGTGGCAGGCCCATCGTGCCATGTCTAGTCATGTCATATCATGAGTCCCAAAGGATCCTTTGGTGTCGAGTCGTGTGTATGCTAACATACTTCTTTGTTTTTCACTATTACACTAATGATTTGTACAGATTTCTTACAATCTTCACAATATTCTTATGCTTGAGATGACACAAATCATGATTATTCTCTAATGATCATATCCTATGCACACTGATTTATGCAACCATGTTTAGTACATACAGTTTATCTGTCTTTTACACATGATGCAGTTGACTTTTTTCTTTTGAGTTGAGTGACACTAAGGCATCCCTCATCTCAAAAGGAGAGCATATTGTGGACAACTATTTTAAAGTGGTTCATAGAGAAATCAAGGTAAATTTGATGTGTTATACATTACAAACCTAGAAGCCACATGTTTAAAACTCATCTGATATTATTTTACTTTAAGAGTTTTATTTCATTTTGGAAAGAAGAAGTTACACAAATAGGTTGGAAAATGCCATAGATTTCAACGAAGAGAACACATATTCAGACATATTGATAGCATTTCACACGGTTCAAATCAGATTCAGTCACTTTTCACACAGTTTAAATTAGAGTTATTCAGATTTCACACAATTCAAATCAGATTTATTCACTTTTCACAAAGTTTCAACAGTCTTATCACACACACAGAGTTAACAAATTGGCCTCAACAGCCCACAAAGTTGAATTTGGTCCCAAACTCAACAAGGTTTTTATGCTTCTGGCAAGGCTATTTAGTTAACAAGCATTTCATTCTATAGGCAAGGCTATTAAGTTAGCAAAGTATTTCACACTACAAGCAAGGCTATTACGTTACCAAATGTCTCATGCTACCAGCAAGGAAATATTATTAACAAGATGAAAGCATTGACTTAGCATGGGGCCAGGCCCCACGGCACTATTCACATTCAGCAAATAAGGGCATAGTTCGGTTTGACCAATCAGGTGTAGTCGCTCCTGTGCACATTACACTTTATTTCAAGTATTTCAAATATAGAGTTTCTTTGAATTCAATTTACAAACTTATATAAATCATTATCAAGCATTAATCCACGCATCTTTCCATGTGATTTGTAGGTTTAATGTGGATTGGCACAAACATTCAAGATGCTCCATCGGGAGCTTTAGAAAACACTACTTCATCAAACAAACACACCAAAAGAAAGAAATGAGAAAGAGGAGCTCAAATTGAGTATTCTAAAGACGGTTGTGAAACCAATGCAGCAGTTGCGCAACCACCTCTCTGTAGAAATCAACAGTTTCGTCATAGAACAAACAAAAATAAAAAATGCCAAAATGACAAGAAAACTCTCTTCCATTACTCGTGACTTTTTGGATTCTCCAGTGCACAGGAGGATTTCTAAAGCATATTACAAGCAAGAAGAAGAGGTTGCAGGAGGCATAACTGAATAGAGGAATGATCTTGTGTGTAGTTGTTTGTAGAAGCGAAGTGTACAACAGAACAAGAGGAGGAGAGTTAGGAGTGGAACAACAATCTTGTATCTTATTCTAGGTCTTCTTTGTATCTGTATTTCATTCTTTGGCCAATAAGAATTTGGGAAAAAGAGTTATTACCCTTCCTTACTGGTTTTTTTCCTCACATTGGGGTTTTCCAAGAATCAAACTCTTGTTTCATAGTCTAAATTATTTCATGTTCTTCTGTGTGTGTAAATTCCTCTCATTAATATTGTTTGCAAACAATTCTAACACTGAGAATTTCATTCACTAAGAGCAATCAACTGTCATTTCAAGCATAGTTTGAAGTAGGACTGAATTCTTGTGATTTTCTAAATTCTAAAGTAAGCAAACTAAGAGTTTATAGATCATTTTGGTATCAGAGATGATTATATATTCTTGAGGACTATGGAAATTTGTTCTTGCTTGGTTTATATAACAGTGACAAGGTCACAAGGCCGAGGCTTACTACCTTGCGATCCAGAGATAGCTAAAAGAGAGTGGAATCAAAAGATGAGAAATGGCAAGAGAAGGAGAAGAACTAGTCCATAGAGTTTCAGTAATAGAGACCACCATGGAAAGGATGTTGAGGCATCAAAAAGTGATCACAGGCTGGCGACAGCTTGCAACAAATAGGCAAGAAGCCATGGATGAAGTGGTTCAAGCTCTAACCAAGAAGCTTGGCATAGGAGGAAGAGAGAGCCATGATGAAGAATTCATGGAAGAGCATGAGGAAGAAGAGCAGCAACCTCCAAAAACAAAGGCAAGAATAAGGTAACATTTGAACATGTTCCTTTCAAAGTTGAAACTAAGGTTGAGATTAAGAACTTTGAGGGACAAGTAGATGCAGAATTACTAGATAAATGGTTGAAACAAATGGAGGTTTATTTTAGTGTGCATAATGTTACAAAGGCACAAAGGATCACCTTTGCACATCTCAAGATGGACGGTCATGCTCTTGTTTGGTGGGAAACCTACCTAACCACTTGTGAAAAGAAGAAGAGGTTTGTTGTAGATAGTTGGGATGGATTTAAGGAATTGCTAAGAGCTAATTTTTATCCTATTGGGCATAAAACTAGTCAAAGAATTAAATGACAATATTTTAGGCAATCCAGTGGTCAAAGAGTGCTAAATTATACTACGAAATTCTGAAGGCAAGCCATGTTCTTGAACATGGACTAGGAGGATGAAGATATTCAAGAAAGAGGGTCATCTCCAGAAAGCCAAAGGACCTAAATTAAGCTTGTGCGCAAGCATATTATATAGAAGATGAGAAGAAGCAAAGAGATAGAGAGTCAAGGCCCAAATAGCTCACAAACCAGCCCGAGAAAGAGCAAAGTTGTAATGTCCCCTTTTCAGAATTAATTAATTTTGAATACCCAAAGCCTATTCTTATTATTTTCTATAGGCTAAGGAGAAATTAAAAGGGAAATAAATTAATTTAAGTGGTTCAAGGATACTTTTATATTTTAATTGGAAAAGACATTTAAATTATATTTTTATTAAGTGGGGCAAGAATAAAATAATAATAGAATGATGAACTTCTATTATGGGGCACTAAAGATAGAATAATAATTAAATAAAGCATTCTATTATGGGGCACCAAAGATAGAATGGGCTACATGAGCATCAAGATGCTTATTTTAGGATAGAGAGAGGATAAAGCAATTTTATATTGTTTATTCCTATTTTTAGGATGGAGTGCCAACATGGGAGAGAGGATAAAGCAATTTTATATTGTTTATTCCTATTTTTAGGAGGGGGTGCCAACTTTGGAGAAGGCACGGAAGTTATAAAAGCAGATTTGGGGTTTATTATTACAAACATCTTGGAAATTTATCAACTACTTCATTGTCTGCAAGTACCTTTGTTTTTGCATCAGCAATAGAGGACGAAAACCCTCATTTGCACACAACTGAGGACAAAAACTCTCATATATAAGCTTGGAAATTTCATTCAAGGGGTTGTAGTGATCATTCAAGGTACAAATATTCATCCAGTGGAGCTAAGGCATCATATTTAGGGTTGTTCTAGCATCCAAAACACCAAGTACGGCTAGGACGTCCCCTTTTGGAAACGAATATCGATCTTGGTGCCATATCTTGCGGCAATTTTTAGTCAAATCAGTTTGCATGCTCTTATTTTATGTTTATCTTTTCATTTGGATCAACCATTCTGAGAAAATAATTATATTCAAACATTCTAGTGTTTTTGTTAAAGTCGATTCGAAATAAACAAATAAAAGTTTGTTTTTCTACATAGGTTTGTTGTTTTTTAATAAAAATCAGTTTGTTATTGTTGTCATAATAGTTTGATTTTTATTGCTATCCTAGGATTTGACAAAATATCCAGATTTGTTAAAAAGTTTTTTTAGGGATATTACAATGGTATTAGAGTGAATTTCCTCCCATCTTGAGGAAGAGGAATTTTTTAAAATGCAGCTTTGAACTTCATGCAAGGTAGTGACAAAAAAGTCAAGTACTACCAAAGGGAGAAAAAGAAAGGTACAAAACAGCTAGAAAGTCATGGGTAACAAGGATCCGGATGAGGCACACTTTGACAGAGCTTGTTCAAGGACAGACAGGTTAGTTGATATGATGGGTCAGTTAATCCAAGTTATGCGTAAGGCACAAATGTGTAAAGAGCTCCAAACAGTGAGGGAAGCTCTTTAGGAGTGAACCATAACCAGCACTATCAAAGGAAAGTCATGGGTTCTATTGTTAGACCCTTCCAACCTAACTTCCTACATAGAGCGGAAGTGATTCAGGATGCAAAAATTCAGCATACCATAACAAATGATATTGCTGTTAGCTATGAGGAGTACAAAGTACTTCCGGTGAGATTAGAGATGCCATATCCTTCACCAATTTTATTAATATGAAGGAAAGTAGGGGTGGACCAAGAGTTGAACCTAGGCCACAAACTAATCAGAGAGACCTGCAGCAGGCTTTAGGGAAGTTGTCACTCCCTACTTTTGATGGATCTAATAAGAGTTCTCCCTTAGTGATGAGGAGAGAGGAAGAAATCATGGGGCATGAACCGAAGAAAGAAAAATCAGATCTACAAGAAGGTTTTGGGGTGGAGTTCCAAGAAGACCATGTTGAGGGGCATGAACATGAAAAAGGGCTTTACCAATTGCTAATGTTGATTTTCAGTTTGCTGGAATTTTCAGAACAGCAACCTATGGGAAGCAAATTGACTGTGTTCATGACTTTAGCAAGAATCATGAAGATGTTTTATTGAGTTCTAATGTTTGCAAGCACCAACAAGATTCACTTGTTGACTGTGAAGAGTTCAAGGTGACCGAGAATGTTGATCCTAACCCAGAAGTTTTGAGTCACAAGGTTGGGGATGTTGAAGATATCTCAACCAAGCTTCATTCAGCAAAGGAAGGTGAACAAGTTGAGGACAACCAAAGGTATGAAAGTGTTGTGGATTTGTTGTTTCCTACTAAGTCATTTTAGATCTATGGGCATCATGGACAGCATGGTGTAAATGATGATAAAGTGAAAAACACTTTGAGTGGCAAAAGGCACATAGATCCGTTCATACAAGTTCTAAATTGTGTGAACATGAGAGTTTGGGATCCAAGTATTTGCAGAAGGGACTTGCAATTGCTTGAGGGCAAACAATTTTGGGAAGGGCGGACTGTAATGTCCCCTTTTCAAAATTAATTAATTTTGGATACCCGAAGCTTATTCTTATTATTTTTCCTATGCTAAGGATAAATTAAAGAGAAATAACTTAATTTAAGTGGTCCAAGGATACTTTATATTTTAATTGGAAAAGGACACTTAAATTATATTTTTAATAAGTGGGGGCAAAAAGCATACATAGAATAAAATAATATTAGAATGATGAATTTCTATTATGGGGCACTAAAAATAGAATAATAAATAAATAAAGCCTTCTATTATGTGGCACTAAAGCTAGAATAATAAATAAATAAAGCACTCTATTATAGGGCACCAAAGATAGAATGGGTTGCTTGAGCATCAAGATCATATTTTTGGGATGGAGAGAGGTTAAAGCAATTTTATATTGTTTCTTCCTATTTTTAGGGTGGAGCGTCAACATGAGAGAGATAATAAAGCAATTTTATATTGTTTATCCCTATTTTTAGGAGAGGCGCCAACTTTGGAGAAGGCCTTGGAAGTTACAAAGACAGATTTGGAGTTTATTATTACAAACATCCGAGAAAATTAATCAACTACTTCATTGTTTGCAAGTAGCCTTTGCTTTTGCATCAGCAATAGAGGACGAAAAGCCTCATTTGCACACATATCTAAGGACGGACAACCCTATATCTAAGCTTGGCAATTCCATTCAAGGGTTGCAGTGATCATTCAGGGTACAAGTATTCATCGGTGAAACTAGGGCATCATATAAAGGGTTGTTTTATCATCCGTAACAAGTACGGCTAGAACGTCCCCTCTTAGAAATAAATTTCAGTATTGGCACCACATATGGGGGCAATTTCCAATCAAATCAGTTTGCATGCTCTTATTTTATGTGGATAAACTGTTGTGAGAAATTAATTGTATTCATACATTCTATTTGCACACATATCTAAGACAGACAGATAACCCTATATCTAAGCTTGGCAATTCCATTCAAGGGTTGCAGTGATGATTCAGGTACAAGTATTCATCGGTGAAGCTAGGGCATCATATAAAGGGTTGTTTTATCATCCGTAACAAGTAAAGCTAGAACGTCCCCTCTTAGAAATAAATTTCAGTATTGGCACCACATATGGGGGCAATTTCCAATCAAATCAGTTTGCATGCTCTTATTTTATGTGGATAAACTGTTGTGAGAAATTAATTGTATTCATACATTCTAGTGTTTTCGTTAAAGTTGATTTGAAATAAACAAATAAAAATTTGTTTTCTACATATTGGGGTTTTTTGTTTTTAATAAAAAAATCAGTTCGCTGCTGCTGTCGTAAAAGTTTGATTTTTACTTCTGCCCTAGGGTTTGACAAAATATCCAGATTTGTCATAAAGCATTTTTCAAGTATATTACAAAAGTCAATCAGACAAGAAGGGTAAGTGGAAGGGTAAGAAGGTTGCCACCACTTTAAACACTTGTAAGGATCCCAAGAATTTTTGTAAACATTGTGATATCAATGGACATATTGATGCTACATGTTGGAAATTGCATCCGAGAGTTACACCCAAAGAATCATTCCAAGGACTCCAAAAAGTCCATGGCAGCCTTGTTGGCCGAGGTTGAGGTTGAAATAGAGGACAATTCTAATGTAGATGAAAGGTTGGGATGCATAGCCACTAATGTGTGCAACCACGAACAAAAGGATGAGATGAGTAAGTTATATCAATATTCCAATCAAGATAGTTAACGTAAATGCATTAGCTCATATTGGTTCTCAATCCAATTTGATTTTTGATGCGGTTGTGAGAAAGATTGGTCTTGAAACTTATGAACATCCACACCCTATCCCTTGGGATGGGTGAAAAAGGGTGTAGAAATTCAAGTTACTAGAAGATGTAAGTTCAAGTTTAGAATTAATTCTCAATTTATTGATGAAGTAGAAGTTGATGTGATTCCACTAATGTGATTTTAAAAAGTCCTTACTTGCATGTAAGGGATGCCATATTCATGAGGGATAACTAATACAGATGGGTCAAGGATGGAGTAAACTACAACATCAAGGCACGCCAAAACAAGCCTAAGATAGCCCTGGTAAGTGCCAACCAAGCGAAAAGATAAATTAAGCCAAATCATACTCAGTTTTATTTACTTTTATTGAAGGGTAAACGAGATGGGCTGGAGATTTCTGAGGTTTCTAACCAAGAATTGAAGGCTTTGGATAGCATAATTCAATCTTTTGAAAAAGTGTTCCAAACTCCAAAAGGGTTGCCACCAAAACAGGAGGTAGAGCATGAGATTCAATTGCTGCCAAAATCTCCTCTACCTAACATCAGGTTGTATAGGCAATCGTTGATGGAGAATGATGATGATGTGAAGAAACACTCCAATAACTACAAGACCAAGGGGTAATTTGCCCAAGTACCTCTCTATGTGGGTCACCCATTGTGATGGTACAAAAGAAGGACATGTGCGGGAGAATGTGGATAGACTACCAAGCCTTGAACAAGATCACCATCAAGAACCGATATCCACTTCCACGGATAGATGATCTCTTGGACCAGCTTCAACATGCCAAGTATTTTACAAAGTTGGATCTTAAATCCGGGTATCACCAAGTCCAGGATGAAGGAGGATGTATGGAAGACTACCTTCAAGACAAAACAAGTGCCAAGTGAGAAGAATATCTAACCCATTTGCAACCAGTCTTGCAAATGTTGAAAAGAAATAGTTGTGTTGCAACATGAAGAAATGTGAGTTTGCTAAACAATCACCGGTCTCTCTTGGGCATGTGGTTGGAGAAGGTGAACAAAATATGGATCTCACCAAGGAAGCCATCACCGATTGGCCAACACGGGAGTGTCACGTAAACTAGCAATTAAATTAACTAGATTTAAAAGTTTATATAAATTGCAGATGACAGAATGTGATAACAAGAGCTGAAAGCAAATAACCATAAAGTGAGAGACAGAGAACACCAAAATTAAAGTGGGGAAACCCGAAGGAAAAAACCCCACTGAAATAAAGCATTGTCTGTATTAAGAATTTATCAAAACCTTTAACCCAACACTTCCACTTCGCTCCTTGGTCTCACTTAGAAAACAATTATAGACTTGTGTCTTGCGAGTTTTCTGATTCGCTCATAAAATAGCTTGCACATTAGCATAGAGTATATGCCCAAATCGATATATCAATCCCGTGAGGGATCATCCTATATATATATATATATATATATATATGATGGGCAAACAATCATACCGTCTCACTCTTAATTATGAAAGACCGACCTAAGTTTATTAAATAAACTTTTAAATAAAAAGAGTTGTAAGTGGTGGTCCACCAAATGGTATCCCCACTTGACATTATTACCCCAACACTACATACATTCGCAACCAAGGGTAAGGGTAAGGAATATGACGGAGCTTTTCAGACTTTGAAGTACAAGATTACCAATGCTCCAATACTTGCTCTTCCCAACTTGTAGCAATTGTTTGATGTTGAGACCGATGCTATTGAATATGTTATGGGGGTAGTGTTGTTATAGGGAGGTAAGCCGTGTGTTATCATTCTAAAACTTTTACTACAAATACGATCAAAGGATAGCCAATTTATGGTAAGGAAATGTACGCACTAGCTCAAGCAATAAAGAAATGGAAATATTATGTATAGTGCAAACCTGACCACAAACCCTCCAATATTTACAAGCATGATCTAAGTTACATCGGGCAAAACACTACAAGTGGATGGGATACCTTCAACAATTCCATCTAGTGATCAAGTATAAGAAAGGTAGCACAAATGCGGTGGCATACATGTTGTCTAGGCCACCTATGACAGGAAATATCTCAACTTTGGCCACTATCTCCCACCTAGAGCAATTCGCGAAGGATGCGAAGTCTATGCTCAAGATGCAAATTTAGGGGTGACATTCCAACACTTGCAATCCAAGGGAGCTGAATAAGAATGCATGGATGGGCATTATGTCAAGGATGGGCTAGTCTACTTGTTGGCAAAATATTTTGCAAGGGACAAAATGATTTCGTCAACGCTCGTGGGACTAGGTCCCTCCGCTTGAGAATAGGGGCAGCTCCCATTTATCGAAAATTGGAAATTATGTACATTGTTTCTAACCTCATGGCGTGGTCAAAGATAGGGAATGTGCAGAAACACCCTTGTTGTGACTGCAACAGCAGATTAGAGAGCAGAATTTGTAACTTTGGAGAGGAGCAAAGTGTAGGGAAAGTGAGGAGGGAGTTATGCTAATGGGAGTAACACATAATCCATAAAACAATAACTCACAAGAATATTTCAGCTCAATGAGAAGAAACGGGAAAACACATGTAATCATATAAGGATCATGAAACAATGACACGGATTAACACAAAGTTCAATCAGCAATTCTCATTCCATTTCAGTAGGTACAAAGCCCTTGCTTCCTTACAAAAATTGTCATATGCTCAGCTGAGTATAAAGAGAGAATGGAGGAAAATATTTATGCAAGAAATAGAAGAATACAACATGCTAGAGAGAGCAAAATCTGATCCTTTGGAATGAAACGGTCATTCCGATGTATAGTTTTTTTATGTGACTCTTCATATTCCGGATTTAAAATAAGACATTTTTCATTATTTTAGGAAAAGCACTTTTATAATGGAGGATTATAAAGTCACTTAAGTGAATAAAAAACAAATTAGAAAAATTTCAGCACAGAAAAATAGAAACCACTTAAGTGAGTAAAGTCACTTTTACAAAAGAAATGATTTCTTCATGAGGAACGAGAAGATGTGGAAGAGGCAAAAAGGGAATAGAAGAGGAAGTTATCATGTGGATGTAGACTTGGAAGATGGAGACCCCTGAATACGCCGCACTGGAGGAACCTTGACATTCTTCACCTACAATCGAAAGCGCATGACCACACCTTGGACTTCACCTTCACGCAGAATCATAGTGTTTTCCAGAACATCAACCCATGCGTTTATCACTTCCACGATTTTCTTACCTTGTCAACCTATTCATTGAATCCACACAAACATGTTGAGGATGCAACAATTGATCCTTGATATTTCTCACAAACTGCCCATTGAGTTCTTCAGTTGTTCCTATCTTGGGATTGTCATCATCAAGCGGTTGGCAGCCCATATATTGTAGATCCACACAAATCTCTGATTTTAACATGTCATTTCTTTGTAAGAGGGGAGAGAGATCATCAATTGCTTCTTTGAGAGTCTTAATCCTCCATTCAATGGTTCTTACCCACTTCTCTTAAATATCTTCTTTTACTTATAGGAAGACTCCCTTGGATAGAAGAACATTCTTGTCTAAGTTTGTCAAAGATCAAAAATAAAGAATCAAGTCATCCGAGTGAACAATTTCAGCACAAACTACCTCCATAATGCCTTTGACCTTCAAAGTCCCCTGTCTCAACATATTCATGCACTTTGTTGATTTCATGTATGAATTTGCAGCCACTTATCAAAATACTCTCAACCCACGATTCAGTCACCCTTGCTTGTTGGATCGTTGAATTTCCACTACAGCATTTTGATCAAGGCTAATGATGGGAGAGATGGCCCAAGCTGGAGAAGAACTATAAACATTTGGGTTCAAAAATGTCTAAATATAAGAAGAAAGCAACTGCACATGCTCTTTGAGTTCTTGAATTTGTTTTCCCTTATCCGCTCTTTCGATCATTCTTACAATCGATTCTCTCAAGTTGTGCACATCACCACCGATGAGAAGACTCTCCAACAGGATTCTCTTGAGCTCATAATTAGCAAGAGTCGTTTTTGCCTCAAGCTTTTCAATGTGAGGTCTTGGTACTTTTACAACCGTGCTCTGAGGCATCAAACACTAGCCTTGAAGTAGTCTTGACTTTCTTTGTTGTCTTGCTTGATTTCGGGAGCTTTACCACTTTGCATCATAATTGGGATTGATGAGTCTTGCAATTGCCCGCTTTTTCTCTTCTATTAATGAAGAGATCCAAGAGAACGAGCGGAGTGAAAAAGATGAAGGTGAGAAAGTTTGTAAGGGTATGGGAGATGGATGAGGGAAAAATGAGTAGGTGAAGAGAAATGAATGGCAAGTGATGGTGAGCAGGAAAGAGGAGGATTCCCATGAGGAGTGAGAAAGATTAGCAAATGTTTTCCTCGAGAACTATAGGGATGCCCTTGGTGGGGAAGATGACAATTTCTCTCGACTCGGGGGAGGTAACAAAGTTCCTTCTTACAGGCAATTTTGATATGAAAGAAAGGTGTGACTTCTTAGGTGAAATGAGTTTGTGAGGAGAACTTGATGTTGTGATGCATGATCTCGAACTCTTAACATAGGCTTTGGTACGGGAAGGCTCCTTGCCAACTCTAGAATCAATGTTTTTGCTCCTAAAAGTGAATTCGATAATTTGTCAAGGAACCACTTCTTAGATCTCTTCAACACTATGGATGTGCGGTCCATGATATCACCTACCTCTCTAATAGACCAATCAACAGGACTCGGGTTCTGATTTTGCACGTGTTTCATGAAATATGGATCAATCAAGTCACTTTCATCATCCACAATCCCTCTGTCACCCATTCTAACTTGAAGGCCTTCATTTGTTCAACGGTCATTCTCATGTAGTCTCTTTGACTAACCTCAAGATCACCAAAACAATCATGCCAAAAGTCCTCAATCTCAAGTTGATGAGTGTTAAAGCAAGTATACCTCATGTTACTCTTGAAGAAACCTTTGTTATCAAAGTTTGTTCTCTTGGAGTACGAATATGGATTGAAGGGAAGCATGGTTGATTCAATAATTTGAGCATCTTGGGCATTCTTATAGCAAAGATGCCAAGTCTGATGGGAAAGTTTACACCTTTGACTTTTCTCTCCAACTTAGCATGAACAATGCCCAATTGCCAGCAAAGCTCAATTAGAACTAACTTATCAGTCACACATACCTCAAAAGCTTGTATAGATATCCCTCAAAGCCGCCATCCCTGATATAAGTGAATGTTTGGAACTCGATGAAGTAGCTCCTGTACATACTAACAAGATTTGTGGCATCCTCAAAAATCCTCAATGCAATGTTGTTGTCTTCCGAAGATCTTACTACAAACATAGTGAGAGTATCATTAACCTCTCCGAAATATTGCAAGTTTCCTTCATGAGTGATTACTACAAACATAGTGAGAGTATCATTGACCCTCCTGAAATGCTACAAGCTTCCTTTGAGAGTTTTGAGTGTAATAATCATACACTCTCCCATTTTCACCAAACTCTCCTTTGGTCGATAGCCAGGTCCAAATTCTGATTGCAGCAATAGAGTACACAACATATGAAGTCATATAGAATTCACTTGTAGAAGGTCACACTCAACAAAGCATTGTGTAGATTATCACTAATAATCTAGCACCGATCAATATGTTGGAATCCCTCATAGAAAACATTGATGAACTAGACCATCCATGGCTTGAATTCTTTCGTCATGCAAGCTCTCCCATAACTCGGCTCAAGAGAACAATCATATCAAAGAGCTCATCGTGGAATTTGGCTCTTATCAAACTCTTAGGAATCCTTGACGACCCTTTTTCTGTATTTTCAACCAGGAGGAAGCAAGCATGTTCTGGAGTTTAAAGTCTCAGTTATTCCATTCAGCTAGGGCATCTTCCTTAGTCAAAACAACGGAGTTCTTTCTTTGAATCCCAAATGTAGTGCCAATATGAACTAGACCTAGATGGGCTAACAATGTGCCATTGGCTGCACTAATTTCTCGATTGATAGGACCATAGTGATTTCTCGCTCCCAAAGCAAAAGTCGGGATTACATAGCGGTATAATACATGATTTTGATTGGAAAACACCTAACAAATCCATTCCCATCATTCTGCAAAGCTGGAAATGCTTGCATTTTGAGTTTTAGGCAAAAAGCCAAAAATGACCAAAGTAACCATAATGAGGCAGCAAGCGTTTTTGGCTACCGAGAAAAATTGCAATGACCAAGACCAAAACCAATGTTGGGATTATGTGAGGAACTCCATGAGCTTTCATTTGACCGCCGACTTGTGAGTTTCCAAATCTACCCCGAGCTCCCAAAACCTTTTGTAGAAGTTTGCTCCTTTATTAGGCCAAGACAACTTAGTGCTTGAAAGGTTTTCGTTCCCGAGAACATATCCAATGCTTCCAAAATCTTACTTTGAGTATACCAGTTTTTAGTAGACTCTGAGTACTTTCTTTTGATTGCACATGAGACATTTGAAACCACACGAATTCTCACGGGGTCATTCACAACTTAACACTTAGAAAGGGGCAAAGTTTAAAATTTTGGCTAACTTTTTTTGGAAAACAGGCAAAAATTTGGGGGTTGTCAAGCAAAATGGCTACCGACATAATGCATGCCAACACTCCCAGTGGAGAAATTTGTGTACCAAAAGGAGAGAGGCTTCTATTGATGAGGGAGGCACATACCTCCAAAGTAGTAGACCATTTTGGAGTTGGAGAGACTGAAATATCCCTTTTAAGATATCACTCTAAAAGTTAGAAATTAATTAAAAATCTGCAGACTGTAATTCTGATTTTTCCAGGACAGCAAGGTACAGAAATCTAAAAAAATTATATCTTCAAAAATATTCACTTTCAACAATACCCAAAAGCTTCAAAAGATGTAGAAAAATATGGAGAACATTAAGGGAGAGGAGCCAATAGTGGAGCATGGACCAATAATGGTGAGGGTAGATGTAAAGTCAAGGACTAGTACATGTACATTTCTCACTTAAAATTTGAAAAAAGTAGCCAATAAAATGAGTCACATCAAACAATCACCCAATCAAATGATGCCACATAAGTGAAAAAATATACATGACATAATGCCCAACAAATGGTCCACCCTAAATTTATTTGTATGGAAAACTACTTGATTTAAATACCTAAAAACCACTTTCCATACAATATAAATGCTCAAAAGAAAATATGTACATTAAAAATTAAAAAAATTATTAAAGGGTTTTTTTCAAATTTTATGGTATTTATGTGGGTGTTGTACAACCCTCAACTTAGGGTGCACAACCACTGGCTCCTCTCCCTTAAACAATTGAGAAACAATTTTTAGTGTCTAGATCTGAATTTTTGATATACAAATATAGTTGAAACTTATAAAATTAATAACCCCGGAAATAATTGAGATCGATTCCAAATGATAGCTCAAAAGATAGATAAATCCAATATCTATCCAATGCATATTCAAGCACAATTTTCCAATGGGTGGAAGGCAACCGCAACTGCTCCTCAAATTTGGAACTGAGTAGATAAAACCCTAGAAAATAGTTCCAAATTTAAAGCTGAAACCTTGAATGTAGAAGGCTAAAAATATGAAATATCCCCAAATACAAACAACAAGCTAGGGATATGGATCTGAAACCTTCACCAAAGAATGCTCTACCAGCTAGGAATGGATAGCTCACCACCGAAGCTAGGGATCCTACAGAATCTAACCTCCACAAGCAATAAACTGAAAATAGTAATAGATCCAAAATGATTGAATGTCTAAATGCCTCTCCAAAAGACCTCAAAGGTTTATTTATAACCTTTTTCCTCCAAAAAAAACCAAGTCACATTTTCCTTGGGGAAATTAATAAAATAAAGTGACTTTATCATTTATTTCTTTTTATTATATCACTTTATCTTTTCTTTTCTTTCCTTTTATTTTAACTTTATCATTAATAAATTAATATAAAGTGCTTATAATAATATTTTATATTGCACTTTATAATTAATTCATTATGACTAAGTTTCCTTTTTATTCCTCCCTTAGCCATCGGGAAACAATGAATGGGCTAAGGGTCTTCGACCAGTTGCTTCCGAGAAAAGGGGACATTACAGAGACCATCGTCCACTTGTAAAGACATGTATATCAGCTCAATATACAAGACGAAGCATCAAAATTCATGAGAGGATGTAAACTTTGTTGTACTCATAAGCCTTAAGGATTGTATATGCCTCTATTAGTCACTACTAGGCCTTGGGAAGATATTTCAATGGATTTTCTAAGAGGACTACCTATGACCAAACATAGCCATGATCGCTTCTATGTTGTTGTTGATGGATTCGAGAAAAATGTGTATTCCTATGGCATGTAAAAAGAATATACAAAATCAAGAGGCAGCAAAAAATTTCTTTGCTAATGTATGGGTTCATTTTGGTTTGCCAAAGTCTATTGTGTCTAACAGAGATTCCAGGTTCTTTGACAAGTTTTGAACTACATTGTGCGACAAGATGCACACCAAGTTACAGTGAGCCTAGCTTTCCATCCCCAAATGGATGGGCGGAGCATGAAGTAGTGAACAAGACTTCACTACATCGATTAGAGAATACAAGAGCAAATATCCACGAACTCGGGATGAGCGCTTGGCCTACATTCGGCATTCCTACGGCAGGCAAAGTACACACATCCACTAACCAGTCACCCTTTGAAGCATGTTTGGGGTACTTATTGGCCAATCCACATGATGTTTCCGTTGGACAAGAAGAAGAAGAGTTGACAGCCTCAAAGGTGATTAGTAAGAGCAAAATTCATTGAGAGGATCAAGAAGATCCATCTCAAAGTGAGAGAGCAACTTGAGATGTCTCAAGCCAAGTGCAATGCATGAAATGACCGGTGTTAAAAGGAGCATCAACTCAGAGTTGAGGACAAAGTTTGGTTGTACTTGAGCAAGAAAAGACTTCAAAGACAAGCAAAGAAACTCAAACCTCTATGGTATGGACCATTCACCATCCTAGAGCAAGTTGGAGAAAATGCCTTTAAGCTCAACTTACCACACTTCATGCAAATGTACTCAGTAGTGAATTGTGAGAACTTGCACCTATATGAGCCATCCATGCTTGAGGAAGAAGAAGAATGTCAATTACTACCTTCCATAGAAGATTGTGTCTTGGACTCTCAAGGCGAATTGGAGGAGGATGTAGTGTTGCAACAAAAGATCGGAGAGACCATGAGACGACCACATGAGTCTTGGCAAGTTGGACTCAAGGGGAAGACACCAAGGTAAGCCAAGTGGTACTGAAGGAGAAAGTGAGGGAGATGTTCCCTCATCTACTCCCCCACTAAGCTTTTGAGAGAGAAATTTGCCTCCTAAGAAGGGCAGGTGTGATCTATAGAGATCTTCACAAAACACTACTTCATTAGACAAACACACCGAATGAAAGAAACAAGAGAAAAAGAGCTCAAACTAAGTATTCCGAGGACGGTTGTAAAACCATCACTTCGTGTAGAGTGGCAGTTGCACAAATTCTCTAACAGTTTCAAAACTGCCATAGCGATTAAATGCCACGACAGATTCAAAACGCCAATCTGCAAAAGTTGGTTGTTAAAGTCACGGAACAAACAAAATGCCAAAACGACAGGAAAACGTTGTCTCTTCCTTGCTCGTAACTTTTAGATTCTCCAGTGCACAAGAGAACTTCTAAAGCATATGTTATAAGCACTAAGAAGAGGTTGTAAGAGGCATCAGTGAGTAGAGGAGTGATCTTGTGTGTAGTTGTTTGTAGCGACAAAGTGTAGAGGAATAAATGAGAGTTAGGAGTAGAATAACATTGTTCTATCTTGTTCCAAGTCTTCTTTGTATTTGTATTTCATTCTTTGGCCAATAAGAACTGAGAAAGATAACTATGGCCCTTCCCTACTAGTTCTTTCCCTCACATTGGGGGTTTCAAGAAATCAAACTCATGTCATAGTTTAAATTATTTCATGTTGTTGAGTGGGTAAATTCCTTTCATTAATATTGTTTGCAAGCAATTCTAACACTAAAAATCTCATCCACTAAGAGCAATCAACAATCATTTCAAACCTAGTTTGAAGATAATACAATAATAGCGGACGTAAACCTCTCCTCCCTTTGCTCACCCGCTCAAAGACCCGGGAGGTCGGCTCGCCTCCGTCCCCCGAACCCCAGATTTCTCGGAGGGGGCTACGCCTTGCTCACCTCTCCCTCGGATATGGGGCCGAGGAGAGGGCGGCTATATATCTAGTCAACACCCCTGCCCCTCCTAAGAGTGAGTTGGGAGAGGGGGGCCGGGGTTTACCCTAGAACAAAATTGTTATGATTGTGTAAGTTCTAAAGTAAGCAAACTAAGAGTTTACATTGTCATCCTATGATCGAGATATGAGGTTTCCATTACGTTAATCAAGCATTTGTCAATACTAGATTAAAGGTTGGCAATCATAGTGCCCTAAATCTAGTCCGAGCACTTGGCAATATGGCATTTTTCACTTATTCGACATTCGTCTTATTTTTATATAAATGACCAATTTAAGGCGCCCTCTTGTTCTATTCCACATCCTAATTCCACTAGACAATGATTATTCTTCAACTCAACTCCTCAGGAATGACTACACATGCTACAAAACATCTATTCAGACTTCCACTTGTCTTAGAACTGATTCCTTTCACACCTTGGATAGGTTCATGGCTCCCGGATAGGTATGGCCATGAATCTATCCAACCTCCACAAATCCAACACTTGCACTTTTAACGGTCACTTTTCAAAAGGTTGACTTAGCTTAAGTTGGCCTCTATAATACTTCCGAGCTGATTGAGCGGGAACTCATACGGATGGTCACATATAAATACAAACACACCCTAAGCTATTAGGGGCATCTAGGGATCCTTTACTCTCTCACTCTAAGAATGTCAAGAGCAAGCACTAAATTATCCTACTCCTTAGAATCCCCATCAAAATAGAAAGCAACTGAAATTTGAAGTCCTCTATATTGCTCTTCTAGAACAACGATGAGCAAAATATGAAGTACAAGTGTGATGGCCAGATCAAGGGCTTTGTATTTATTGTTACTCTATATAACATGTCTCAACATTAGTTTGGGAGAATTATGAGTGGCTTGATCCCTCTTTGGAGTAGGGGTATGTAGAGCAAAGATCATCACATTGACATAAGTGTGATTAGGAACCAATCCCCTTTTGTTCTCAAGCACAGAGGCCAGTGTTTCACAACAAGGAACAGCCATATCTCGTCATAGCATAGGCATCACACAAATATAGACCTAGAAATCAAATCTCCAGACATAGACAAACAAGAGAGCAATGGCCATATCAGTTGTGCATTTCCAAAAGATAAGTTTGTAGCCCCTAAGACAGTTTCGAAGATCGAAGGCATCCTCAATTCCACAAAACTGACCTGCATTGAGTTTCATATCAAGATACTTTACAAGCAACTTGACAACACGTTTATATGCTTTTGCACACTGTGTTGCCAAGTGTGAGGATCGAATCAAGGGCTCTATCTTTATTGTTATTCTATATCACGTCTCATCATAGTTTTAGGAGTACTACATGTGGTTTAATCCCTTGGAGTAAGGGTATGTAGCACAACGCTCATCACATCAATGGAGGCGTGGCGAGGCCATCTAACCCAATCATTACTAACTCTTTTTTACGTCTCAAGCACAGGGGCTATGGTTTCATGACAAGGAGAAGTCGTATCTCATGACAACACAGGCATCACACAAATATAGACCCAGAAATTAGATCTCTAGACAAAAGCAAACAAGATTACCCTGACCAAATTGATTGTGCATTTCAAGAAAATAAGTTTGTAGCCTATAAAATGATTTTGACAGCTGAAGGCGTCATGATTTCCACGAACCTGTCTCACACTGAGTTTCAAATCAAGATATTTTATAAACAGCTTGACAACACCCTAATATGCTTCTATACACATTCTAAGCACTCAATCACATAGTTCGTTCACATAAATTCGGTTCCTCTCTCTAACCCTAAAAACCCTAATTATCATATTCTAATTGGTAAATTGTTGGCAAAAGCAAGAGTAGCATGAATTAGGACTGTTTGTCTTAGTTCTGAATTATCATTATTGCATAGCATGTTAAATTAGGAACTAAACCCTAATTTCATATTAAAGATGTTTCCGACACATTCAATCTCTTTTTGAACAAGTTGCATTTTATAGTTTTGAACAGCTCTAAAATTTCAAATTAATGCACCTATTCTTTCTCATTTTTGCTAAAAACTAACATGCTGTCTAAAAATATTGCACGTTGGTGTATCAATCTAAAATGCATTCACATAAAAATTGACTGTTTGTTTGCAGTTGTAAAGGTGGTTTTCCTGGTGTGTAACCAGACACAACATTATTTTCAATATTTTGCAATGAGCTATTTTGTTTACAAAGCTCATTTTTTGTAATTTACTGTTATGTCGAGGTCCCAGGTTGGAAAGCACATGTATCATCTCAATCAAAATAATCCCTGACTAGCACTGCAACTCGAAGCATTCTCTAGTTCATCCCTTCTCACTGGATGGAAGGCACTTCAAACTCGGGTTTCTAATGGATAGCTTAAAATAAAGCCTTCAAATTTGGACAGTGAACCAACCCAAATACACATTTATGTTTTAACTTCATACAGATGGGAACTGATTTATCCATACAGTAAATATCAAAAGAGATTAAATTTTTTGGAGTTATTGGATGGTGTGATGGTTTATCTCATATCTTATGCTCTAGTAAAATTATACTTGTCTTCTTTAAAATAACATTTCAACAATTTCTAAACAATAAATCCAATAATATTTCAAGATATAGAAGTTTGTTCCCCCAAAGATGTGCCAGCTAAAATCTTCGTTTTGAAAAAAAGGTTCTTTAACAAAAACTCGTTTTATTAGGAATGTAATCTTTTAAATGAAAAGAACAGAAAGGAACACCAACATTGATACATGAAAAATTCCGATACTTTCAAATGCAAGGTTGCAAAATTTTGAAAATGGTACCAAGATATTACCAGCGCTTGAAGCCTCTGACAAAGACAGTTGTACTATGTGTCATGCATTGTTGGCCTGCTGTCCTGAAATCAGAACCGACCTCTTCTTTCAGCTTAGTATTTGCATCAGGCATGACATTGCATGACCTATAACACTCATGTCAGATTAATGCGGAAAAAGCCAAAACATACATTTAGCAACATAGATGCCATGTCACATGAAATCTAGATATAAAGAAACCTACAGTGTAGTCAATTTTTCATTTATACTCCACCCGTGATGTATCCATATGGATAAGGAAATATAAAATTTACCTGGACACACTTTCCCTTGGCTGATGCCCGGCATATATGTGCATCCCAGCCTTCAGAAAAAATAATTTAGCAATTTAGAAAAAAACTTTCAGATTTAATCATAACTTAGTTCGGATGAAAAACGGTAGCCTAAGAAAACACCTTCAAGCATGTAACATTTCTTTATTTTTGTAGTATACATAATGAGGAATCACACAAAAATGATATAGAATAACTGTAAAATATAGGTACAACGAGCTTTCTGAACTTGGCATGATATTGAGATATACGGGATTCAGTTTGCAAGTGAATCACATTAATTTATCATAAAAGAAGTACACAATGGGCCAGCATAAGGCATCGCCTAGTGAGAAATGAAATGAAAGTTATATCAATATCCACAAATGACCAAAGTAGATGTAGCTACCATAGAAAAGTGCTACGCAACAAATAAAATCTAGGTTCTAATAAACAATCAAAACACCATAGTTACCAAA
Source organism: Taxus wallichiana var. yunnanensis (assembly GCA_018340775.1). Classification (NCBI taxonomy): domain Eukaryota; kingdom Viridiplantae; phylum Streptophyta; class Pinopsida; order Cupressales; family Taxaceae; genus Taxus; species Taxus wallichiana. The sequence goes on from CM031236.1 coordinate 587,317,029, forward strand.
TCTGACCAGATCTGGTCAGATTCAGGCTGTACTTGAATTTTTCGTCTGTGCTTAACCAGCCTGATCCTGTCCAGGTCCTTTTATATTTGTTTAGGATCTAGATTAATAAAACAATTTTAAACAAAAATATTCAAAAACCATAACAAATATGTGAAAGTGGATATATTACTCAGACCATTATATCTTTGAAAACTTTGTGTTCTTATGATCTGTCGGCAGAAAAAATCAATGTTAAATTGAATCTTGATAAATCTTCGTGAAATGATACAAGGACAAAATGGACTGTAGCTACGGTTTGTGCATACTTTAAAGACCCATTGAATGTATTCATGCACAATGTAAAAGGTATACAGGTAATCTTGATATTTTCAAGCAGATAAATGCTCCAGAAATGAACATTCAGATAGATAAGATGCAGCTCGCCTTACAAATAATATTGAAGTAATGTCCAAAGCCAACAAAAAACTGGTCATTGGTACAATAAAATGCATAGGAGAAGTACAAATTAAAGGCACAAAAGATTGTTAAATTAGTATGAACTCAAGTGCCATAAGCATCGAATCCTTCGTAACAAATCAAAAAAATAAAAATAAAGCACAAAATAATGTAGTGTATTGTAAGATGTCAAAAAAGGTGATCAAAATAAATAGAACTAGACTATCAAAAAGATGCAATCCATTATGGCACCAATGTCATGTGAAACCCATGCAGAGTGAAAAAGAGATGGAGATTTAGAAGATATGAGAAACTTCGATGGAAATTTATGTAATGTGAGTGGAGTTTGTATGTCCTTTAAGAACAGAAAAGATAGCAAAGTCATCAATGCAACAGACTGCAAAACATGTGATTCTAAAGAGAGCCACTGTTGGTGAAAAGTTGTAGAATTAGATTGCAAATATCAGAGATTATGGAAAGATATTGTTTATTTTGTATTTTTAAATAAATATATCTATTATAAAATGGAAATGTACATATTCAGCTATTGAAAAGCTGAAATAGCTTTTCTGGAAGAATGATGCTTTGCAAAAACAAGGATTTATCTGTCGACCATGGAAGAATGCATTCAAAAAGATGTATATTGATTCACATCTAGAAAGAATAACTGTAAAATATAGGTACAACGAGCTTTCTGAACTTGGCATGATATTGAGATATACGGGATTCAGTTTGCAAGTGAATCACATTAATTTATCATAAAAGAAGTACACAATGGGCCAGCATAAGGCATCGCCTAGTGAGAAATGAAATGAAAGTTATATCAATATCCACAAATGACCAAAGTAGATGTAGCTATCATAGAAAAGTGCTACGCAACAAATAAAATCTAGGTTCTAATAAACAATCAAAACACCATAGTTACCAAATCTGACCAGATCTGGTCAGATTCAGGCTGTACTTGAATTTTTCGTCTGTGCTTAACCAGCCTGATCCTGTCCAGGTCCTTTTATATTTGTTTAGGATCTAGATTAATAAAACAATTTTAAACAAAAATATTCAAAAACCATAACAAATATGTGAAAGTGGATATATTACTCAGACCATTATATCTTTGAAAACTTTGTGTTCTTATGATCTGTCGGCAGAAAAAATCAATGTTAAATTGAATCTTGATAAATCTTCGTGAAATGATACAAGGACAAAATGGACTGTAGCTACGGTTTGTGCATACTTTAAAGACCCATTGAATGTATTCATGCACAATGTAAAAGGTATACAGGTAATCTTGATATTTTCAAGCAGATAAATGCTCCAGAAATGAACATTCAGATAGATAAGATGCAGCTCGCCTTACAAATAATATTGAAGTAATGTCCAAAGCCAACAAAAAACTGGTCATTGGTACAATAAAATGCATAGGAGAAGTACAAATTAAAGGCACAAAAGATTGTTAAATTAGTATGAACTCAAGTGCCATAAGCATCGAATCCTTCGTAACAAATCAAAAAAATAAAAATAAAGCACAAAATAATGTAGTGTATTGTAAGATGTCAAAAAAAGGTGATCAAAATAAATAGAACTAGACTATCAAAAAGATGCAATCCATTATGGCACCAATGTCATGTGAAACCCATGCAGAGTGAAAAAAGAGATGGAGATTTAGAAGATATGAGAAACTTCGATGGAAATTTATGTAATGTGAGTGGAGTTTGTATGTCCTTTAAGAACAGAAAAGATAGCAAAGTCATCAATGCAACAGACTGCAAAACATGTGATTCTAAAGAGAGCCACTGTTGGTGAAAAGTTGTAGAATTAGATTGCAAATATCAGAGATTATGGAAAGATATTGTTTATTTTGTATTTTTAAATAAATATATCTATTATAAAATGGAAATGTACATATTCAGCTATTGAAAAGCTGAAATAGCTTTTCTGGAAGAATGATGCTTTGCAAAAACAAGGATTTATCTGTCGACCATGGAAGAATGCATTCAAAAAGATGTATATTGATTCACATCTAGAAAGAGGAATGAAAAGAAACCGCATAATGAACCATGTACAAGCCAAAATCAGAAGCAGAATTCATGTCTAGATTAACCAAAGCAACTTAAGTAGGATACTGTTCCTAGATTAATAAAATACTCAAGTCCATCAATGATGCAATGACATATATCCTGATGTCAAGAAATGATTGTGAAAATGGTGTCCATTTTAGCTGCCAAGGTTTGTGAACTCTTGAACAATAGGCAAATGGCAACCGGAATATAATATACCATTCATGTTATCTAGAGAAGATACTTGTGTGTATTTTTGTGTATGTCCATTTGTGACCTAAAACAAGCCATGCCTTCAGCCTAGCAGTAGTAGGTGTGGCCAGTGAGGTATCAATCCTGGAAAAATCACCAAGACTTGCACGTGAGTGCTTTTGAGGGAATGGGCAACGGGATGTTTACTCGACCTCAGCTGGATAGCAAGAAAATACCAACGGGGAATTGCACAGATAACACCATAAGAAAGAACTATATGGTTCATTATCCATGGAGTTGTCATAGGTGTTATGCCATGTTACGTGTGGACCATATCAAGTGCATCTGTGCATGGGAAGCTTTCAGGCCTTAAGGCATCTAATCTTTCAAGATGGCCATTTCAATGTCATCTGCCTTTATGTTAGCTTGATTCTAGTGGCAATAGATCCATTCACTTTGAAAGACAGTTTCCCTCTCAATGGTTTCAGATATCTGCACCATTAACCACTAGAAATTCACCTGATACCCATCTCCAAAGACTTGGGTTCCATATTATTTGGTTGTGTTATACGATCGATGTGAAATCCTTTTAATCATAAAAAGGGAAAACCATCTCCCCATGCTACACATCTATACGATGAGGATGTATCTCAGGTACAAGAGACAAGGGTGGGAACAACAGGGGATGCCCCAAAATCTACTGATGAATCCAAGCAAGACCCTCCATGTTCCCAAACATAGTTTTTAAATTATAACAGGAAAAGGAGCACTTAGAAATCACACATTCTAAGACTTAAAGCCTACAATACAATTGTTTACAAACCCTGTTGTAATATTTTCAATTTTGAAATTTCTAAAGTAATTCATAGTTTTAGTATTCAAATATACCCCATACCCTTTTTTGCAAAATACTGTACTTTTATGCGTACCGGTTCCACATACCATGGTAACTATGTTTAAATTCATCCCTGATGCTCATTAATCACCTCGGGATTTTTTTAATAATTGCAAAGAGCATTATGAATTGTATATATTATATTTCTTAATATATTATATTTCTTTCTTAATATATTATATTTCTTACTATATATTAGGAGCATTGTGCCAATAAATTGACCGAGGGAGTAAACCTTGAGTTGTGTGGGTAAATCCCTGGATTAAAATTGAAAACGAGCAAAAAATATATTCACCATAGAAGAAATAAATGATACAAAGCCATCCGTGAATGAATTATTTTACCACCATATATAATGTGCTTAGATTTCAACAAGAAAACTAATTGAGTTATACGGAATAACGGATGATTTGCAGATTCCATTATGATATGCCTTGCAAATCAAAATATTGTCTTGATTTCATTAGGGTTTGATGGAGTGGTAAGTTGGGACACTTATAGCAGAAAGATCAAGGTTCATATGCCATGGGCAGCCTCTGGATAGCTTTCTCTCCAACTAGTAATACAGGCCATTGTAGTTCCAAATATTTTAGGTTGATTGGTGGCTTATTATAAACCATAGTTGCATGGAGACACGTCTTCTACCCCTATGACACATCTCAGAGAATAAAACCTGTCTCTAGCACAAGAGACGGGTACAGAAACGTTGCTCAACACTCTTCAGAGACTGTAACGTTTCCTGACCAGTCTCCTCTTGTTCACAGCCCATCTCCCAAAATCAGGTAAAAATTAAACAAAACCCTAAAATGCATCTCCTTCAACCCTAAAACGCATTTTAATATTTTATTTGACATCTTGATTGTCTTTTTGCCTTTTTCCTGTTTGACTCTGCAGTTTCTTAGGGCCTAGGTAGTTTCAATTGGCTTACGCTCATGTTGTTGGGTTTTCCCTTGCATTTGAGTCTGTCTATGACCAACTGTCTGCACACCATTTGACAACTGTCTAGGAATATTTGGTTGATAACATAATGTAGAGTAGTGAACAGTAAATGCTTCATCAGTCTATTTTCCCGTCGCATGTTTTCTAATTGTTCAACAGACTGAATTGAGAGGAAGAGGCAGTCTTCTGTTAGTCTGGAGGATACAATAGTACATTATTAATTTATCACTTAGAGAGATAGGCTTTTATTTTTGTTTGTTGTTTTTCAAAATATTAATTTTAAAAATTAAAATTAAAATCTTATCATATATTATTTTTGTTTTTATTTTTAAATATAACTTATATATCATTAGATATAAAAATAATAATTCAATATTCATATATTATCATTATACATACACACATACATAAATATACTATGTACATATATACATATATATACATACACACACACACACACACATATATATATCTTTTTGTCACCTCCCAGTACTGCTCTCCTATTTTCCTAGAAAATGGTGTACTATAGACATATAAATTTGGTAATTTCTCATTTGGCAATGACAACTTTGAATTCATCCCTACACTATGACTCGAGCACACATCCTAAACCCAGGTGTCATATTCCCGTTTCCATTGCATGACTTGCTCTATTGCACACTCTGCTCCACAATGAAGAAGAGCAGATTGGGTGATGCGTGAATATCTTCCAGATGAGATTCAGTATGACGCACAACTGATTTACAGGTACCCTGTTTGAATTAAATTCAATCTTAAAATTCATTGAACCAAACTAAGACAACTGGAATGAATAGAGCATATATTAGAGACTAGGTAATCAGAAAGAATATACACCTATTAAACTAAGTTTTGGTGTTTGAGAACTTACGTTACTTTATTGTAGATGTAAATCCCAAACCAGGGTCCTTAGTGAGGGAATTGGATATATTTGACTTTGTAGACTCTCTCAAGTGAAGGATTTACTCTCTATTGGCTTAGCACAAAAATTCTTATTTCGACTCCTCCAACATTTCCACCAGTGCTGAACATTAAACGGTAATGAATGTTGCATTATATTGTAAAAGCAGTATATCTTGCTTTAAAATTCTATTAGTTCAAAATAAAGATGTCCACTTCTTCTTCCAAAATCACTACCTACTAATTTTACATGTCAGTTATACATCGGAGGGTGCAAGAATTCAGCAGGTGCCTGCATACCCAATGTTAAATGTAGAGGATTTTTCAGAGTGTCTAGGTGATGTAAGGTTGAACATGCCTGGAGCTCTAAATGGAGCTCCGTGAACTGCAAACTGCATGATCCCATGAAAGCAGATAACAGGAAGCTTTAAAAGTTGCACAGGCATCACAGGATTGCAATCCTCGTCTTGGACTTTAAGAAAAGGTAGTTTTTAACGTTCATGATGCATAGCACCCCACACAACTAACTCTGTGAAGACTACAAATGGGGTAGCATTAAGCATGAGATAACCCATGCACCTAATTGTGTGTAGACTACAATGTAGTATCATTCACGAGACCCTATATGCACCTGACTGTAATTAGACTACAATGTAGCATCATTCATGAGACCCTCTATGCACCTGACTATATTTAGACAATGGAGTGTACATACACTACCCCCTCAGATTTCAAACCCATGTTTCAAGGATGTAAATACACCTTTCACCATCAGGCCCACTCAGGCATACAAAAGGCAAGCCATCAATTACAAAACAACACAGCCTCCCCTGTGATAAAGCATCGCCCATAAAGGATTTTGCCAATAGTTTGGTAGCCATATAAGATTTTGTCTTCATCCGATACTTGCAAAGGTTGCCAAAAGATTTAAGATATAATGTAGGGTCAATCCATCATAGCTATCTAAAAAAAAGTCATAACAACAAACAACTAATTCCTTGATAGGAAACAATATTCAAATTTTGTCAAATGCCATAAATTTGAAGTAAAAACACATAAGGCAGCAGCCTGAGCAGCAAAATACCCCATGGACTTTATTATTTGCAATCATAAGCTTCCAATATCCACGATTAAGAAAGCAAAAAAACTTCACGAGAAAATTGCATAAACGAATTTTCTTTGAATCCAATTTTCTTCAAAAGCTTTATTCTCTTGATTTTATTATGCTTCAAAAAAATTATACCATTTAGGATTTAAACGTAGAATTACTCATTTAAGAATTTTGAAAGTAAATTTATTCATTTTAGGGTTTTAATGGCATAATTACACATTTTACGGTTTTGAATGTAGAATTATTCGTTTTCAGGTTTTAAGCCCAACATTGCTCATTTTAAAGTTTTGAAGCATAATTACTTCTTGTAGGTTTTTAAAGCATAACTACTGTTCGGTTTTAAATGCAGAAAAAACAGCTACCTATTATTTCCAAATTTATCTCAAATTAACTTCAAACAATGTCGAAAACCTTGGAATCATACTGAATAACTTACAGAATTCCGAACATCTTGTGTCTTTACAGGTTTGGCACATTGCCGTGCTCTGAATACATCTTGCAAATAGTGACCCTCCAAAGCGCTGTGCAAATTTTTTCCTGCAGGAAACGTGGATGTTACAATGTTTTCAGCATAAAGATGATATGTTAATTAACATTGATGTAACGGATGCATAAACTCACCATTGAGTAGGTCAGTGTACTGCTTACCGGCACGATAAAACACAGATCGAGTCAGCATTATCGTGTTGCATACACAGGGGTCGTGGTTTCAATTTTTAATGTAAGAGAATTTAGCCAAACCAAGTTCCCTCTCTCGAACAAGTGCCGTGATGCAGCTTTAGTATCTGCCTGAAAGCTAACTATAATCTGGTAAATACCTTATGAATCCAAATCCTGAAAAATATTAAACATCCACGAGCCAAATCAGGAGTGGTATTTCGCAAGAACCTGAATTTGAGATACCTAGTTGATTGAAATGCAATACCCTAATAACCATTGACCAAAGAAAATGTTTGTAAATTCTATCACAGGAAAAAAAGATTGGAATTTTATCACCAGGATCAAACTCTAGCATAAGAATACCTAGATTAGTTGCTGTTGTTGGGGTTATATATCCCTTGTGCCAAGACTAATCCATATAGAATGGTCATTGTTATTTGGCTTTTGGTTTTGTGTTTTGGTCATTATCACTTTAGATAATGACAGGTTACAAATTTAGGTATAATTTCTTACAAAGTCATCTATAAATACATATTAAATTTGTGAAAATATACAACTTATTTGTATTTTTGTAAAAAATCATTAAAATAAATATAGAAAAATTGAAATTTACAGCTCCTGTAGTAAAAAGGCTATAGGTCGTCAACAAATTTTGATTTTGACGGGCATTGAATTTGAAATTCCAGGACCTAATTTTGACAAGGAAGCTTTACCACAAACAAAGTTTGATGACAATGCTCACTACTACTCAAAAATTGTGTCAAATTCGTGCATTAACCAATAAACCAAAAAGTATTTTTTCCAACCTCTAGAACTATAGAGAGTTTTTCAAAAGTAGTTTTGAGCTTATATTATAAAATGATCGCATAAAATGATTTCACTCTAGCACAAAAATAAATAAACAAGAACATTAAAGACAATAAAGGGTTGTCCAACATGACTATAAACGCCTCCACTAAATCCTAGGGGTAGGAATATGACTCACCTGCAAAGCAATTGTAAGAAATAGAAGAAGCTTGAATTTGTCAAACAATCGGATTGTCTAGTAAAAAAATTAAAATATGTAGAATCAAACCCTCTTTGAATCCCTCAACAATTTTATACAAACTATAATCGCTCTTGAAATGCGATTATACATACCAAGACTAATCCATATAGAATGGTCATTGTTATAAGGCTTTTGGTTTTTGTTTTGGTCACTATCACTTTAGATAATGACGAGCTAAAAAAATAGGTATATTTTTTACAAAGTCATCTATAAATACATATAAAATTTGTGAAAATATACAACTTATTTGTATTTTTGTAAAAAAATCTTTGAAATAAATATAGAAAAAATTGAAATTTACTGAATTACTTTGAAAAGGCTATAGGTTGTCAACAAATTTTGATTTGACAAACATTTAATTTGAAATTCGGACTGATTTCAACAAGGAAGCTTTACCGCAAACAAGGTTTGGTGGCAATGCTCACTACTACTCAAAACTTGTGTCAAAAAGGATGAACTTGAGATTGGTAGTATATTGTTCGATCGAGTTTAACGAAGGAACGACGCCCTAGTTTGTGGTATTGTGTACCCTTTCTAGTTGCGATAGGTGAAGGTGGTCGATGCAATCTGACATCCCTCCCACATTAACCCTTCCAGATGTTAAACATCCCTTAATTTGGTGCATCACCACTTCTAGTATAGGTTTTATTTCCTTGCAAATATCTTTCCCTAATCCCATGAAATGTTAGCATAGGACTAGTTAGCCATTTTCTTGCATTAGAAGTAGTGTTGTGTTTAGTTTAGGAAGAGGAAGCCGGCCTTCTCCAAAGGTTCACCTCGAGCCCAAGTCCCACAACTTGAGAGGTGATCCCATGTGTCCCAATCACACCGAATGTCGTGATTCATTTTCAGGCCATTTGGGGGTGCAGTGATTTGGTGACAATAGTTTTTGGCACACGGTGGGACAGAGGCACATCTTTCATAGGTGTGCGTATTGTGTTCACTTCATTTCATTAAGTTGTTGTGCTCTTAGTGAAATTTTAACCTTAAGAGGTATACCCAAGCACAACTAGTGACTCCATTGGTCTAAGTACCCTACTCTCTGTGTTGTAGACCTTCATTTTACCCATTTCTCATCTAGTTTTCTTCCATATCTTTCCATTTTTATCCCATTCATGAAGTTGTGCAATCATGGTTTCATTTCCACTAGTGGGATTCCCACTTCCAGTAACAACACTTTCCATCTTCAAGCTATTTTAACCCACCTTCAGCTTCATTTTATGATGAGAATCAATAGTATGCATATCCCTCTGAGCAAAGTCATGAGCAGTTTTATTTTTCACCTAACTATGTAGTTTTTCAAGGATAGGAACATGCATATGATGGAGGCTATCCTACAGATGAAGATGTTAATTTGTAGCTTAAAATACAAAAATTGGCGGCAGGCATGGTACAATCCAGAGCCACAGCACAGATGAAGGCATTCAAAATTGGCTTTGGGATACCTTGTCCATGGGTTGGCCCTATGCCAAGTTTTTACAACTTACAGGAAAAGATTGATTTTATGACTGAAATGTTGCCTCAGCTTGAGGGTTGGATCAAAGAAATAGAGGCCTATGAGTTTGACACAATACCATCTTGTCAATGGGTTGATTCTGCACTACCACCACCTCAGGATTCTCATTCCTTTTCTCAGTCAAGGTCATTTCAGTCCAAACCTCAAATTTCAAGTTTTTCACCATCTGTATATGCTGAGAGTTCTATTCCTTCATTTCCTACCTTTCCATCTCATCATGAATCTTCCATGTCTCATTCTTCTAAAGTTCCCTCTTTTCTACAAGGGCCATCAAGACAAGAGAATGAATCTCTTCCTCAAACAGTGAGGGAATTAGTTAAATCCCAACCCGCCCCTCCCCTTATATTCCTAAATCCATTTTGGGAGGAGCAATGTCAAGAAATGAGCAGAAGGGAGGAGTATATGGTTGAAGAGAATAGAAAAAGAGAGCATGTAGATAATCTAAGGAAATGGGTTACAAAACTTAACATCAAGCAAACTTCATTCTTGACTAAACCTTCTGCAAAATTTGAGGCTCAAGAACAAGCGAAATAAACTAGTTTTGTGCTAGAAACAAATCCAGATTTGAACGAGGAGGACCAACAATCTACTTATTCATAATGTAGTATCCATATTGGCTCAATTCCATCAGAGGAATTTGAATCACCAAAGGTGGACGAGTCTATTGGAGAAGAGGATGTGCAAGTTGAAGAAGAAAGACTCTCAAGTGTACAAGGTGATTTTTATGAGTGCAATGATCCTACTTGCCATGAATGTCAAGAACTTGTTGCATTTATGGAGCATTGTAGCAACTTTCCAATATCTTCATCGAATGCAACAACCAATCATAGCAGGATTCTTTCCATGATAGATTCAGAAGTTTCAAGTGTAGATTATACCATGCAGGACGTTTTGAATTCTTCCCTTTCTTCGTCTTTTCAAAACTTTGTTTTCTTAGATGAATTTGATCTTGCAAATTTTATGTTTGAAAATGAGGAAGGTCTTGAAGAATCAACTGCTAATTCTAGAAACATCATAAGGGAGGTTGAACCCTTTGCACATTCGGAGAACAAGGAAGCAAATTTTCTTTCAAAATTGGAGGAGTATTTGGATGTAGAAGGGCTTATAGAAATACCCATTTTTAGAACACTGTAGTTTCAAGTTATCCCCTTGAATTGGAAGACTTGGATCATCTACAATATTCATTGAATGAAGAAAGGGAGGAGCACGCGGAAAAAGTAAGTCAAGTTTGAAGGTTTTGGGTGAAGATGATATTATTAATAGTTTCTTACTTTCAATGGTGGAGTCAGATTTGTTCGATGAACAAGTAATGGTGGAAGGAAACCAAGGAGGTCTTGCTTCCCTTAATTGTTTCAAAAAATGACAGGTGAAAGGATTTGATCTTGCAGGTTTCATGTGGGATGAAGAGGTTAGAGATGTTGAACAACTTTGCCTTCAGATGAAAGTAGAGCTCCTATATGAGCAATACTCTTCAAACACTTGCAGAGATTTTCAAGTGTTTCCATTAGAGCCTGTAAGCGGTCCAAAGCAGCTGCATGTCATGGAGGAACTTCTTGTTATCAAATAAGGAAAAAGAAATGGAGAGGACATCAATTCAGTACCATTCATTCATATAGGGAAACAAGAGGGAAATCAGGTCACGGATAAACATTTTTTTCAAGGATGTCTTCAGAAGACTTCCTTGTTAAAATTGAAGTTCAGACGAACAGGGATATTCAACAACTTAGACCATGTCCTATCAGGTACCTGGCTTCCTTGAAGCCAGAAGAAGAAGCCAGAACCAATCACATTCACTTCAGAGTGTGAGGGTGAGTTTCAAAATTATGAGGATCAGTTGCAATGCTTCTACAGGACAAATGCAGAGCAACTAAAAGAGGAATTATTTATCTTTCTAGTTGATTTCTCAAAGTGGACCAAGTGAAGAGTGGGCTGTTTGAGTTTTTCACTCTCATTTTCAGCCATGTTCATTATCACATCATCTTCATGGCTGCCCATTATAAGGACAGAAGCTATTTTACGTAACTTGATTGCGAGGTTTTTTTATTTCACTTGTGCTTCTAGTTAGTGTAGGGTAGTATAGGTTTGTTTTCAACAGAATAAGTGTATTGCACACCTTGCATGTTTCAATTGAGGAATGTATGGTTTTTAGTTTCAGTGTGTTTTTGTTTTCCGTTATCGCTCTTGTGTTGTTACACATTGTTGCATCATTGGAAGGTGTCAAGGAGAAGGAAGGTTCAAAGATTCCATAAGAGTTTCATGATCTGCTCTTATCAAAATTATGCAGTGTTCCATAGATGCCAAGTCTTAATCAAATTCAGTATACTTCATGCTTAGCATTCCAGGGAGGTCTAAGATCGAATTTCTCAAGAGAATTCTAGGATGTAGCGAAGAGGATCAAATTGGTTTCAGATTGACAAATATTGACTCCATGCCAAATGGATGACTTAAGGCTACTAGAACCATGCTTAGCAGGTAAGCATCCCTGAGAGGTCGCAAAAATGTTGTCAATTTTTGCCCCGGGAAAAAATTGGACAATAGGATAATCCCCGGAGACTAAATTTTTTTCCATAAAATATTATGGGGTTATCCTGATAATTTCAAGCTTTAAGAGGTGTTTATGATCATCTTGGATTGTTCTTATCTTTCCCTAGTCCTGGAAGCTCGAGTTTTGGTCAAAAGAAGGAAATTGCCTATAGAGGACCCAAGTTCACTCGATTCAAAGTTAGATGGTTAAAAGTGACATATAAATGTTCAGGTACCTTATCACACTTCCATGATCCACTTTTTCACATATGGGTTCAAAAGTTTAAGAAGGGTCAATGCAGGACTTAAAAGTTTGTCAACGCAAGCCACATGTGAGCTCGGTATGGGATGAGGAGGCCAACTCGGCCATGACATGGGTCGAGCTCTTGAACCATGGAAACTAAATTAAGTGTGAGCCCGTGTGGCTTGACTTGTGTAGGATGGAGCTCAGTCATCGATGATGGCTCAACTAGAAGCAATAATGGTATGCATATGAACCAAACTCACTCATGAAGCATACAAGTTAATCATTTAATGACTCGAGCCAAGCTAATATAATTTACCATGAGGCCACCTCAAGAGACTGGGCTTGGTGTTGGAGTCGTAGTCATGACATGGGCTCAAAATATATGGCGAGCTCGAAATGGATATGCAGGGATATATAACTCGATGAGGGAGTGGCTTGGATATTATGCAGATGTGGGAGTTCCAAGGTGGCATCAGGGCATCATGTTTTCGCAGTAAAAGGTTTCAAACTTAACCTTGAACTCGGCAAGACACAGTCGACAAAAGCTTCCGAGAGGTGAGGTGGTTGTATGTCAATGTAGTGAGGGCTACTCAACATCGTAGTATGTGCGAGGTTTTAATAAGTCATTAGAGAGCTCGTGAAATAAGATATTAGGTAATTTTTGATCCGAAAATAATCGATTATTATGACACGATGTCGGACCCTTATAGGCTTTAATAATTTGCCGATAATTTACTCCTTTTAAGTAATCAATTTAAAATAATGCAAGACAAAAATGACAATTGCACACAGATTGATTACGGAGTTCGGCAATTGCCTACGTCTCCGGGTTCGTGATCGAACCGTTCCACTAGTCAAAACTTGTAAGTTACAATAGTACTTTCACAAGAAAACCTAATGGAATTTTACTTGCCTACTAAGACACCGATTTTTGACGACAAGGGTGAAAAATAGCACCCGACTTCCACCTTCCTGGTACACAATCTCCTTCGGCTGTGATCGGCCTTCCCGACGCAAACAATGCGAAGCTAGCACTCCGGTCAACAATCCAGGATTTGCAAGTACTTGGTGTGGCTCAATGGGCCTATTGGGTAGTTTACAATTTACTCCCAATCACAAATATTCCATCTAATATTGCCTAAAATAATAGGCCAATAGACAATACTTATCGACACATCCCGCAAATAAGCTTAACAAATAATAAGCTCGGGATCGGTGTCCAATGTCTTTCACCAATGTGTGTAATGTGTTACACCCGTGTGTGTTTACAATGCAATGGGTCCCTATTTATACATTTTTAGGGCCCAAAAAATATGCATTTTAATATAATCCTTAGGCTATTTTTAACCTAGCCTTACCCGTACATGAAATTTGGGATTAAATTCCCAAATAGGGCCGATTTGCATATAAAATGGGATTAGTTTCCCCATTGGAGCGGCTTACACGTTGAAATGGGATTAATTCCCAAATGAGCGGCATTTGAATTTGTTAAGGGATAAGAATCCCCTTTGGCGCGGCATGTGGAGCGGCATATATTTGAAATGGGTTAAATATCCCATAAGGGCCGCATTTGTTAAGGACCCACGTTGGGCGGTGGGGGATAATTCCCTAAGGCTATAAATAGCCTTTTCCATGCGCATATAGTGGTCCATGACCACATTGGATAAACCGCCCCCAACCACTTCATCCTCCTTCGCCACGTGGGACAGTCCACGCATGGCTTAATGCCATTAAACAGCCACTTCACCACTTTCCACGTGGTCAGCAATAACATGGTTTTTAATATTAATGTATTAAACATTAATATTTATATATGTGGCATTTGGAAATATATGGTGCCATTTGGAACGTGGACTTACCAATATAATTTTGACCAATACAATATGGCATCGAAATAATCCTGTAGTCCACTTGTCATCTCCCGATAGGCAAATCGAGTGAATTCGACGAGTGTTTGGCAAGCCACGTGTCACAGTGCGATTCGGCCCAATATTGACCAGTTGACCATAGTTGACTTTCCTGTTGACCAAACTTTGACCGAACATATCTAGAGCTCCCGATGTCCGTTTGTCGCGTTCTTACAGTCATTGGAAAGCTCTCGAGATGATCTTCTGCACTGACACCATTTAGAGATGTTTAGGGAACTTTTGAAAATGATCCCTGATCAATTTTAGATGTAGGTCTCGAGCTGGGTCGATTGTTGTTTGGTGAGGCAAGGTGCTCACAAACAGAGTTCAAGCCAGTCAATAGCTCAACACGAAGGGCTCATCTACAGAAGCTTGGGAATGAGGAAGGTTGAGGTTTGGCTTTCAAAGTTTTATTTGAGAAAAATCTTTTGGATAATTCTGTTTTGGAATTTCAGAGATTTTGGGGTCAAAAACGTTGAACGAGTTGAATATCTCCAAAGCCCACAACTTTGAAATTCAGAGTTTTGGGTTTTCGGGATTCAGAGATAATGTCTTTCGGGGTTTGGAGATTTTGAAGGTCGGAGTTCGGGGATAGTGGTTTCTGAGATCCAATTTGGTCGGTGAGTCGTGAGGAGTCTGAGTTGGTTCTTTGATCCACTAGGTGAGTCATTCAGAGGCAAGGCCGAGTTAGGGTTAGTTCGCAGAACTCGGTGTTGAGTTTAGTGCTCAATCAATGCATGATAAAAGAAATCTCAGTTCATCGAGCTCATGCAGTGTAGAATGAGCTTGGCTCGATAGGAGTTGTTCGATGGTGAAGTCGCTCAATGCGGGATGTAGCACAGCCAGGATATTGAGTCCATGAAATAAAAACACCAACTTGTCATGGGTGGGGAAATCACTCAACACATCGAGTTGAGAACAAATGTGCCAAGGCCAAATAGATAGTGGAATTGATGAGCTCGGTCGCACGTAAGGAGTAGGGTTGGGAGCTCGGTCAAGGGCAAAGAACATTGAACCCATGAATGGAGCTCGGCGGTGAGCATTGGAAGCGATAGAGGAGCTTGAGCTCGTCGGTTTGGATAGGGCAAGGAAAAGAG
Organism: Taxus wallichiana var. yunnanensis; assembly: GCA_018340775.1. NCBI lineage: Eukaryota > Viridiplantae > Streptophyta > Pinopsida > Cupressales > Taxaceae > Taxus > Taxus wallichiana. The sequence goes on from CM031236.1 coordinate 587,332,574, forward strand.
TGTTCGGCTCGATGTAGATAGAACTCATTGGTTGGAGTCGAGATGTTTGGAGCTCGACATCATGAAGTGAGCTCGGAAAATGGTTAAAGCTTGTCATGGGAGCTTGGTGGTGGTTAATGCGAGGACTATATTATGGAGCTCGGAAGGGAGGATTCAACACAAGAGCTCGAGTGAAGTTGTTTCGTTTCGGCGGGTATAACTTAGTACTCGAGATATGTGAGAGGCCGCATCGTCGATTGAGAGTTGGTGACTTCAACACAAAACTCGGTGACTTCATGAAGGAGCTCGGACGTGAAATAAAAAGAGCTCGACTCGGCATTTGCGATGGATGAAGGATTGAATGCGAGCTCGGTGTCGGTCGGTTCTAATTCGACACAGAGTCACAAAGGAGGTCGGTGTTGATCTATCAACGATAAAATAGAGAGCTTTAATCTCATTGAACTCACCGAGTTTACATGATTCTATGACGTCGAAGTGAAAGACAAGAGCAAGTTGAGCACGTAGGTAGGCCAAGGAATGATGTCGGGCTCACCATGAATAAGTAAACTCGGTTGATGAATGCGTGATGGAGCTCATGGACAAATCATGCATGCGCTCTCGGCACTCAGATGACATACCGAGAGGAGCTTGATTCTAAGGAGCTTGGTTGCGGTAGAGAGCTCGTTTGGGAACTCGGCGTTAGGAGCTCAACTCAGAATTTGCAGCGATTGAAGAGCTCGGACCCATTCGGTGAGTTGGCTCGGTGAGCCAACCACCGAGTTGGGCCATTTTTGGGTTTTTTCCCATCATCACAAACCGGTCAACATGGGGCCCACCAATTATTTTTATTAATTTAATATTTTTATTTAAATATTTTAAATAATAATATTTATTATTATTATTTAAATATTATTTTAATTAATTAAGAAGACTATGTCAACAAGCAATCAAGGATGCATGATGAAACCTACTCAGTGATTTAACCAAGTGTAATAAATGATGCATCATGTACCTTCCATTTAGGAATGCAATTATAACTTTTTCCTTTTCTCTCTCAAATTCTTCTATAAATGTAAATTGGAAGATCATTCCAAAAGATATGATAATATAAGTAAGTTCTAACAAGTGAGTTCCAACAGTCATACAAGTTGGACAAGTTGGACACTTTCAAGCTTCCCCTCTCTTTGCAAGATGAGATCTTTTGTGATTTGTAGGCTTTCAAGCCTTTCTTCTAAAATTGTAATGGCAGCTTATGCCCTTTTCCCCTGATGTAATGATGCATTGTGTGAGTGCTTGAAGTAATGAGAATTATGTTTTGTGATCAGATAAATGTCCTTTCATGATTTTTTGCTTCTATTTGCCTCTCTCATGTTTTCAGGTGAACAGTGCAAGTTTAGGTTTCCATTGCAGGTTTGTGGAGTTTTGTGCTTATCAAGTGGTGGAATATTACATGCAGTTGAGTTGTGGTGTTGGTTCACCCTTCTCAAGTTCATCCTTTTCCACTGGGAGATTGGTAGCTTATTGTCTGATCGAGTTTAACAAAGGAACATCCGCCCCTAGTTTGTGGTATTTTGTACCCTTTCTAGTTGCGATAGGTGAAGGTGGTTAGTGATGCAAGCATCCCTCCCACATTAACCCTTCCAGATGTTAAACATCCCTTAATTTGGTGCATCACCACTTCTAGTATAGGTTTTATTTCCTTGCAAATATCTTTCCCTAATCCCACAAATGTTAGCATAAGACTCATTAGCCATTTTTCTTGCATTAGAAGTAGTGTTGTGTTTAGTTTAGGAAGAGGAAGTTGGCCTTCTCTAGAGGTTCACCTCGAGCCCAAGTACCACAACATGAGAGGTGATCTCACGTGTCCCAATCACACCGAATGTCGTGATTCATTTTCAGGCCATTCGGTGGGTGCAATGATTTGGTGACAACAAAAGTGTAGGGAGGAATTTTGTTGTATCCTCCAACTTGTAATTACTTTCATGAATATGTGTGAAGAGATCTCTGTACTACCTGGTTTTTTGGGTGATCGGCACCAGTGGATGAAGTAGTGTAAAGAGGAAGTATGTTGTATCCTCTAACCGTAACTACTCCTGGAATGCTAAGGATGACCATGTCCTGTAAAAGTCATTGTGTACAAGGTTCGTAGACTAGTCTGAAAACACTCACTATATAACCCACAATGTCAAGGGTGAAAACTAACTGAACTAAACCAGTGTAGAAGCATTGCATAGTATGTAAAACCCCAAATAATTCCCCCCTCTTTAAGGGTACATGCGACGTCACTGATAGGAGGATGTGGCCCCAAAAGAAGACCAGTTTGCATGAACTCGGTAACTCTACCCTATAGGGGGAAAGAAAGCACTTTGTAGAAACCGGGTTGTGCATAAATAAGAGGCTAGTCAAAGACAAGTGTTAGTACGAATGAACATGTAATGTAAGCTACACAAACAATGTATAAGCTACTAAGCAATATAGTAATGTAAACATGCAAGAAGACAAATTAAGCCGCACAAAGTGGGTTGCAAACATGGTACATCACTCACAATGTTGCAAGACATGCAAGGCCATCATGGCTGCATACAACAAACAAGTGTGCATACCAAACAAAGGGCAAGGCCCGCATACAATAACAATTAGTAGACAAACAAGTACAAACAATAGATAACCATGGAAGTAAATAATCCTACAAACAAATGTTGCACATGAAGCACCCATTAGCATGTTAGAAAGATAACCCATATGTCAAAAGCATGTATAAGAAAATAATGTAAAGTGATAAGTACAAAATGAAATAATAGCACATGTGAGAGATGAATGTGGATGCCCTAGTGACCAATGTAGGATGGGTAGAAGGCAAGCATCCATACTGCATGCAAAAGATCTATATCTGCGATCACAACTAAGCAAAGGTGTGAATGCACATGTGTGTATGGTATAGATAAATGACATACAAGAGATCTAACTAGCATGTGTAATAAAGTGACCATATACAAGCAAATGCAAGCAAGAGTAAAAGTAACCAAGATATGCAATATGTTGTGGATGGATGAAATGGAATGCAAGATGGAATGATAGGAGCCATGTGCCCCCTGAGTGAATGGAAATATATGTAGTGAGGTTCATTTGGTTTTCCCCTCAGTAGTCAAGAATGAACCGTAAATGAGAGTGCGTCATCGGAAATGGTTGAAGTGTGTGTTGTGTCTAATGCATTGTGATGAATGTGTATGTGTGATGATATACGACCTAAAAATGATATGTCATTAACCCTATAGTCGAAGTGTATATGAGGACAAGATGATCGAAAGGATGAGAATGTAGTGTAAAGCATATATTACTACAATAGAAATATGGGGAGTGGTGATGTAGCCTAAATTGTATACCACTACATGATGAAGGAATATGTGACCATGTAGCCTAAAGTGTATGTCACTAACCTAGGAATTTCACATGAAGAAAAAAAGAATGATGAATGTGTAATGAATATAAGGTCCATTTGATTGGTAAACCCTCGACAGTCGAGTATGGACTAAGGAACTAAAGTGCGTCATAGGGTAGTGATTGCAGCACATAAAAGATGATGTAGCATGCGTGATGATAATAGACGACCATATGATGTGTAGAAATGTGTAATACACAATGAATAGTATGCAATATGATGTGGGTAGGTAGACTAGTAATGTGAGAATGTGTGTTATACGCAAGTATATAGTATGTAGGTTGATTAGTATGTAATGCTAGACTCATGGAAAATAAAAGCATGACATATGTATGATGAATACAAGTATAGTATATGATGTAGGAATGCACAATGCAAGATGTGTATGTACACTAAAAGTGTAAGGTGCAGTATGTAAGATGAGAAGCATATAATGTAGACCCTAAGAGTGTGATACATGTATAATGATGACTAATATGATGTATAATGTGTAGATACCAATGTCAAAACGATATATACTAAATGTAGAGTGTATGATGTAAAGTGTAAGACATATGATGCAAGATGTGTGAAGTGATACAATGTGTAATACCTATTGTGCAATGTGTGGGGTTCATGTGTAGTATGTATCCCTCAACAATCAATTGTGAACCGAACCACAAAAGTGTGTCATCGGGCATTGATGATGCTAAAATGTGTGATGTGTAGGCCTATGTAAGGAGATTGATGTATGATAATGCAAGGATGATAGATGTGCTAATGCTAATACGGTGTGGGGGTGTTAGATTTTATGCCCCCAAGTATGTAATAGTGAATACAGTCATGTAACACTGTCAAGAAGATCATCACTGTCGGGATCGAAGCCTATTGGAGCGGCATTGGAAACTTGATAGGTAATAGAATGAGGTGGATTGTATAAAGAACCATTGCAACGTAATGTGTAGACACTCGTGGCATACTCTTCATCGATGAAGGGTACTGATGGACAATCATGTCATACCAATGAGAAAGATTTGGACCATAAGTTGGAGATGAGTCATCACCTATGGAGATACTACTAAAGGGCATATGAAATGTCAGAGAAGTGTGATTTGCATCAAGAGTAGCACCGATGTAATCAAGCCAATATTGCACAAGTGTTAGTGGAGAAGTGCGAGGAGTGCAAGAAACAAATATTGTCAAATGAAAAAACATGAAGGCCATAAGCAATTATGATGTGACAATAGCCATGATAAAGATGAGGCGAGTGAATTGGTGGTAAGATATCATTAAGTGTTAAACCAAGTCTAGTTAAGCCCTCAAGTGTGCAAATAGTGATCTGAGGAAGTGCAATCAAGTGGAATATTATGCCAATAGGAGTTGTTGATGAGAAGTGTGCATGTGAAAGAAGGTAACAAAGATGTAGACCGCATACGGGAGGAGGTGAAATAGTCTCAATAGTGTTAACAGATCCCTGATAAAGTATCATAACATTGGTAGAGGGAGGTGTCTTAAACCTATATTCACTGGGCCATCAGCCACAAATGTGTCCTCGAAGTAAGAATCATCTATGTCAACAGTGTGAAATTTAGTTGGCCTAATGCTTCATCGGTTAATTCAATAGCGTCGACTTCATCATCAGAGTCCTCAGAATCATCGGTGTTAGCATTCTCATGTTGTGTAGCATTATCAAGTATATTGGTAGGTGGTACAGAAGGTGGAGCTATAGAAGGTACATTGATAAGTGAAGGAGGAATGCTCATGAGAGGTGATATTATAGGTGAAATAATAGTTGTGGTGTGCGTAGTAATAGTTGGAGTATTTGTAGCAGCAGAGGAAGATTGTGAAGCGCTAGACTGACCAATGTCATATGTGTCCAAGCTACTATATGGAATTCATTGCAAAGGTGGGATGGGCATAGCAGTAATAGGGTCTATGCAACAATATTTGAATGGCTCTAGATCTACAATGATAATATGTTCATAGCCATCATGCAAAAATTTGACACATTGGTGAATAGTAGATGGAACTACTTACATTATGTGAATCCAAGGTCTACCTAACAAGATGTTGAATTGAAATGAGGCATCTATAACATAGAAGTTAGTGAGAATGGTCTTAGGCCCAACCCGGACATGTAATGAAATAGTTCCTAAACATATACAAGTGGTAGAGTCATAACCTCGAATGAGAGTAGAATTCTTAGAAATTAGATTATCGTTAATACCCAATTGTTTTAAAAGAGAATGAACACATAAATTGATGGTTGATCCATTATCAATGAGGACTCTTTTGATGCGTGGTGCTAACAATGACAAGTAATGAGAAAAGGTGCACACAGATTGCTTTTAGAAAAGGTGATAGATCCTCATCAGTGAAAGATATAGCATGTGGCAAATTGCGAAGAGACTGTATGAGATGTGTAAAGGCCACTGCAGAATTATCACTTTCAATATGAATATCCCGAAGGGAAACTTCTAATGTGTTACGAAAATTTGGTGCATTATGTAATAAGTCATAAATAGAAATCTTGGCGGGCATATTTTTAAGTTGCTTAATGATGTCATAGCCCTTAGAAGTAGTAGGAGAAGTTCTTAGAAGTAATGGGTGGAGGGATAGAAGTGGGTGGAGCCATAAGTGGATTAAGACGAGTACAACGAGTAGTAACTACATTAATATATGGATTAGCCCTAGGCATAACAAAGCAAGGAGGATGTTGAGTATGCACACGCATAAATTTAACAACAGTATGCACTATATCGAAAACCTTAGTAGGCACAAAAGTAGGATAAGATGATTGAGTCATGACTTGATAAGGTGAAGACATGATCAAGAAAGGGTTGGATATGTTAGGTTCACCAAAATGATTAACTAAAATGTGGAATATATATAGTTAATATAACTAGGAACAACAATAAATAGCAGTAAATAAAAGTGGTAAATAAATATAGAAAGTGACCCAAACAACTAGGCTAATGAAAATAGAAACCTTGATCTGCAAAGAAGGGTTGGAAAAAGCTTAGTTGATTTGGTGAACTTACTAGACTATGTCATATAGTTGATTGGATAAACAGGAGGAGGAAACAAATATGCCGAGGTCCAGAAACTTGTAGATTCGGGTAATTTGAGTGGATTGGGGCACCTAGGAGAGGATCAGGGTGCTTGTGGGCACCCTAGTCTATGTTTTGGGTGCCCCGGTCTATGTAAGAGGTCTAAAAACAAGATTTATAGGGTCACTAGATAATATGAAGCCTTCATTGTTTGTCACACTAATGTATATGAACTACGTTGGATGTCATCGGTAGTCAGTGATGAAGAAAATACACCTGTAAAACCCCAAAACAAGCATCAAACCCTAAAAAATTAAAGATGCATATGAAGGGGTGAATTGACCTCAACTGCCACAATGGTGGACTTACTAAGTGTTGCACTACATCTCAGACATGATGTAGTTATATGTGCAAGTGTGTGCAATCATGCCCTAGGTGCTCTTATGCTAGTCACACTTTGTGAAAGTAGTGAGCAATAACTATGTGTAGAAAATGTAATAGAATGGTGGATGGAATAGAATAAACTTCCCTCCTATGCTTGTGTGATGTAGATGAACCAGCCTTATGCCTTGTGATGGAGCTAGATGGATGCAAATGAAGCCTTTGATGGATGCAACCTTAGGTGATGATAGTAGTGCTTAGTGCTTGGTCCCTCATTATGGTTTCATAACTTTATATTTATATGGTTCTCTTGTTCTGATTTCATAATTAACCCCAAAAAGATTGACCACAAAAATATAGTGTTCAAACAAATAGCTAGAAAGTGCCCAAAAAGTGGCGTTAAAGTGGGAAAAGGATCAGGGTGCCCTGACTGGGACCAGGGCACCCGATTAAGGCTAAAATGATGAAAGATGACGAAAAACAAATTGGGAAAGTACGAGCCGAAGGTCAAAAATGACAAAGAAAGCAAAGTGAAATGGCCAAAAGATGGGGGTTAATTAGTACTTTCTCTACTCAAAAACTATATGAATAATATTATGTGACCAGGACTAAAAATGTCTACGAGTGCATGATTTTGTGGACCTCTGAGATGACAATATTGCATGACCCCTTTTGATGATGATGTGGAAAATACCATGGTTTTTAGTGTAGTAACTACATATCTAGAAGAGGAAACTTCCTCGGAGATAGAAGATCGGGAATAAATCGAGTGACAAGCAAAAATCTTTTTGGGTCCAAAAACTAAAAAAGAAAACCCTGAATCGATAATCTTGAAAGTTCCATCAAATTTTTGTTTGATGAAGAAAATTCATCGATGATTGAATTATTAATTGATGAGAATAGTAGTTTTTATAGAATAGCTAAATGCTCTTGTTCACACATAATCAACACCAACAAACCACAACCACAACATGAAGAAACACATTGCATGCATACACAATAATCATGCACAAGTATATGTCTCTCTATAGTCACATGCCTAAACTTTCCATCATCATCGTACAATAGGGAGCGGTGCCTAGTAAATAGGCTCCAAGGTTTGTTAAAATATAAGAATGGAGTTTTTAAAACCAAACAAATAGAGACAAAGTTGTTTCCCTATTTATGTGCATATAAAGTATGCTACGTGAATAGAGAATGACCAACTAATATGGTCAACAAATTTCCCATCACAATAACTAACTATAACTATATCAAGCAAACTCCCTATATCAAGTTTAACCTCTAAGTGATTGAAACATGTTCACTCTAACATCCTCCCTTAAGCACATAATAAGGAGTGAGAAAAGAGGAAACCAAGAGACTAAATGGGTCTTGAAAAATAGGATTGATTAGGTACCCATTTAAAAACAACTAGAATTTTTTTACCATGGATAAAAATATATCACTGCAAAGTACCCAAAAAATAGTAAAACAACAACTAAAGTGGAGTGATAAATTATGTTGCAAAGTATACCGAGAAGCATGACTCAAAGACTAACCATGGTGTCAAAGGAGGTGCACTCGATGGAACAAATCCCATCAAACATAAGTGCTCTCAATGGAATCAAAAGTTGTAAAAGATCTTACGAGAACATGTAGTTTGAAGATACTAATGTTGATAGGTGTTATGATGTCAAACTTACAAAAAAATGCCAAGTCAGAATCCATTACTCCTCCTAATAGCTAAAGTTCAAAACTAGAAGAAATGTTTGGTATACATATGGTCACTTAAACTCATTCTGCACTAGTGGTTTGGATCCACTGCTCGATCACACAAAACAAAATAGCTGACATTGTAATTCACCATAATAGCTCCATGTAAGGAGACTACCAATGGTTTCGATAGTGCAAGAGTTCACCAAACTTTAATTTGATCTCTTGGAAGATATACTGATGTGTCAAATACTAAAAATGCCAAGGAAATGGACATGACACATGAAGTAGGATCAACACCAAACCCCTCCATACAACTTAATGGTTGGAGTAATGCTACAAATTTGTATGAGTGGACAAAACCAACTAGTTAAACACTATGTAGTGTCCCCTTAGTGGATAAATTAAAGAAATATGGGTTTTTCTACAAACCCTTATGAAAAAATGACAACAATCTATTTTTTTATAATATTACAACATTTCTTCAAAATTAAATCACCTAAATGCCTGGAAATCATGAAAACACACAAATATATTTTTATGCAAATAGTGGAATCGAATACAATCCAAATACAAGTGAAATAAAATTTTATAAATTTATTCATTGGTTACAAATTAGAGAAATGATAACTAATAGTACAAAGATAAATATTATCGAAAAGAAGATCTAGTTGGTCAATGGAGATGTTGAAGTCAAAAATAGCCTTTAGCAAACCCCTAAAGACAAATAATGATGAATGGAAAGTTAACACCTCCTTAAGATGAATATAACCCATATATATATATATATATATATATATATATATATATATATATATATATATATATATATATATATATATATATGTGACATCATCCCTCAAAACAACCCTAAAAACCATTGAAATCATACTCCAACCCGGAAGATGATGTTGTGGTTGAAGTTCTATGTCAAACCGATGTGAAACTCAATTATAACCTTGCATATAGATACCTGGAAGATTGAAGGGTTTTCATCCTCGATCTTGGTTACAACGGAGGGTGTTCATCCTCAATTGTTGAATAAACAAGAGGGTTTTGTCCTCTAATGCAAATGTTGGAGTAATAGCTCAAACCCTTCATAAAAATTATGATAATGGCAAAAGATATCCCAAATGACCCCAAACGATCTCATTTTATGCTTTTCATGGCTCACATCTCCATGAAAATTCCTCAAATGGGATGTGTTATATTAGCATTTTAATACAATTAAAATAAAGTAATGCTTTAATAAATTAATGCTTTTATTTTAACTTTATCTTATAAAAAATTAATAATAAAACATTAGGGCATGCATATAATTAAATTTAGTTTTGCATTTAAGTTAAATTATAAATTTATTTCCCCTTTTTCCACCCCATTAGCCCATTGGAAAATATTGGATAAGCTAAGGCTCTTCTCGAGGATTAATTCGAGAAAAGGATATCATAGTCTTCCCCACCCAAAATTGATTGTCCTCAAGCAATATTAGTTCAACTTGTAAACTTGTCCAAAATGAAACCTTTGGGAAGTAATGGTATCCCAAATCAATCTTAGAAATTTTCAATTTCCAAATCCTCGATCCTCTTTTTATATAGTTGATATCTAATGTGCTACTTTGATATAATTAGAAATTGGAAGCCATGCACTAGCTAATGCTTCTCAACTTATCGAGTGAATCATTTGAGTCTTCCCCATGATAGTTAAATCACAACTAGCGCATAAAAAGAGTTTGAAAACCATTCCCATCTTCAACTTGAAATTGGTTCCTTAACTAGACAACTCTTCATGTTGTCCCAATAATATGCAATTTTCTTCTATAGCCATATTTTTATTCGCATACGATTGTGACATCCTCAAGTTGTTTTTATTGTTGATCTTCAATTCCCTATAAAACTATCTTAGTTATGACCGATTATGTACTTACAACTTTTGTCTTCCCTAAAACTGCTCTTCATGATGAATGATTTCTCCATTCATCTTCCACTGCTCTACTCTAATTTGATCTTCATATAAATATTTTTTTGCATTAAGCTATAATGCTTTAAAGCCTTGGCTATTTCCACCTTAGATAAGTAAGTCATGGGTTCCCTGGCTTATTTTCTCATGCTTGAGCCAATTCTAGCTCCTTTCTAAGCCTTTCTATTTCTTCAATCACCTACTTGTTTTCTTAATCCTTATTTTAACCTCTTGCTCCTTAAAAATTGTTGTAACAACCAACTATTCTTCTACTTTCCAAAGATCAAAATGGGCCATTTCTATGGAATCTGTAGATATTAAATCACACACTTTGGGTACATTTCTAGGTCTTGATCACATACCACTATTCATATGATTCATAAGCGAGAAAAGTACTAATTGACTATTGTCTTTGGCATCTTTTCTTTCTTTATGGTTTTCTTCTTGGTCTTACACACCCTAATGCCCAGTTTGACTTTTGATACATCAAATTTTCTAATTCTGGACACCAATGCCTAGCCAGGATGGATGCAGTGCCCCTGTCCTCCTAGGTGCCCTCAACCTCTTTATATCTTGCTCACATCTTTTGGGTCTTTTATAGCTATTGGGCATCTTGTTTTCTTACGGGTCAGCCTTTTAATTGTTAATTATGAAATTCAAATAAGGGAATCATATAAATACAAAGTTATGTGACCATAATAGAACACCAAACACTAAGCATTTGCTATCACCATCTAAGTTTGCATTCAAAGGTGATTTCAAGAGCTTTAAAACATCCATATAGCTATCACTTAAGGGACAAGGGATTTGCATTCTTCGTATACAGCTCTGAGTTCATAGGGGAACTTATTTTTTTATGCACAAATCTATTTACGTATTCTACATCTATCTATTCCTCGCTATTCAAGTGCATTTGGCATAAGAGCCACCTAGGGCACGATTCTACACACACACACACATGCAGAATTACATGGAATCTAAAATGTAGTGCAACACTTAGATTGTAAGTTAACTCGGTCATCGACCATGAGGGTCGATCCCATTTGCATTTTTTTCTTTTTAAGATTTAATGTGTTTTGGGGTTTTATAGGTGCTCTTTCTCTTTGCAAGTTTCAGGAAAACTCGGTGATCATCCAACAACACACATGCGACTAATGATGACATTTAGCGAACATCTTACGACATTGTAAAATTTAGATTCTAACCAATTTCATAGTGACAGATGCCCAAAGGAGGTCTACAATGCCTAGGCACCCTTGACCCAGTCTAAGTGCCCCGGTCCCAACATTTCCAATCCTCGCACAATTTTATAGAGTGCATTACGACAACCCATTCTAGCAATTTTTCAATTTGAAACACTCCATGACTATTTATGAATCGATAAGTTTCCTTTATTCTCTCTTACACTTAGGGTTTTCAATTTATCTTGCTTATTTCTTAGGCCAAGTCTCCACTTTATTACTTATTCATTTGCTACTACATTACAATATAGGGTTTAGTATAAAATTCTATTTTTGTTAAATCATTAGGTGAACCCTTCTCATTCTAACACTCTTGGATCCTCATTTTTCTTCTCTCATGGCTCCCAAATTTCATCAAATATCTTTGCATGAATTACTTCAAATGTACCCAACTTGCAAAGATGTTCTTTAAAAATCTCTAGGCACCACATATGTTCACAGAGATACGCCACTGCTCAAGTCGGTGTTATCTTTGATCGTCTTTATGATGAGTCTCTTGGTTCGAATTCTAATTAATCTATTTGTAAATCCATTCAAGTTCTTCATTCTTTTTCAAGATAAATTTAAGACTATGGAATCCATGATTACATCTCCAAAATTTGAAATCTAACTCCTTAAGGATGCCTCTTAGGCTCAAGTTCATTCTTCTTCTACATCTCATTCTCGTTCTATGTCTTCTACATGTGCTCATATTAGTAAAACCCAAGTCTTACTTTGCTCCCTATCCCTCTCAAGTTTGATCTTAATGCTCAACAACAATATATTCTTCTCGTAGCTCCTCACTCATCAATTGATCAAATTGCCATCTAATCATTCTATCTCTGTATCAACTTGAAAAATATCAAGGTCATCCATATTGCAACTACCATCAAATTAATGGACATAATGACAATGATTGTTATGCTTTACACCAACAAATTAACTATCTTAAGTGTTATGGTCTTATCTCATTTGCTATACAAAATGCTGCTACATCTCCAATTACTACATCTCAATGGGTTCCTAAATCTGATTCATCTATGTCTCCTCAAAGATCGTACCATCACTTTTAATGTTTCTTCTTCTGTCACTCAAGCACTACTTGTAAACACCCCAAAATCACTCACATATTCTAAATATTATTCTAGTACATCCAATTATTCACCCATTTGTGATTGATTAATTAAATTGATTAATCATGTGCATTGTACCCTTTTGGATTAATTAAATTAATCCCTAATACCCCATTAGCTAAGTTAATTATCATTTATTAATTAAATGATTAATTAATTAGTGTGCACATCTTAGTCATCTACCACCTTGGACCCCACATGGACTCCATTTGGACTCTACATCCTCATCTCAGTCAACTCCACATGGACTCGACTTCACCAGTCCAATCAATTGCACTTCTAGAATCCTAGAAAGGTGGGGGCTATTGAATTACACGTATAACCACATTTCTAGATGCAACTTCTCCAATTAATTCCATTACTACCACTAAATGTACCGGAACTACTACAACCTCCTCCAATGTTATTTTTAGCACATGCATTCACCCGACAGAACCGATTTTCAACCACTTCACCTCTATAAAATGTAGGCCTACTCTCTATCAAACCCTCCTATATTATTTGCAAGTAAACTCTATCAATTTGCATATTGAATCTTTCTAAGCTGTTAGTAGCAATCTACATCCCAAGTTTGGAGGCCATTCAAGAGAACCCACAATTCCACAAGGTTAAACATGCTCCTAAACTTCACACAACCTACTTGAGGTTGCTTGGAAGGATATAAGAGGTTGCAAGTTTGTTTTTTTATCTCCATTTCCAGCTAGTTTTTCATAGTACACATTTTGGCACGCAGGGACTCACACCCCATCTTCTTTTGTTTTTGGTTTCATTACTTATTCTTGTGTTTCTTTTATTTCACAATAAATCTCTTGTTTGTGTGTAACTTTCTGAGTTATTTATGAGTTTACCATTATTTATAGGTGTTTTGACTTTGCAAGTGTTTTGAATATTTTGTAATTGTTACTAGATTTGCATCAAGGGTTTCTTTTACATGTTTTTTACATTTTTGCATTAGGGGTTGCTTTGATTTTATCATCTATTTTACGTAAAATTTTCTTTCTGCTCTAGTTTTTGACTTACTAATTTAGTTACATTTCACCGTAAACAAAAAGATGCACATAAAAACAAAAATAAAATAAAAATTAGATTTTTACAAAAATATATTAAAAAATCAGAAATCGAAACTAAAAATTTGATTTTATTCATAAAAATAGATTTGAATAAAACAAAAATTTAAAACCCTAGTTTTTCACTACTCCCCCTCCCCCTAACTCGGCCATCTCGGTCGAGCTACCCCTAAGCCCTACACCCCCATACTACCTTGACTCGACCTTTCCTTAAGCCTCTACCTATCCACTCCCTCCCCCCCCCTACTCTACCCACTGCGTCCTAAGACCTACCCCACGAGCCACATCGACTTTCCCGAGCCCTCCTCATCTCGGACTCGACATACACATAGACCCCCACTCTCACCCCTCCCATCCCTTGTGCATCACCCTCCCAATGAGCTGACTCCTCGAATCCCCAATCTCCCCCTCCCTAGATTACCGCTCTCCCTAGCTCGTTGTCGAGCCACGATCTCGCCGACTGAGTTCCCAAGACTCGACTCCACACTCAACCCATGAACCTCACCCCGCTTTGCCTCCCTCTCGGCACATTGCATCCCAACTGTGACCTCTCCATTTCCTTAGCATGCCCCACATACCTCCCGAGTGCCTATCTTACCTTCAACATACGAAAAAAAAAAAAACAAAACACAAAAACTAATCCGACTTACCATTTCCCGCTTGGCCTTAGTTTTTAGGTTTAGGTTTAGTTTTTCAAACTTTACTTTACATTTTTGTAGTTTTATTTTAACTCTTTTTAATTAACTTAGATATAATTAGTTTTAATTCTAATTTTATTTTTTTGATCACCTAGTGTGTTTCATTAGTGACTTTGTTTCATTAACTACCTAGTGTGTTAAATTAGACTAATTTTCACCTTGTTCAATTTTTTAAATATTTAATAGTTTGTTAATTACTCAATTTAAATTAATATATTCCAGACTTTTAAATATATAATCAAGCATTTTTCACTTCTTTTTGCTTCTTTTTCCCACATGGACTAATTGTCGAACTCGTTTTGCATGGTTATTGAGCGTTTTGGTCCAATTTTTCATCGCATTTTCAACATTTTTCCTAATGGTCTCACTTGTTTGTATATCACTACTAACATTTTGTAGTTACTTTCACTTATGTTATATGGTCATTTTTTTGTGTTTTGGGAATCAACCTTCTTTTCAATTTTAATCAAAGTTTGTTCTATGTGTATGCTCTTTCATTACGGGGTTTTAAGCGATCTTGGAAATCAAAAGCATAAAATTGCTTCTTGTGTCTTGTATTTTCCTCCTTCCGAGAAAATATTATAATCCTTACTTACAAGACCCACTCTCACAAAGATTTAAAAACACTTAAAAACTACTAACTGCATATTGCATTTGCTTATGAGCTTCATACTAGAAATTCTTGTGTGCAGGGAATTGTGGATAAACAAAATAAAATGAACATTTTTTTACACACTATATTTGTAGGTTTGGATAAGGGTAAAAACCGGTCCACATAAATTTGCGAAGTGCCTTGGCATAAGCCATAAAAATCTTTTCATGATTACCACAGGAACCCCAAAGTAGTCGTCACCTTGAGGGAATTGGCTAATGAAATGGGTACCCCCATCCCAATTGACTAGTAAAGCCTTGTGAGTTAGGGTCATGGATATCTAATAGTGGCGACCCCAATGCAATTCATTTTGATCAAGATCTTTGCTCGGGGTTTTAAAGGGGGTAAAGTAAAGCTGAAAGCTAGCAATAGCACCGCACTCGCTCAGATATACTATTGAAACCTAGTTGAGAGAGCCACCTAGGAAGCCAAACATTGTCCAAACCAAGCTGAGGTAGAGGCCACAAAAAAAAATCCAAACCAAAAACTCCTCTATTTTATTATTTTATTTTCTTTCTTTTTCGTAGTAGTGTTCTACACTTGCTTTTTCTCAAACACTCCTTGTTTGGGATTCATCGTTCATGTTTGTAATTTATCATCATTTTCAAACTCTCCTTATTTGAATTCATCCTTTACGTTCATACCTTTTTATCATTTCCAAATGCTTCTTGTTGGATTCATACTTTTATCCTCTTTTCACGTTCTTGGATTATTTTTCACCTTCTTTTCAATGTTCCAAAGACTTCTTATTTGGGTTCATCTTCTATGTTGTTTCTATCTCCAATTTATCCTTATCCTGGACTTGTCATTCACTTATTTTTCTCGTCATCTTTTCTCTTCATCTCCAATCATTCACTATATTTCAAATTACTCTCAAAATTCCCATTTTGAGCTTGTGCCTCTTTTTCATCATTTCAATCTCTTCATACTCATTACGCTTTACATTGATCTTCTTTCATTCCTTTGAAATTCTCATCTACTTATTTGAGTCTTACTATTTCGCGATCATCTATTTTTCTATCTTACATACTCACCTTGTTTTGAGTTTATCTCCCCTTTCATCCTTGACTTAAACATTTGGATTACATTTCCCAAAGTTTAAGTTTCCACCTCCTTTTCTACATCAAGTCTTGAGTTGTGGATATCCACATCCTCGCTCAAGCACTTTCATCTTACGACTCACATCTTGACATTGTTATATTCCACTTTGTCATAATCAATTCCATTACATCTTATCTTTCATTAAAGATTTGATACTTACATCCTTTAGTTTGACATCATCATTGTTAAACTATACATGTTTTTTTTCTTCACATCTCTAAATTTTCTTCATCTCCTTGAGATGGGAGAAAAATTACCCTTCAATTTTGATGAGGATGTTTTACGAACATTACTTGGCAAACCAAAACCCAAAAAGGGTGAACTTTTCATTTTGAAAAATAATGGCGATGGGTCGGTGTTAGCCATATGAACAATGAGGATCAAGCAGATCCACCTCGAATAATACCAAGGATGATTAATCAAACACAGACAAATATGATGTAGGGAACAAAGGAAAATTGATTGATTAGGGCACCGATCCCACTAAAGCCCTCATAAATCAAATTAATGTGATGGCTAAGCAAATAACTATCCTAAATTCCAAAGTCACTAATGAATCCCATAACAATGAGGAACCAAAGAAAACTAGTGACACTTCATTTAAGAGCCATACCATGCCCACCAAAGAGAACAACAAATCTACGAGTGATGGTTCATTATCTATCTTGCAGAAACAAAGTATCATTTTCCAAAGAATGGAAAATAATGAAGGACACCATCTTGGGTATGCAACATCAACGCAAATAATTCAACTTTGAAGAAATGTGTCCTTACCCCTTCGATAAGGACATCTTGCACATACCCTTTCCCAAATCTTTTGAGACACCCAAATTCGATAAATACAAGGGCAAGAATGATCCTAGAGAACACATCAAGGAATTCTATATGGCTTGCCAAGAGGTGGCCTATAGTGATATCTTCTTAATGCATATTTTTCCATGAAATCTAGGTGGACAAGCCTTGGAATGGTTTCTACACCTCCCCAAGGGCTCTATACAAACTTTCACAGACCTCTCAAAGAAGTTTGTTAAACATTTTTCATTTAACCTAGACTCTAAAATTATAATGATGGATTTGTGTTATGCTAAAAAGTGAACAAATGAAACCTTTGCACAATTCCTACAAAGATGGCGTGGGATTGTTAGTCATTTCCCATGCTCCATTCCCAAGAAACAACTTGTGAGCATCTTTGTACCTAACCTCAACAAGTGAGTTATCCTTTCACATGTAAATGCATTGTCTTAATACTTTTGAAGAAGTTATTGAGAAAGGATCGCAGATTGAAAAATCCCTTGTCGCAAAAGTTTTGATCAAACCTCATTTAAAGGATTATGGGAAACATAGTAACAATCATAATAACTCTCACCAAGACAAATCCAAACACGTTAACCAAAATCGTAATATGGTCAATTGTGGCATTACAAACAACCGCAATGTCCACAACGTCCAAAACACTCAGGATAAACCAAACAAGGGTAAACAACCTCTTATTGTTTTCGGTAAAGAGGTTTCCTCCTCTCGTAATTTTAATCAACATCATTTCACTCCTTTGGGAGAACCTCTCTCAAGTGTCCTCCAACAACTTGTTAATGCTAATAAGGTTACCTATCCCATCACTCAACCTTGGGTTAAAGGAGAATACAAGCCCACTTGGTATAAAGTTGATACTTACTATGACTTTCATCGCATTGGAGTTACACAACCGACCGATGCTTTCACTTACGTCACTTTGTCCAAGACCTTGTCGACAATGGGTATATCACCGTTGAAGAACCTTCACCAAATAAAACACCCTATGAAAATATTAAGGTCTTCTCAAACCCATTTCCCAAACATGGTGTTGATAATAAAAATGATGACAAAGGTCCCTCCGATAATAACACCGATACTGATTCAATTATTTCATTTATCGAGGAAGTACATTCTACGGTAGCAACCATTAAATTAAAAAAATTGAGTAGTATTGTGGCCACACGCCAAAATAAGATATGGATTCTTGTGGTAAATAAACCTTCTATGTTTTCTATAGAGCCTCAAATGTCCAAGTTAATAGCTCCCTTGAATCAAAAGTCCACCTCTAATGCCAAATCTTCCACCCCTAGTTAGTATGACCTCATCAAACAGTTAGAAACCATGCTAGTGCATATATCTTTGATGGAATTGTTAAAAGAGTCACCTAGTTTTAAGGACATCCTCACTCATGATCTTCATGAAGCATGTGTTCCTCCCACCCTCAATATTCAACAATGCCAAGCTATGATCACAAACCTTATGCCTAAAAGTCCTATCCTATCTTTTAGCCCTTAAGATATGTTGAACCCAAATCAGATTAGCAATAACTCCTTGTACATTGAAGCCTATATTACAAACCATAAAGTCAAAACATTTCTTGTCGACAATGAAAGAACTCTTAACATATGCTCTTTTAAAAATGCTTCACTGCCTTGGTCATACAACAAATGACTTAGATGTTAATACTATTACCATTCATGGTTATAACAATACTGAGCGCCATTCCTCTGGAACCATAACTCTTTTCATACAAATAGTCCCATATCTCCTCGAAACCATATGTCATGTCATTGACATGGAAATGTCATATAACCTTCTTCTGGGTAGACCTTGGATACATGTGATGTAAGCCGTGCCTTCCACCTTCCATCAATGCATAAAGTTCCCGCATCAGAAAATAGTTCACCTTGCATGGCGATGCTAACTCCTTTGAATACTATAAGTTTTTCAAAGCAAGGTAAAAAAATACAAATTATTGTCCATCTACTAATAGCCCGGATGAACCTTGTGTCATTCCCATTTCTACCAATCGTATTGATCACGAAATAATAATGCAACTTCATGCTTCGCATCTTCTTCTGAAGCATCTACATCTAAGGTGTCACCTGAGGTTACATTCTCCCATAAAGGCCTAGGTGAGTACACACTCAAAAATTCTCTTCTTATTGGAAAACTCCCATTATCTCCTTGTATCTATGGGCATCGCAACACTCCTCATCTATGATAACCTCCAATTTACTATCTCTAAAATACTTTTTGGAGACGATACGGATATCTAGAAGATGAATATATGATGTAGCCTATAATTTACCAGATAACTCCCTAGTCACACTAGCATAACACTCGGCGTAGACTAAGCACTCACCGAAGCACACAAAGGTACTAGATCCCTCTTTAGGGTTGCTATAATAGGATGCTAGCGTGATGAAGAAAGAAACATATAGTTCCATAACTAATCCATCATTCTACAATGCATACCATATTCAGATCTATGAAGGAACAAGCTTTAAACAATAATCATGATTGAATCAATAACATGCACCACTCAATTACACACAGGAATGACACTTAGTTTCAGCCTATATCTTCCATCTATTAATAAACACAGAAGCTTATTACAGTAATGGCAATCTATACTTGTATGCACGCATGGATCTCATTAAGTAATCCTATGTCGTATATCTCTCTATCACACACACATACATCCATCTCTCCACCACACATACTACTATGTGATTCATATCATATATATAGGGTGGGGACTTTCCCTTCACCACTTATCTATTCCAAAAATAGGCCACATGCTATTAATAGCCACGTGTTGTTTACAAGCATAGCCACACATGCAAGTGTGATATCTATAGACCTCTTACAGTTAACTGAAGTGACAATCCTATTCTTAGCTCATCTCCATGCAAAATGATTCAATCCAATCCTCTAAAGATAGACAATGCGTGGTGCGTATGTCTGTCTTTGCATCGTTGGTGTGTTTGCACACCATCTTCTAAAAATAGGTCTTCATGCTCAAAATCGGCTATGTCCTAAATGCTTTGAACTTTCCTCCGCGCACAAGTTCTTCTCTGTCCCTCCACGCCCTTAAACCTGGTCTGCTTTCCCATGCAGAATTCTTGTGTGAGTTCTGTCAAGTGTTCTCTGATCAACATTACCCCACACTAATCGCATTGTCACCCCGACAATGGGTATTTACAAAAATTGTAGTAAAGAATACTAATGGAAATAATAGGAAAGAATGTAGATAAATAAAGAATGTTTTAAGAGGTAGCACCCTCTGTATCATTTGAAGGAGAAACTCTGGATACTCCTCTTTTATTCCGGCCTCCAAGGTCTGCCATTCAGTGAGTGCTTCTTCTGCTTTCTCTAGAATGTCCACAACAATGGATTCCAACTCATCCCTCAAAATCACTACTTTTTCATTCTAAAACCAACACAATCGTTGGACATTGATGTCATTCTTCCTTTTAGAAGATCCATCTTCTACACAATTAGCTTCCCAAGCTCTTCCAACCGAATCTTGTGTAGCTCTTGTCTTTGCTGCTTCGAGGGCCTCACGCTTTTGCTTAACCATTGAAAATCTTTCTGTGTGGCCCAATGTTTCATCCTTCATTTCTCTTTGGACCTCATTGCTTTCTTCCAAGGTCTTCATGTTGATAAGTGCCTCTGGAGCTGTGCAGATGTTTAAAGCCTAGTTTACTTTCTTCAATACTTCTTGTAGCACTTGCAACAACCCTTCATAGGATGTAATCTTTCGCATCACTAAGGCTTTCTCTCGTTTTCCTCTTGCTCTGACTTCCTTGGCACTGTCATGCGTGAGGTTCATCTTCAAGTACCAGGTCCACCAACTTTCCTACATAATGTATCACTGAGGGAAACGTCTGTGGTACCTTGGTCTCAAGTGTGGCCTAGCTCTTATGACATTGTCCCCAATCTCCTCTATGATGCTGATAAATACTTGTTCTTCTTCTACGCTGAAGTCCCTCTCTTGTGTTATGTGCACTATCTCAGCATCCTTTGTCTTTAGCTCCTCACAAATGCTCTTATTATTGCAGCTTTATCCATGTTTCTTCTAGCAACTTCAGTAGAAACCTTTACCAATGCGTTGTTGACTTGCTCATCTGACATGATAGTAGGCTTTATTATCATATGTCTAGCTTGTGGTGCCTTCTTCAGCCATCTCGAAACACATGACTCTTCGCATACATCAAAGTCAGGCTCATCCATGTGGGTGTGCATTGACCATGATAGTTGCTTCCGAGTGTGCACAGTCGTCATATCCTCATCCATTAGCTCCCAGCCAAATAAATCCTTCTGTGCTATTGTGCTTTGGAAGTGGGCACAAAAATTTTACCTGTGTCCTTTCTGCATACCCCATGGCTGGTGGAATGTGTTCTCCACTCATCCTCTTCGATCTAGGACCCTTGGGAATTATAGCTTTAAGGTTAGGATCCTGTCCTGTTACATCCTGAGTAGTCACATATGCAAATCCGAAGGTTTCCTTTTCTTTTTCTTCTCCATCCTTCATCTCTTCATCTTTTTTTCTCTTCATCATTTTATGGCTCGTCTTCTTGCTCGAGTGGGGTAGGAGAAGCACACTCTCTCTCTTCTGATTCCTCCGCTTCTTTATCCAACTTCAAATTTCTTCTCTTCTTTAGTTTAGCGGTCTCCTTGTGTGGAGAGAGATGAGGTGATTTCCATACCGTTTGTGGGGTTCCACTTTGAGTCATTGTGTGTCGAACACTTTCTTAAACCTATGCCCCCTGCTCAACCTCTGTATCTTCCTCTTCATTCTGTCCTTGAGGTGGAGTGGTTATACGTTGTGATTCTTCTCTGTCATAAGGTTGCTTTCTTCTGTGCTCCAAGCCTCCACTATCTTCACGCTCCTCCTCTTCACCCTCTACTTCAACAACTTTTGTGGGCCTTTACGCCGGTATGTTTTCTATTGTGTGCTTACCCTTCAGCGGCCCTGGGAGCGTGAATTCATTCTCTACATACTTATTGTTCTCCATCTTGGGCTTCAATTGAAGATACACCAATGTTGCCCCTACATCTGCTATAACTAGACTTATTGGCTTAATATTCAACACCTCCAAAATGATCCTCTCGGTGTAGGCACTTCTTCCAGGATACACATGCTTCTTCCTCAATGTATGGTAGTCACAATCTACCTTATCTGCATTGAATACCAATTAGCGTGTGTCTATAAATATGTGAACAAATGCTTGGAAATACCTTGCAGTGAATGTGTAAGGAAATTTACACCAAGGGCTCCAGACTCCATCTCATTGGGAAGCGTGTAATGTAGAAATGTTGATATACAACAAACTGGACTTATTTCCCTACTACTGATGGTAGGTCCTTTGGGATGCACCACTCTTCTCCAAATGTGCCACGCGGAGCCTGTCGTACCATTTCTCTGCCCTTTGCTTGATGTCATCTGTCATGACCCCTTTACATAAGTACTTGCTGAACTTTTTTCGCTGGTGACTTATTCTCCATGGGGTATTCCCATACCTTTTCCTTCAGCCCGTTTGGTACTCCAATTTCCATGAATACTAGTGATAGTAGAACAACCCCAAATTTGATCTTCCCTCCTATGCACGCTTCCTCAACTATTTGTTCGTAATGTAGCCTGCATAATATTGTAGATTTCTCCTTCTGACATCTTACGCGCAACATGTAACCACATAGTATTTACCTATGACCACCACTCCTGATCATTCAACTTTGTAACAAGGTGTGTTGCTACTTGCACAACCAGACAGTTCTTCAATTTGTCTATATCCATACCATACCGCACGGACCCTTCAGTACCCAAACTCTTGTCTAGTCTTTAAGATCATGGCTTTATCTATGAGATCATTCTTTATGTCTTCTCCTGTGGCCTTCAAACTGTAACTGATGAGATAAGCACATATGAGATTCTAACTCTACGTCCTACAAAGTAGAAGTAGTCCTCATGTACTCTACTCATGAGCCACTAATACAAGGGCTCATACTTCCCTGAAATATGGAAGCTCATATAATTGGTAGACCCCAATTCTCTTGAATCTTCTCACCGCATCATCATAAACCAACATGTCATCCGCCATACGTTTGTTTGTCCTCGTAAGGAGCAAGGAATCAAGCTATTTCTTGTTCTCTGAGGTCTTGTGATTGTATTCACTTACTTTGCTCTTTCTGATGGGTGAATCCCATTCTGCTGACGATGATGCCTTTTGGATATTGCATCTCGAAAAATCACTTTCTAGAACCATCTCTTCCTCATCGATGAGCACCTCTTCTTCTTTCCTTTTACTCCTGCTATAGCTGCCTTCTTAGGTGTCATTTTTACCTTGCAATCATCTCCTCTTTAACTCTGCAACTTGCGAATCAAACCCTAGCTCGATTCAATCGTGCCCTAGGTGGAAACTTCATGCCCTAACTCCTCTTTGTCTCCTTGCTTCGCTCAAACCCTTCACCACAGGGATGCAAGCTTCTTTTCACATAGATCTATTTGTCACGCTTGGTTTCACACCCTTCGCACCTTAACCCGATCACTCGGCTCTTCGCACTTAGCTCTTTCCTCAAATAATCTTAGTCACAATGGTAAAAATGAATTCACATCCCATCCTTATATAATTTTTCAAATTTTGATGCATTTATTTCTCCTTCACCTACCAAATATCCTCTCATTCATTGACCAAATTCATTCATTCCATGTGGTACATCTTCGCCCAGCTATAACCTTCTAGTGCACCTTCCTACCCTCTGGTCATAGACTTCTCTTCAGCGTGCACCCTTATGCTCGAGTACCTCATCACTATACCTTCTCCTGGTAGTTATCATCGACTCGCTTACCTCACATTATATTGTTCCTTCATTCATCTCCATCCTTGGTCACTTTTGAGAAGCAATCTTCTTTTGACTTAAAGCACACCGTAGTAGCTTATTCCTTTCACCTTTCAATTCCCATAGTATTTTACTTGGATAACTATAACCACCCCACACTAAAAGTATGTGCATATGCATAAACATTCTTCATATAGTAATTAACTTCATGTGCAAACGCATGCTTATTACACAAAAACAACAACTAAATTGATAAAGCATAAGTGACAATGAAGGAAATACATTAAGGAAATACAAAATTGAAAACCTAATCTAAATGGAAATACTACCTTATTACAAACACCAAGAAGACTTATTTATAGTAGGGCTTCAGCCTACTCCTATTAAAGTAATCGGGTAGCCGTGTTCCATCAAGTGCTTCTAACTGGAAAGCACTTGATTCAAGTATGTAAGTGATGACATATGACCCCAACCAATGTACTTTGAGCTTTCCTGGATGGTGCAAGAACTTGAGTCATAAAGAAGTACCATTTGTCCAATCTCAAACTTCTTATCCCTTATGTTTCTATCATGCCATGCTTTCTTCCTGGCCTTTTCCTGCTTCTGACTCCATCGTGCTATGGCTCGTCACTCATCCAATTGAATCATCTTCTCAATATGCTCTTCTAAAGCCTTGTTCATCAGCTAGACCTCCAGCAGCGCATAATGCACAAAGAAGGTAACATAAATTCTATAGGGAGAACAACTTCTGCGCCAAACACCAACTAAAATGGTGTGGCTTTGTTCAATATCTTGTAAGTTGTTCTATATGCCCAAAGAATAGCTGATACTTTGTCATCCTAATCCTTTCTTCCAACATCACAAATTTTTGTCAAAGTCTAGCTCAAAATCTTGTTGAAAGCCTCAACAGTTCCATTTGCCTAAGGATGATAGGGTGTAGTTTTATGGTGTGCAACCATAAACTCATCTAATAGGATCTTGATTGTCTCATTCAAAAAGTGTGTACCCCTATCACTTTTCAAGCTTAAAGGACATCCATATCTTGTAAGAACATTATCCCATAGAAACCTAGCTGTTGTAGTTGTACACATGAGTTCCTTCGTAAGTCTTTACTTACGCCCACCGTGTGAGAAAATATGTGAAAGTAATGATATATAGCAAACCAGTCTGTGTGCGATTGGTGAAATAGGTCCTACAAAGTCAATGGCCCATTTCTCAAATGGTTTAGCACTAGTAATTGGTCTCAAAGGCATCTCATCTCTTTGCCCTGGTTTTCTTAGGCATTGACAATGATCACACACCTTACAATATTCTTTACAATCTTTATACAATGTCTCCCACCATAATCCAGCAAGTAGGATCTTCTGGGCAGTCACATCACCTACATAATGGCCACCTGCAATACCACCATGGGCTTCTTCCATAATATCCTTGTGCTCATGCTCTAATACACAACAACGTAATACTTCATCTCTGCCTAACTTGTAGAGGTCACCACTGATTAACATAAACGGTGCTACGCATATAGCAAGTTGTTTCTTTTCTAATGCCTTCATTCCTTCTGGTGCTATACTAGTTCGTAGAAAGATAACAATGTCTTCTAATTTTGATGGGTGTGTTGTAACCTATATAATTGTGCATCTAACATGGTTTCTTCAATTTTCTGTGCTTCCTCTCCTGAGTTGATTCTAGATAAATGGTCTGGTCCAGAGTTACTTTTCCCTGGCTTCACCACAACTGTGAAGTCAAACTCTTGAAATAGGAGTACCCATTTGCATATGCGCCCTTGTAAGATGGGCTTGTTTACCAAGTACTTCAATTCCATGTGATCTGTATAAAACACAAAAATGGTGTTGCTAACAAATGTTAGGAACATCTATGTTGTAGTGTGAACATAGAATATTATGTAAGTGATTATATTATCTAGGATAATATAATATGTGTTGTAATAATTAATTACATTATTGGATGTAAATGTAATTATGAGTGGAGTAAGGAAATATTGTTATGAGTTGTTGAGTAAACAAATCATAAAATATTAGTTTTCCCATGAGGAAAACAAAATCTCACGTAAAATAGCATGGAGTTGTTTTAGGAGTTATGTGGGAGATATTTATGGAATTATATCTCCTTAAATATAGGAACAACATCTCCTATTTAAATGGATGTAATACTTCCTATGAATGTAGCAAGAATAAAGAGTAAGATTTTGAATTTTCTTTATGCAATTATGATATTAATTTTTCATTTGGTAATGAGCAAGTTTGATGCAAGAAATTTCATTGCTTTCATGATCAAATCCGTCTCAAAGAATATATCATAGTTTTTTTTTTTGGATGTAGGTTTTTCTATAATTTTGCATGCAGAATCACGTGCTGGTCAAAAACTACAAAAAGAAATTTCAGAACCAAGTACGTCGTTTGGAAGAAATATGGATTTTTTACTATCTTATCATTTATCAAATTAAGCACATCAATTCTTCTTCCTTGAAAGTTTTCTCCAGTTTTCAATAATGTTGAATTGTTAATACAAGTTCTTGACTTTCTTGGAGGTTAAAAGGTATTCAATATAAAATTTTAAAGTACTTGATTCAATTTTGTATTTTTTTATCAAGATTGTACAAAATAATGGAGAAACTAAATCGATTGAAAAGTTTGAAGAACATGAAGAAGTACTATATGTAGGAAACAAACCTAGCTCCTCATCTAAGAAGGAAAAACATAAACCAAAGAAGGTTCCTTCACATGGAAAAATAAAATTCTTTTATTGTAATGAGATTGGGCATGTAATGTACATTTAAACCTTATTTTAGAGGTAAAAAAGAGAGCTCGGGATCTTTTTGATGACAAGATAGAAAAGCCCTCTATTGAAGTAGAAAGGTTGGGAAGTCTACTCAATCGATGAAGAACTTTCATGTCCTAGTGATGAGGATTTCCTATGGTAGACTCTTTTCTTGTTGGAGGAAAGAGGCAATGGAGGAAGGAGGAAAATCAACATCCTCTCGTCATTCACCAACGATGGGAATCGCAGATGATGTAGTGATATTTTATTTCGCTTTATGTGGTGTGTTTATACACAAGGGGTGAAACTAGTTTCATGTTTTGATTTTAATGTGTTCACATAGACTACAACAGTTCCGAGTGTCAATTTTGTGTGGAAAGAAAATGCTTGACTCACCTACTGAGGGCAAATCATCTTACGTATGGTCCTCATCAACAACTATCGTACGCCTAAGAATGCCATACATGAACCGGTGGAAGGTACTTCGTTGGAAGGTGATCATCGATGAAGATGTTCATACGACAAGGATGATCATTAGCAGCAAGATCCAGATAGCAAGATCCAGGAGCAATGGCTACTCCAACAAGTTTGATGTTTCCAAGAGCTCTTACCCCATGTTCACACTAAGGGGGCGAATGTTAGGAATATCTATGTTGTAGTGTGAACATAGAATATTATGTAAGTGATTATATTATCTAAGATAATATAATATGTGTTGTAATAATTAATTACATTATTGTAAATGTAATTATGAGTGGGTGAGTAAATATTGTTATGAGTTGTTGAGTAAACAAATCATTAACAATATTAGTTTTATGAGAACACAAAATCTCACGTAAAATAGCATGGAGTTGTTTTAGAGTTATGTGGGGAGATATTTATGGAGATTATATCTCCTTAAATATAGGAACAACATCTCCTATTTAAATGGATGTAATACTTCCTATGAATGTAGTAAGAATAAAGAGTAAGATTTCAAATTTTATTTATGCAATTATGATATTAATTTTTCAACAAATAATGTCGATACTTGTGCAATGCATAGATCATGTACAAAGCTTCATGCTCTGTAGTTGTAAATTTTTCAATAGGAGTCTACTTCCTACTAGCAAAACAAATTGGATGATCTATAATACCTTCACTAGGTTGAGCTAACACATGCCAATGGCCATGTTAGAAGCATCCAAATGCACATGAAATGGTTTATCACATGAGGGAAAACACAAAATGGGCACGATTGTAAGTTTCTCTTTAATATCTCAAACACGTGCATATCTGCTGCTTTTCCTAATAAAATTTACCTTTCCCCTTAAGTAACTCCTCCAAGGTGTGTGCAACAATTTTGGCATATCCTTTGATGAATTTTCTATAATATTCTGTATGACCTAAAAATCTATGCACCTCACTTTGATTGGTAGTCGATACTAGGCCTAGAATGACTACAACCTTAGCTGGATCAACCAACAAACCTTCCTTATAGATTATATGTCCTAACAAGTATTCTAAATGGTGTAGCAAATATGCACTTCTTGATGTTCAAAGAGATACTCAATTGTTTGCACTGTTCAAACATTAAGCATAGATTGTCACAATGATCTTTCACAAGCCCATATATTGTCCAATCATCTATGTAGACTGATAGAAGTTGTGAATAAAGTCTTTGAATGCATGAACAACTATACATGAGAATACAATAGCACGTGTTTTTCAATCCAAAAGGCATCACAATATAGGAAAAGCTGCCCCATTTAGTAGTAAATGTAGTCTTTTCCTAGTCCTCCTAAGCAATCCTAACTTGATGATACCGGAAAACCCATCTGTGAAGGAATATATCTCGCCCTGCAACTCCCTCTAGTATTTCCTCCGTAAATGGCATAGGGAATGGGTCTGTTACACAGGCAACATTTAGCTCCCTGTAGTCCACACATATTCTAATTCATCCATCCTTCTTGATACTGATCACCATTGGACTAACCCATTCTGACTCATCAAGGGGCTTGATAATTCTAAATTTCAACATTTTATCAATTTCTTCTTTTACCTTTTCACGCAAATTGGGGTTCATTCTGTAAGGTCACTTCCTAACTGGTCGTGCACCATCCTTAAGTTTTATCTTCATTTCCCTAATTGATTTATGCACACTTTAAGTTCATGATACCCTTGAGGGAATAAGTCCTGATAATCCCTGAGTAACTTAATGATCTTTGCTACCTCCAAGTCTAACCAGTAGTCTCCAACGATGGCCTCCTTAGGCTCAGCCTATGATCCTATATTCACTTTCTTTGTCTTTATGGGTTCGTGATAGGCGCATGTATCCTTGTCTGCATTGTCCAAGACCTCGCGCACCCCTTGTGAATGTTCAATATCTAGGTTCTCAACTTCCTCATCATCCATGATGTAAACCATCTTTCCTTTCTCTTTCTCAAGGCAAGCGCATGTTCAAGTAGTATGGAGTCCATTTCTTCTTCCTTTTCAAAATGCACTTGGACTCTGTCTCACCAAATAATTCCTGAATATGCTCTTCTGCTTTTGCACTATCTCCCATGGTTAACCGCTTGAAATTTTTAATGCCTCTTCTATTGGAGGTTGGGAAGAAAAATAGTCAAAGGTCTGGATCATTCATGTAGTCAAATTTTTCCAATTCCTAGTCTCTCGATGTAGTTCTACATATACATACCAGGCATGTGCACATCCTTGTAGAGCATAGAGTACAATCTATGCACCCAGAGTGAAGGTGGTAATGCTTCTGTCCCTACTATCCAGAGTCTCTCACACTACTGAATGTGATGTTGAATAGGTTGATCACCATGATAAGTGTAGATCTGCGTAGGTGCATTATTCCTTACAAACCTAATAGATAGGGTGATTCCAATCTCTTCCCATTCTATAAGATTATCTCTGTGGACTACCCACCAACAAGCGCATTGTTGTCCCGTAAGGTATATACTAACATATCTCTTCTCTTAATTTGATTTGTCCATTGTGTTTCCATGGATTTCAAAAATACAAGAAGATCTTTTGCCCCTATATACCAAGGTACTGTGCTACCTATCATCCGTGAACCGAACAAAGTCCATTCTTGCACGCAACCGCACTTTTTACCTCGTGCCCTACTAGTTCATATGTACCATGAGCCCAATTGTCATAAGAAATACTCATAGTATCACTAATAGAATGAGAATCCTCCCACTGTAGGATGCCTTCTTTTGATGGCTCATTGACCTCTGGGTCCTGAATAACGCGTACATAAATTCTATTTAAGTCCTCCTCACTTAGAGGCTCAACATATGGTGTAGACTTCCCATCTGTTAGAGGTATCACAACTCTTTCCTCCTTGTTCTCAAAGTTGATATACCCCTTATTGAATCTCAAGTCAACATTATTCACATAACACCAAGGGCGTCCAAGCAAGGCTGGAAAATTGTCTACTTCTGCAAGTGCTAATACCTCAAAATCCCCAGTGAACTTGGCCCCTTGTATGGTTATAGATGCATCCTTCAAAACTCCTATGGGAGTGGCCTTATTCGGTTTCCATAAACAACACATTAGATGATGGCTGCAATGGAGGCCTCCCCATTTGTACCCATGCATCTAATGTAAGCACATTTACTTTCGCACCTGTATCAATCAATATGTTGCTCAACAACCATCCATCCACAACAACATTCAAGAGTAATTTCCTTATCATAGTCAATGCTATCGGGGGAAGATTTGCATGCAAAATGTCATCATCCGGTCTCAATACTTACATGTACGAGAGTGTCCCTTTTAACCAACTTCCTAATAGTGGAATAATGTTCTCTAGCACAACATTTTACACACTTCTCTCAGATCATCGATATCAGTTTGGACTATCTCGATGCTTTTTTCTGCTCCTTGAGGTACTGTATCTCACCCTGAAGATTCCTTAGCACTTCCATGATATCCTGGTAAACTTCCTTCTAATGAGTAGGATCATGGGTACCTTGCATGTAAAACCTCCTCCTTAGTGATCGTAGGCTTCTAGTATGATGCCTCTCTTGCACGTGCCACTTCAGCTCGTGTAGTAATCTTCACTGTTAACGCCTCAGTCCTTCTCTATCTTGGGCATCCACCGATCTTCTTCTATCGTGCGCTAGATTATAACCATCCGATGCCTTTGTTTTCTTGCTTATGCTACTTACTTAGATGCTCATATAAGTGGGACACTCTTCATATCTACGTTCTTTCCGCATAAAGAACATAAAATATTCTGAGGACATTCATGCCTATAGTGGTCAAGAGATCCGCACGTATAACATGTTCCATGAGGGAACTCACCTCTTCCTCCACCATGGCCTCATCCTCCATATCCACCACGATATCCACGTCCCCTTCCACGACCTCCTTCAAAATGCCCTCATTCTGTCATAGCACGTTTGATTATGATCCTAATCCTAGTGCTCATTCTTACCCTTAGAATTATCTGTTACACTTGTCTATCATACCCCAATGTCTATAACATCCTAGATCTAACCAATCAACCGATAATCCTCAATATCATGGGTCGTGGACCTACAAATTTTATAAAAGCTAGATACATTCTTCCTTATTGTGTGTTGTAACAAAGGACAATGACTAACATCATGATTTAAATGACATATCTCACAATCCAATAGTAATGAGCGTATTGATCTGGCAAGGAAACTATCCTTGGTGTGACCTTCCACTTCACAATCTGTACACCAAATTCCTGAGCACGTTTCATGGGTTGAATTCACTGATAGCTTCTCTAACTACTTTGCCATAGCTATAATCTATGCCTCTAAGAATGGACTAACGCTAGTGTCAATGCTCCCAACTACCTCAACACACAAAGTTGCTTCTAGTGCTTCACGTGGATCAATGTATGTCTTATGTGACAGTGCTCTTCTGAATGGTGTAATCAATCTACCAATGAACCATTGTGCATGTTGGCTTGCATGAATATCATAAGATAGCTTAGATAGAAGTGTCTTAAAATGGGCATCATACTCACATACACTCTCATTAGTGCCTTGCTTGATATCTTTGAGTGCACTAATACTCTTCTGCTCAAACTTAGGGATATGGAACTCTTTCAAGAAAGCATCCTTCAATGCTGCATAATCCACACAAGTTTGATTAGGGTCAAACTTCCTATACCAAGCTGTGTGCTCGTCCCTGCAAGGTAGTAGCGAATTGACTTGCCTTTCACTTAGTAGCCATGATCCCTTTAGCATGCCACAAGATTTCACACATATGCACATGTTTGACAACATCCTCTATGCCTCTATACTCTGGAAGATGAAGAGACATCTCCATATAAATGTTTTGTGGTTGCTATGGGCCTTGACCACCTGATCTAGAACCTCCTGTGTTCCCTCTGCCTCTAGAACCCCCGATCCATCGAAACTAGAACCACCTATACCTCCTGATCCTCCACCTATAGCTAGAATAGGACCTATAGATGTACTCCCATGTGCTCCAACAATAGTACTATATTGAACCCCTACATTTTGTGAGGTAGTTCCACTTCTAGAGGTGAATCCAACATTTTGCCTGCTCACATTTTGTGTGGATGATGCACCTAAGAATGTTCCTCAAATATCATTGAAGACATATGTCTTTCTATTGGTTTACTTTCTCCCTGACTTACTCCTACTCTCCTACTTCCTACATTATCCTGTTGGTTACTCATCGTATTAGATACTGGAAAACCAAGCACAAGGGATAGGTCACCAGGTGGATTAAGATGTGCCCGTGGCCCAGGTAGTCTTTGCTTGGCGCACTTCTGTGTGAGGCCAAGGGGGATCTCTATCATGTTTTCTAAGATGGGGGAGTTCCTGATGCTCTGGCTCCATGTCTTCTACGTGAGCTGTAAATCCTTCACAAGCCATCTCTCTCCTCAACACCATACTTTCTGCAATAGAACACTGCTTCTCTATCTCCCTCTCACGTGCCTCATTATACTTAAGCCGCCTCTCCTCTCTCTACCTTTCTACCGCTAGGTCTGCCATATTTCACCAAACCTGTTCCTGCCCTTACGCATGGTGAAGTTTAGTTAGCCATTAGTTTACTCTCTAGGTTTAAAGTTACCATCAAGATCTTGATTGCCAGTGGAATACCTTGCAGATATACTCCTCTTGGATATCGCAAAAACTAGAATTCAGCTACCTCCGGGCAAGAATACGTCGAAATTGAATATTCCAGAATATAACTATTTAGAACACCATGAAACCACGTATCCATAGTGCGAGTCCAGATCAAATCAAGCATCATAAAGGGCCTAAAATTCTTCCTGTGTCCAAACAAGTATGTGATATCTCCAATTCCATTGAGATGCATAAGCAGTAAGCCACTCATATAGTTCTATTAGAAAGATAGTGAAAAATCTCTCATATATGCTATCATACATATTTTATTCCACCCAAGTGTGTGCGTTAAAATCAGATCCATTGTTGAACTGTCGTGCATATTCTTCCTCCAAATCATGTATCCACTCCTCAATACTTGCTAGAGTTAACCGGTACATCTTCATCGTGAACCATCCTAAAAACAACTGAAAAAGAGGTCCTGGTAATGGAACCAATGATGTAACCTAGAATTTACTAGATAACACCCTAGTCACGCTGACACATCACTTAGCCTAGATTGAGTGCTCACCCAAAGTGCACAAAGGTACCAGGTCCCTCTTTAGGGTTGTTGTAGCAAGATGTTAGCATGATGAAGAAAGAAACATATAGATCCATAACTAATCCATCATTCTACAATGCATACCATATTTAGATCTATGAAAGAACAAGCTTTAAACAATAATCATGATTGAATCAATAACATGCACCACTCAATTACACACAAGAATGACACTTATTTTCAGCCAATATCTTCCATCTATTAATAAACACAGAAGCTTCTTACAATAATGTCAATCTATATTGATGCGCGCATGGATCTCATTACTGATAATCCCATCATATATCTCTCTATTACACATACATACATCCATCTCTCCACCACACATACTACTATGTGATTCATATCATATATATAGGGTGGGGACTTGCCCTTCACCACTTATCTATTCCAAAAATAGGCCGCATGCTATTAATAGCCACACGCCATTTACATGCATAACCACACATGCAAGTGTGCTATCTATAGACCTCTTACAGTTAACTAAAGTGACAATCCTATTCTTATCTCGTCTCCATGCAAAACACTTTGATCCGATCCTCTAAAGATAGACAATGTGTGGCATGCACGTCTCTGCATTGTTGGTGTGTTCTGCACACCATCTTCTAAAAATAGGTCTTCATGCTCAAAATCACCTACGTCCTGAATGCTGAACTTTCCCTCCGCGCGCAAGTTCTTTCCTGTCCCTCCGCGCCCTTAAACTCCGGCTCGCTTTCCCACGTAGAATTCTTGTGTGAGTTCATCAAGTGTTCTCGATGAACAACATATTCAAATATTTGATGGATCTTGCTTGTATGAAAACAAAATGGAAGAATATTATGAATCCATCGATTACACCAAGGCCCATAGAATGATGAAAACATGAAGTCGAAAGGAAAAGGGCTTGGCCCACAAGGACATGGTGTTCTTGAACCTATGGAAATCAAATATAACCTCTACAAGTATGGTATAGTATACGAGACCTTCGAGAAGAGACTAGTCGTATTCGATGTATTAACTAGTGGTGAGGACTCAGATTTTGAAGTTGAGACTGCTCCACATATAGCCTCTTTGGATACCTTGCCAAAACTATAATTTTCCTCGAACACCTATCTATTCAAACCATCGATGTTGTTTACCCTTCCCTCATTGATTAGGACCAACAGTGTCATATTTCCATTGACCTCTTTCAAAATGATGAGGCCATCCAGGAGTTCCTCGAGCTCGAGACCCTTTTCTCTTGTTAGATCACAAGAAGGGTTTTGATATAAACCTTGAGGTTATAACCTACTTCAGTGAAGAACTTGCAATATCCAGTTATAAAGAAAAATAAATTAAATACAAAAGAAAGAAAAATCATATCTCACATAATGAAAACCTTTCTGAGGCACTATGCAAGCAACAAAAAATGAAAAAGAAAAAGAAAGAAAAGTACACATCTCCTAATGAAAACATTTTAGAGGCGCTAGAGAGAGGATATATAGATCTAGAAATAATCAGATAATCTACACAAGCTTACAACGTCATTTCAAGATAATGAAACTTCTAAGTTATTGGTAGAAGAGACGACAACTATCAACATCAGAATTGAAGATCAACCAAATCATGTTATAACTAAGCACCAATTTATCATAAAATAAAATCAAGGCCTTCACGACACTTCTAATCAAGTTTCAGAATGTATTTTCTTGGTCCTACAAGGGCATGCTAGGTCTTGATCCCTCTCTTGTGGTTCACCACCTTGTGGTGCACCCAAATGCAAAGCATGTAAAAAAAAGTTGCGTAAGATGCACCCGAATATCACATTGCTTGTTAAGGCCAAACTACAAAAATTACTAGATGTAGGCTTCATACGGTCTATTGACTACTTAGAGTGGATATCTAATATGGTACCAGTTGTAAAGAAGACCCCCAAAATTTGTATTTGTACTGATTTTCGTGACATTAACAAGGCATGTCCCAAGGATGACTTCCCTTTACCTAACATCGACATGATTGTTGATTCCACTATGGGCCATGAGATGTTATCTCTTATAAATAACTTTTCAAGGTATAACCAAATTCA
Source organism: Taxus wallichiana var. yunnanensis (assembly GCA_018340775.1). NCBI lineage: Eukaryota > Viridiplantae > Streptophyta > Pinopsida > Cupressales > Taxaceae > Taxus > Taxus wallichiana. Next base: position 587,368,059 of record CM031236.1, read on the forward strand.
AATTTTTAAATAAGACCAACATAAAACAACTTTCACAACCCCATGGGGACATTTCTTTACAAGGTCATGCCTTTTAGCCTTAAAATTTTTGGCACAACTTGTCAACGTGTCATGACTGTTATCTTCCACGAACTTCTTCATAACATAATGAAGGATTATTTTGATGATATTATTTCTAAATCAAAGACTAGATTGGATCATCCAACAGTTCTTAGGAATATCTTTGAGTGATTAAGGGAATACAAGGTTCACCTTAATCTAAAAAAGTGTGTTTTTGGTGTCACTTCAAGAAAAATTCTTATATTCATTGTCTCGCAAAGAGGAATTGAAGTGGACCTTACCAAGATCAAATCTATAATGGATATGCCACATCCTTAGAATCTTCAAAAACTAAGCTAAGAATCCTACAAGGAAAAATGCGTCTATCCGTCACTTCATCTCTCAATTGGCAAACAAGTGTCATCACTTCAACCAGTTGCTTAAGAAGGATGTCTAATTCAAATGGACACAGGACTGTCAAGAATCCTTTGCAAAATTGAAAGAATATTTATCCTCTCCACTGTCCTCATGCCACCTATACAAGACAAGCCTATGTTGTTGTACACCTCTGTAATAGAACATGTCATTGGGGAATTATTAGCACGACATATTGATAAGGGTCAAGAAAAAGCGTGTGTTATTTGAGTAGAACCCTCCTCAAGCATGAGACCAAGTACTCACAAGTTGAACAAGCTTTCTTAGCAGTCGCTTACACTTTTGGAAAGTTGTGACACTACTTGTTGAATCATACCACTAAGTTAATTGCAAGGGTTGACCCTCTCAAGTACCTTATTTCAATACTAGTCATAACAGGATGAATGTCTAGTGGATTGCATTCCTCAACGAATTTGACATTGAAATTATCAATCAAAAGGCTACAAAAGGTCAAGCACTAGAAAATCAATTGGTCATTGTGCCACTTCTAGGTTCACAACCATTAAACTTTTAATTTCTTGATGAATACCTATTGTACATAGAAGTAATCCCCTTATGGACATTATTCTTTGATGAATCTTACAACATCCATGGTTATGGAGCAAGAATTGTATTACAAACACCTAATGAGGACATTATTCCTAAATCTTATCATATGAGCTTCCCTTGCACAAATAACATAGCCGAGTATGAAGCGTATGATAGCGTTGATAGTAGGCTTAAGATTTGCTATCTCCTGGCGCCTACAAGAATTGACGGTTTTTGTGATTCCCTTCTCATCATTAATTAAGTCAATGTAGAGTATCAAGTAAAAGTTTAGAAGCTCTTACCCTATAAACGAATGGTTGATAGTCTTAAAGGGTAATTCCTATCATCAATTTTGAAAAATTTCCTCTCATGGCATCTCTTATTTCATTTGACACTAATAAAATTCACAACAATTTCCTTGTTGAACATCTTTTAGCACCCACATATGAATTCATGAAGTCCACCATGGTTTGTGAGATTTGGTTCTCGATCAATCCACTGGTATCAAGATATATATACCTTCATTTAAACCAAAGCCTAGCCTCCTAAATTAAATCCAGCTAATAAAAGAGCCTTGGCACAACGTGCTTCATGCTACACCCTTCTTTATGACACTTTATATCAAATAGGCTATGATGGGACTCTTTTAAGATGTCTCAATTAGGATGAAGCTAATAAAACACTATCTAATGTACATTCGGTATTTGCAACACACATACCAATGGAATGGTCCTTGTGAAGAAGATCTTGAGCATTGTATACTACTAGCCCAAACAGAGACAAATGCGTGTAACTTTGTGAAGAAATGCCAGGCTTGCCAAAAACATGGTAATCTCATTCATGCACCCTCCCAAGCCTTGCAACCCATCACTTCACCTTGGCCTTTCTCAAAATGGGGACTCAATCTAATTGGAAAAATAAATCCCACATCTTTTGATGGCCATACATTCATAATAACAACCACTGAGTATTTCACCAAGTGGGTTAAGGCTATGCCTCTTACCTATGTTTTTGGGTGCAATATTTCTAAATTCATCTTCAACCATATTATCTATCATTTTGGCATCCCCATTACTATTGTCATTGACAATGGTGGTTCCTTCAAAAATAAGAATGTCAAGGCCCTAGCTAAAAAATATAATATCCACCTAAAATGGGCTACACCTTATTATCCACAATGCAACGGCCAATTCGAAGAGTTAAACAAGACTATCAAATCCATTCTAGAAAAGACAGTGATAAACATGGACGTAATTAGCATACACAGTTATATCCCGCCCTCTGGGCATACCACACTTCCTTCTGTACTCCTACATGAGCTACTCCATTCTTGCAAGTATATGGCTCTGAAGCCATATTACCTATCAAAGTTGAACTGCCTTCACTTCGTGTCTCCATCCAACACCTCTTCATGAAGAATATTATCATGTTATATGCCTTATAGAGATGGAACTACTAAATGAGAGATGGATTCACACTTTAGACCATCTACTGGTATATCAAAATCGACTATGTCGTGCTTTGTAACCAAAAGATCAAATCTTGACAATTTGAAATTGGTGACATGGTTCTAAAAGAAAACTAGAAGAATAGAACTTAACCACAAGAAAAGCGGGGCAAATTTGAGCCTAATTGGTTAGGTCCTTATGTTATAACTACCAAGTTTAGATCCAATGTGTATAAATTGTCGATTGAGGATGGAAAATATTTGAAGGAGCCCATGAATGCCATTCATATGAATAAGTTATACTCCGAGTCTCGAAGAGTAACCCTTGTGATGGGGGCATATCAACACAATAGCTTGCTTTTTCATTTCACCTTATCTCTTGCTTTTATCTTTTGCCTCACCTTGTGTCACATGTTCTCTTTGTGAGTAGTCATGCCCATTGTAACACTCTTGTTCACCTTCCATTGTGATTTTTTCCACTATGTTCGTACATAACATGTTGGTTACAACTTGGGAATTCCTCTTTCCCTCTTCTTTGGTGTGTGGTTCAAAATTCCAAGAAGACAAAAATAATACAAAATTATATGAAATCCCAAAAACAATATAAAATTGCTTAGAAAATACCAAAAAGATAAAAAAATGTCAAAAAAATGCTCGACAAAAACATTTGTAACTATGTACCTTAGTTCACCAATTTCATCATCTGATTGTTCCCAATCATCTACATTCTTCCCATTAATCAATCCACTCTTTGCAATGTAACTTTGCTTAGGGACACCATTCAACTTTGGCTTTTGCTTGGGGAAACTTGACATTTGTCTATCTATTCATTGTGGAACACACTAGGAATGTCTTTGGACATTGTTACTGCAAACTATGTTATATTGTTACTTACTTGTTAGTATTTAACATTGGTGTGCATTGTTCACTGGCTTGTTTTTCATCTTTACTTGTCTATTGTTTGTACATATAGAATGTTGTCTTGTATATTCTTAGCTTAGTCTCTTATTTTTGTTAGTTAGAATAACTAGTGCTCTATGTATCTGGAATGTTGTTGCACTTATAGACCAATTGCAGGAAATTTATTCACATCTTAGTTCACATATAACTTTGGTGTGGATCCTTCTGTTCATATTGGGTTTGTTTCCATTGCTGTTTTGTGTCTTTTTGTCACTTGCATGTGTTGTGTTTTCCTCATTTATTTAAGCCATGGAATGTTTTCATTTTTTACGTGTCTTCATGTTTGTTTGCATTTGTATTTCAAATCTTTTCAAAACTCACAAAATCCAAAAAAATCAGAAATATCTACAAAATCTTTGAACAAACATTCACTTATCATAGAAATTCTACAATTGGAAAAACCTTGAAGTGATTTTTCAACATCTCCACACAATCTTGGTAAAGTCATACTTTTTAACTACTACCCTAATGATTGTTCCAATCTTACAAATATCACTTTCTTCCCTTTGCACGCTTTCTGTTTAGGGCAAGTTATAAAATTATTTTTCCTTTGCAATGTCACTTTACCTAGGGAAATTTCAACTTTGATCATTTGCACAATGGATACGAAAAGAGTTTCATAAGGAGTCGCTTCACTCCGCTTTTTCAGTCTGATCCTATTTCTTCTTTGGAGCATTTGCATCTACTTAATCATCATTGTGGCATGCATTAGGGGCATAGTTGATTGTCTTCTTTTTCAACTTTGTGTTGCATTGTTGATGTTTACTTTTTGGACCACTTGCAAGTAGTGTGATTACATCTTGGTTCCTTTATAACCCTGATGCCTACACCTACTTTGTATATTGGGTTTAATTTTATTTTTATCTTTTATTTGTTGTGTGTGTTTGTTTACATGCATCTAGGTTACCCATCTTGATTCTTTCATAATCATGGCAAAAAATCTATTGTACAACAACAAAAATAAGGTTTCTCTAAAAATATTCTCCAAATGACACTCGTGTTATGAGCACAGTACTTTCTATCCTTGTTCCAATCCCTTGTTTTCCTTCATATCAAGTGGTTATCCTTTGCTTTCGCATCTCCCACCCACTTGAGGGGGCATTCCTCTACCATTCTAATCACTAGGGCATCCAAATGCTTCACCGCTTCCTACTCATTGGGGCATCCAAATGCTTCACTGCTTCCTACACGTTGGGGCATCCAAATGCTTCACATCTTTCCACTCACTAATATGCATGCATCTACTATCTTTAAAGCACTATTACTTTGCAATAACACTTTAAAGAGGGGAAAATATAGACACCCCAAAATCACTCACCTATTCCTAGTATTGTCCTAGTACATCTAATTATTCACCCATTTGTGATTGATTAATTAAATTGATTAATCATACACATTGTACCTTTTAGATTAATTAAATTAATCCCTAATACCCCATTAGCTAAGTTAATTATCATTTATTAATTAAATGATTAATTAATTAGTGTGCACATCCTAGTAACCTACCACTTTGGACCCCACATGGACTCCACTTGGACTCCACATCCTCATCTCAGTCAACTCCACATGGACTCCACTTCACCAGTCCAGTCAACTACACTTCTAGAATCCTAGAAAGGTGGGGGAAATTGAATTACACATACAACCACCTTTCCAGATGCAACTTCTGCAATTAATTTCATTATTGCCCCTAAATGTCCCAGAACTATTGCAACCTCCTCAAATGTTATTTTTAGCATGTGCATTCACCCGCTTGTAACCAATTTTCAACCACTTCTTCCTCTATAAAATGCAGGCCTACTCTCTATCAAACCCTCTTGGATTGTTTGTAAGTTAACTATGTCAATTTGCATCTTTGAAGCTTTCCAACTACTCGTAGTAATATGTATCCCAAGTTTGGAGACCATTCAAGAACACCCACAGTTCCACAAGGTTACGCAAGCTCCTAAACTTTACACAACCTACTTGAGGTTGCTTGGAAGGCTATAATGCAAGTTTGTTTTTTGTATCTATTTATAGTTATTTTTCATAGTACACACTACTTATGAAATCCAATCAAACTAAACAACCAACTCTCAAAATCAATCTAACACCTCCTCCTCTCAAGTATTCTACCACATCACCAAGTCGAACTACCCAACCAACTCTCAAAATTAGTCCACCCTCTTCTTCTATAAAGTCTTATGTAGCGTTACCAATTCCAAATAACATCCACTCACTAAGCAAGACCAACAAACTCTAGATGGCCTCTTTCAAATTTCACCGTTCAAGGTCCCTTCACAATCTCCTCTTTAATGACCAATCATTTTTGTAAGAAAAATATTCCTTATATTGATGGCTATGACACATTTCAAACATGTCCATAGATCTACATATCTTTTACACTTGGGGAGCATCATGCTTACTCTCCTCCCCCTCTAGCATTTTTAGGTGTCTAACATTTCCACTACTTCGTCATTACCCCGTGACACACTCTCATGCTAAGGTTCACACTTACTTAATCCGAGGGTATACTACATACATGAACCTCACACAATACACACTTCACACTCTTCACATTTACGACATCTCTTTGTGACATCTACTACTACACACATTTTACACTCTATAAATTCATGACACATATTTTTACCATCACATTTGCAACACATCACACTACCCGATGACACACTCTAGTTTCAAGGTTCATACTTGACTGTCGAGGATCTCAATCTAAAATAGGCCTCATCACACTCACTCAATCTACATGCTCTACACTTTGACAATCATATCTTTCTAACACACACAATTCAAACCATTTCCTGATGACACACTCTTATTCTATGGTTCATTCTAGAATTTGCTTAGGGGTAATTTGTAAATGAACATCATTTCATGCATACTCATTCACAGTCACTTGGGGGCACATTTTTCCTATCACATTCACTCTGCATTCCATTCCATCTCACTTATTCATAACATACCGCATATCTTGGTCGCATTTACTCTTGCTTTCTTATGCTTACATGTACGCTTTGCTTACCATAGTAGAAAAATATTTTGTATGGCATTATCTTTCTATGTACACATGTACGCTCACTTGACTTCTAGTTGTGAATGCAAAATTTATACAGATCTTTACACGTAACACAGATGCTTGACACAATACCTCTTACTAGTCCCACAACGGCTCCTGGGGGCATCTACTTTTGTACACATCACATGTGCTATTGTTTCATTTTATACTACTTCTTATTCTTACTAACACACTACTATATCAGATCATACACACTTTGACATAATTTTTATCTTTCTAACATGCTAATGGGTGCTTCATGTGCAATATTTTCTTTTACAGGAACTATTTTTCACCATGATTGTTTGATTACCTCACTTGTTATTCTCTTCCATTGTTTGTTTTCCATTTTTCGGGCTATGCCCTTTTTCTTATGTGTAAAATGTATGCTTTTGACCACTTTGACCTTGATTGTCTTGCGACATTGTGGGCGGTGTCCCATATTTGAAACCCACTTTTCATGGTCTACGTTGTTTGCACTATTGCTTGTCTACTTTGTCTTTTTACATGTTAGCTTACATATTGCTTTCTATATGCGTGTTTGACTTGTTTATACCGACACTTGTTTCCTATTGTCTTTGATTGTGTGTGCCTTGGTTTTTATTAAGAACATTCCCCTCCCATATAAGGCATCAGTTTTAGATCAACATTCGGTCCTCCTTTAGGCCACATTATCTTAACGAAGTCACATGCACCCCAAATGATGGGGCATACATTGGGTGAATCAATCACCCCATTTAGCGATTCACGGTCAAAGTAAAATATAGTTTAGTATTGGTATTGCACAATCTTTAATCTCGAAATGGCCTAGAATCGACCTAAGTCTTGTAACAACATATACGCTAGCACCCAAACACAAACATGAGCATATGGGTGCCGTTGACCCTTTTTGGGCACTATGACTAGGGAAGTTACACATTTTTCTCAAATCAATACAATTTTCATCAATTTACACAACAATTTTATCAAGACTGGGCACAATCCTCTAGCAATTAGTATGCATACTTTTTCTTTTTCTATTTTTGTGTTATATCAAATGAATCGGAATGGATCGATTTGAACAAAGTAGGATCACACCATCTATAGTGGTGTATAAATCATCGAGAAGCGAGTCAAAGGTTGGAGGATAACAATTTTTTTCTCCTTACACTTCTTCGCCGTGGCGTGAGATTGCCTAAAAACTTGTTCTTGGTGTGAGATTGCCTAAAAAACTTTCCCTTATATAGCATTTTTAGGATCTTTTCTACACTCATCACTCATTGTAGACACCCCAATTTCACATCTATCCTAAATCAATTAATTCCCCTTCCTCATTTCCCACAAAAATACACTTCAAATTAATCAAATATAATTTGATTAATTATCCATTTCAAAATCTAAAAATAATCTAATCCTCACCACATGTCATTATTCTCCATGTTTTTCCACTATTGAGTTAAAAATTCAAATTCAAATCCTCACCCACCATTCGTGGTCCCCACTCACCTAAAATCCTTCACTTATGAATTAAAAAATAATTCAAATCCTCACCCATTCTTCGTGGTCCCCACTCACCTAATCTTGCCCACATTTTCAAACCACTCACCTAATCTTGCCCACATTTTCAAACCACTCACTTAATCTTGCCCACATTTTCAAACCACTCACTTAATCTTGCCCACATTTTCAAACCATGATTACTTAAATTAATCTAAGCTAATCACTCCCCCAGGCTATAAATACAACCTTACCCCTCCCCTCTAAACACATGGAGAATAAGCTTTCATGCCATATCTAAGTTCTTGCATCCTTTGAGCAAAGAACATCCTTTTGCCTAGTCCTAATGCCAAAATAGTCTCATAATCCTTTTTCCCATCCAGTGCAAAGTAAGAGGATCGTTGTTGCAGGAAGGTCTTGCTCCGTCTTGAAGAAAAGCACCTACATATCACAAAATCAGGGCTCAATCCAAGTTTCCTAGCCCATTCCGAGGTTTGCTACGGAACGCGAAGGAGGAGGTATGATTATTGGTATTTTACTTCCTTGTTAGTAGTGTATTTTTCATAGCTTACATTTCAGCACGCCTGGGATTCGATCTATTACCATTAATTTCCCAATTAGTGGTTTTATCTGTTCTTTGTTTATTATTATTCATTATTATTTCCTTTTCTGTTCCTTATGGTCTTCTTTGGTTAACCTTCACGCTTTGGGTAGTATTTTTGTTGTGTGGTGTCTTGTGGTGTATATCTGCAGTTATAAGCAATAATGAAACTCTGAAGCTCATCTTGTCTTTGATCTCCTCGGTGCTTGGTGTTTAGTTGACAGTTTTGGCTTTGCTATTTACTCATCATCTGTAGAAACACATGAACTATCCATTAGTTTATCATCTTACTGTCATGGGACAACCAATCCGGAAAATATATTTATTTATTTCCTTTTGCTAAAATAACTGCTTTGTAGGAAGTTAATCATTTATTTATTTATTTATTTCTTTTATTTTAGTCAATCATTTTATGATCTAACTCTTTCTTTCTGATTATTGTTATTTTTTAACCTTGCTATCAAAATCTTAGCTTCTCGGGTGAAGTACAAAAGTCAGAAAATAAAAAAACGGCTCTCGGGACGTTTTTCTCACGTCCAAAATTTTCATTCAGAGTGCTACAGTAGCCCATCTTCCGGAAGCCATAACTTTTGCTCCCGAACTCGGAATGACTTCATTTTTTTTAAAAGGAAAGGTATTGAAAAGATCTATGCAATGAAAAAATAATTTTTAGATTTAGACTTACAGAAAAATTTTGGTTTCATTTCTTCTAACACTTGTCTTTTTAACAAAAAAAAACAAAATTATAGTTTTATTTATTTATTTATTTCACGAAACATCCTCACACGTATGCTCTTTCCTCGCACTTCAAAAGTGATCTTGGAAATCAGAAACGTGAGGCCACTCGAGCTCTAGAAAACAATTTTTATTTTTAATTTTTTTGCCTTACATTTAACTTTTCCACGACAACACTTCAAGGTAACGTTTTCACCCTCTTCTTTCATCGTTTTTCTTTTTTGTGAAAATAATCATTATCACTATTTCGCAATCATGATTAATTACAATAATTATTAACATTAAAAAAAAAAACTATTCCAATTGTATCCGCGTATGCTCTTTTCTTGCGCCTTCGAGCGATCTGGAAAATCAGAAACGGTCACAATTTTTTTAGTTTCTTGTTCTAACATTGCAGGATCCTCTAGCTTTGTTTTCCAACTGTCATTTTAATAATTATTTTCCTTTGTCATATTCTTAATATTTGTTTGGTCGTTGGTTGTGTATGCTCTTTTCCTGCGCCTTTGAGTGATCTGGCAAATCAAAAACAACCACGATCACTTTTCTAACATTTCATTTGCAGGATAACTACTAATTTGTTTTCTGTAGAACCACATTACTGGAATATTGTCAAAAACAAAAACAAAAACAAAAACAACAAAAATCCCGCAAAAATACCACCATTCAAAGACAATTGCTGAAACAAAAAAAAAAAAAAGTACGCTTAGGTACGCAATTATTTTCTGCTAGTGATTTATTTCAAATTGGAAAGAACCTTGCGTTTAATCACTTCATCATATTGTTTTAACACGTAGACAAGGTGGATTTCATCACCACCAAAGCTACACCGGTGACGTGGACTTGACTACCACGCACCAACAACATTTGCATCTGCATTACACTTTGAGACCTAGTCTCATCACACAGTGTTCGGTATTTACCTCGCCGCTGCCGCTCTTCACTTACAGTAATGCTTTGTCGTGCAGCCGCATGCGAGTCACACCTAAATAGTTGTAATAATGAAGCTCGGGCATCGTCCCCTGTAAATCTTCGGGGAGTTATAAGGACACCATACACATTCATCCCTCCATCACCTTCCACCTTTTCACAAAACCATTCTCGACGTGGTGATTCACTCAAACAGCAAGTAAGAATTGGTGAGTCTCCTCCAAAGTGCTCTAAGGGTTCTCGTACCACCTCGTCCCCATACATAATTAGGTATATCAGACTAGGGTATATCGGAGGACACATCTTCTTGGAGTAATAAGAGCTCGCATCCACCATTTCACAAAGATACTTGTATGATTGCATGAAACAACGATCATTCTGAAGAAGTTACCTCTTAAGCCAAAACAATTCAATCCACATGACTTGCTTTGTTTGAAAACAAAATAGTTTAGCATTATTTTATCATAAAACTTGGCTGATATCAATGTGTTCATTGTAAAAGTTCAGACCCTAGTTGTGTTCCAAAAAAAAAAATCAGTTCTCGACCAATTCAATACCAAGCGAAAACATCCAAACAATCCAACAACACAGATCAAACCATCACACCAATTTCATTAGCTTACCTCATCCAACAATACATTTGTCATAGCTTGTCTTCGGCTATATCCAACTGATATTGAGTGACTAGCATTCACTCCCCATATTGTCAATTGTCAAAACATCCTTCATAGCTTGTTTCCAGCTATATCAAACTAATATTGGGTGACTTGTTTGAGTTCACTCATTATTCTGTCCACCATCGCATTTATCCAAATCACAGCCAACACAAATCCTTTCACAACCATATCGTGATTAACCTATTCAGGTTACTCTCCCCGTCAATAGTCCAGAGCTTGTTTAAGTCAAATCTACACAACGTGCAACAAATCGTCTAATAACTCGTCTCGAGTTACATCATCATCATATTGAGATAACTTGTTTGAGTTACTCTCCTTATCAGTCATCACAAGCTTATTCACGATAAATCCAAAGTAATCAAAGTCATCATGGTATTCACTCATAGTCACAATCATGAAAATGACGACGAAGAAGTCGCACAACCAGAACTCACCACTGAAGAACAAGAACAAGTCAATAAGGTGATAGAACAAAACAAAAATGAATATCTGTTACGCATCCTAGCCATGGGGCAAAACTACCCCCTGACTTCGGGACGGAAAATTTAAACAAACTCATCGACAATGGTGAATCAAGTTATCACAATGAAATACCAAACAATCCAAATGGTTCTTCGGTCGAAGAATTATTCACTAAAATCCAAGATTTAACAAAGAAACTTGAGGAAACAACGACTAGAGCTGAAAGATTAAAAGACCTCAATCTAGATTCCAATACTCACAACATGTTTGATAAACCGTCCCCCACTTCTCCATTTGCATAAGAGTGGAAACTTATGAAAGACACCATTCAGGATCGCAAAAACAATCGAAACAATTCAACTTTGAAGAATTGTGTCCTTATCCATTTGATACAGAGATATCACGATTACCATTTCCACCATCCTTTGAAATCCCTAAGTTTGATAAATATAAAAGCAAAGGTGACCCCCGTGAACATGTCAAGGAATTTTACATGCAATGTCGGACGTTGCCTATCGAGACACGTACCTTTTACGATTATTCCCCAAAGTTTAGGAGGACAAGCTTTAGAGTGGTTTTTCCATCTACCCAAAGGGTCGGTCACGACATTTGTAGACTTATCAGAGAAATTTGTCAAACATTTTTCCTATAACCTAGACTCAGAAATAACCATGCTTGATCTCTACAACACTAGGCAAAGGCCAAACAAAATTTTGCTTCCTTTTTACAACGATGGCGTGGAATTGCAAGCCGATTTCCCTGCTCAAGCACTGAGAGACAACTAGTTAGCATTTTTGTCCCTAATCTCAATGCCGAATTATCATTCCACATGCAAATGCATTGTTTGAATAGTTTCGAAGAAGTCATCGAAAAGGGGACACAAATCGAAAAAGCCCTCATTTCTAAGGGCTTACTTAAAGCACCCTTTAGAGACCAACCTTATCGAGACACTCCTCGTAACCAGACAAATCTAAATTCTTTAATCGGAATCGAAATATCGTCAACGATGGCATTACTGATTCCCACCATGTCCGAAATGTCCAAAACCATCCCACCAACACATTAAAATCGAAACAACCCATCATTATCCCTAGAAAGGAAGTTCCTTCTAGGGATCGACGAAGAGAGTTCACTCCTCTCGGAGAAAGTCTATCTAGTGTCTTTCGTCATTTGGCAAATGCTAATATGATTACATATCCCATTGTCAGACCCTTCAAAGAAGGACAACCCAAACCAAATTGGTATAAAGACAATGAATATTGTGATTACCATCGCATAAAAGGGCACTCCACAGATAGATGCATGCAACTCCGCCATTACGTCCAAGACCTGATTGAACGTGGAGACATAGAAGTTGAAAATACTTCTGAGACAAAAACACCTAATGAAAAACTTCACATGTTCAAAAATCCATTCCCTAATCATGATAACAATTCAAAAGATAAGGGTCAATCATCAAGTAATGTCGAGTTTGACTCAGTCATCTCGACCATAGATTATGACCAAGACTTAGTGGCAACTATAAAGATCAGAATTGACTGTGTAATTACCACTAGACAGAAAAAAATATGGGTCCCTACAACAAAAACTCGCCACTTCGTCCCCCGGCATCACCTCCTAATCCACCATCTAATTCCACCGCCAATTCCTCTCCACAACCTACGCCATCATTTAATATTGTCAAACAATTAGAGAAGACTCCCGCACAAATTTCAATCATGGAACTACTTAATTCTTCTCCCGCACTACAACGCATCCTTATGTAAACATTGAATAATGCTCGTGTCCCTGAGGACATCAATTCACAACAATTTCAGGTTTTAATTACACATCTTATAGTCCCTAATCCTATTTTATCTTTTGGTCCCGATGACATGCTTAATCCCAATATCGCTAATAATCATTCTTTATACATCGAGGGTTATGTAACTCATCGTAAAATCAAGCGCGTCTTAATCGACAATGGATCAACATTAAATATTTGTTCCATGAAACTTTTACGTTGTCTAGGTTACACTGAAAATGATTTGCAAAACAATATCATAACCATTCGTGGGTATGATAATAGTGAAAGAAAGTCTGAAGGCACAATCACGTTGCCTCTCCAAGTTGGACCCATCACCTTAGACACGGTCTATCATGTGGTAGATGTAGAAGTTGCATATAACATTCTTGTCGGCCGACCATGGATTCATGCCATGAAAGCCGTCCCATCAACATTCCACCAATGCATTAAGTTTCCTCATTTGGACAAGGAATTTACATTACGTGCAGATCCCCAACCTTTTGAGTATTGTAGATTCCTCGAAGGACGGTATCGACATGATCACTATTGTCCATCAACAGATAAATATGCTCCACCTCGTATAATCCCTAATGAAACACGCATTGATCCTGATACACTCCCTAATAGTAATCCAACACCATCATCTCATAACCAAAACACATTTTCCAATCCATTATCATCCACTCGTCAACCACCTTCCACCAGTCCTCCTCCCACTAATCAATCATCTTCTTCCACTAATCAAGCTTCTTCCAGCAACAATTATTCTTCCACCACACCATCTTCTTCTTCACCAAGCCAATCTTCTTCATCCAACCACACCTCCTCTATTAAGATACCTCCTGTGAATAACCAACCTTCATCCTTCAATCCACCCCCTTCTTCTTATAACCCATTCTCTTCATCTTTTAAGACTACCAAACTAACTTCCCCATCACATGAGGTACCTATTGGTCCCCCATCTCACACATTTAAAATCATTGACATGGGATACTGTGAATATCAATTTCAAAAGATGGAGACTCTTTTTTATATCACCAAATCCCCACATAGCTACGGCAAACCTAACGCTCCACATCTGAGAATCCATCCCACTTACCAAATGGGTCAGTTTGGAAAAGTTTGGTCATCTTGACAATGAACATATTCCAAGTTCTTCAGGATCTTGGTTATATAATGACGACTTTGCTCCATGTTATGAGTCCCCTCAATTTACCAAAGCTCACCGAATAATGAAAAACATGCGATGGCAGGGTAAAGGACTCGGCCCAAATGAACAAGGTCGTTTAGACCCTATAAATTGCACACAACATCACGGTAAACATGGTCTAGGTTTCAAGGTGTTTGATGTCGCTCCCATAATAATTTCGAGTGACAATGATGACACCAGTTCTGATAATGACATTAGGTCTCCATGTAGTCTTTTTGAGGACCTCGCTGAAACACATCTTGCCTTTGAACATTTCTCTATTAATGTCATCAATTTTGAGCCTACACATCCGAGTCTCATAGACCATGGCCAACCACATCATGGACATGTTCCAAAATGATGAAGCCATCGAAGAATTCCTTGGAACTCGCGACCAAATACCTACTTCAGACCATAGAAAAGGATTTGAAATCAATCTAAATGAATCGGCCTATTTTGGCGAAGAGATAAAATATTCAGATCCTTCACCATCAGAAAATTTGGATCAAAAGCGCAAACAGAGGATTTCCCATAGTCAAAACCTCACCGCCACCCTATCCAATAAACATGTCAAAAAATTCCAACAAACACCCGACACTGATGACCTACATCAACCATTAGCATCATTCTCTAAAAAGGATACATCTAAAATGCTTGTAGAAGAAACAAAAGACATAAACATTGGCACCACCGAACAACCAAAAATTTTACAACTTGGCATTAGTCTGTCTGACCAAGAATGCATGGAATTCACAACACTCCTTATTGAATTCCAAGATATATTTGCATGGACATATAAGGACATGCCAGGCCTGGACCCATCTCTTGTAGTACACCATCTTGTGGTACATCCAGATGCAAAACCTGTAAAGTAAAAACTACGTAAAATGCATCCCCAAGTTGCATTACTTGTTAAAGCCGAACTCGAGAAACTCTTGGAAGCTGACTTCATCAAACCTATTGATTATTCAGCATGGATATCTAACATAGTTCCTGTCGCCAAGAAAACTCCCGGCATCAGAATATGCACAGACTTTCGTGACATCAACAAGGCTTGTCCCAAAGATGACTTTCCCTTGCCAAATATAGACATGATTGTTGATTCTACGACAGGCCATGAAATGCTCTCCTTAATGGATGGATTCTCTGGTTACAATCAAATACATATTGTTGAAGGAGATCAACATAAAACGACATTTACTACACCATGGGGCACCTTCTGTTATAAGGTCATGCCTTTCGGCTTGAAAAATGTTGGTGCCACCTATCAACGAGTAATGACTGTCATCTTCCATGACATGTTACATGATATCATGGAAGATTATGTTGATGATATATTAGCAAAATATAAAACACGAATAGGGCATCCAAGTGTGTTGAGACGCATTTTTGATAGATTACGTGAGTATAAGGTTCGTCTTAACCCAAAGAAATGTGTGTTTGGAGTAACCTCTGGTAAATTATTAGGGTTTATTGTCTCACGAAGAGGCATAGAAGTGGATCCTGCCAAAGTCAAAGCCATTATGGAAATGCCTCCTCCTCAAAACCTAAAAGAATTACGCAGTCTTTAGGGAAAGATACAATCTATTCGGCGTTTCATATCACAGTTGGCTGATAAGTGCCATCACTTTAATCAGTTACTCAAGAAAGATGCACACTTTCACTGGAACCACGATTGCCAAGATTCTTTTGCTAAGTTAAAAGAATACCTCTCTAGTCCACCTGTTCTTATGTCACCAGTTGCCGATAAACCTATGTTGCTTTATACATCTACCACTGAACATGCCATAGGAGCTCTACTAGCACAACATAACAATCAAGGAAAAGAATAGGCTGTATATTACCTTAGTCGAACACTTATTGAGCACGAAATACGTTATTCCCAAATTGAAAAAGTATGCTTAGTGGTCGCCTTTGCATTCCATAAGTTATGTCATTACTTGCTCAATCACACAACTAAGTTGATTGCCAAAATTGATCCTCTCAAGTATTTGTTGTCCGACCCATTCTCACTGGGAAGAATGTCTAGTTGGGTCGTATTACTTAGTGAATTCGATGTTGAGTTTGTTCCGTAAAAAGAAATTAAAGGACAAGCCCTGCCGACCAACTTGCCGAGGCACCCTTCCCGCACAGTAACCACTTCGCTTTTCTTTTCCCGATGAAGATATTCTACACATAGACATCGCGCCACTTGACTCTATTTTTTGATGGATCTTGTAATCTCCATGGCTCGTGGGGCTGGTATTTTTCTTATCACACCCAAATGGACATGTTATCCCCAAATCATTTCGCTTAGCATTCCCATGTACCAACAATATCGCAGAATATGAAGCTCTCGTCATCGCAGGTTAAACTGGCTATATCTTGGAATCTTACTGTAATTAGTTGTATTTGGTGATTCTTTACTTATCATCAAGCAAGTTACCGATGAATACCAGTCAAGGATGAAAACTTATCCCATATAAACACATGGTGGATAGTCTTCAAAGCTATTTTCGATTAATTAGCTTTGATCAAATTCCTAGAATTCGTAATAAATCTGCCGATGCTATGGCAACCATCGGATCCCTATTAGAAATCACATCTAGTCAACCCTGCACATTTTCTCGTTGAACATCTCTTAATGCCTCGCCTATGATCTTCCCTGAAAACACTATGATATGTGAGATTGTGGGTCCGAATAACCCTTGGTACCACGATCTTTATACCTTCATTCATGATAAAACATTTCCTGCCGACATGAAACCAATGCATAAACGTGCTTTAGCACAACGTGCTTCTCGTTACACCATTTTAGCAGAAACTCTTTATAAACGAGGATATGATGGCACCTCGCTTCCGATGTCTTAATCAGAAGAATCCTCGAGTGTCTTAGCTAAAGTCCATTTCGTATATCGTGGAGCACACATGAATGGTATTACCTTAGCCAAGAAAATCTCGCGAGTTGGATATTATTGGCCCATCATGGAAAGTGACGCATGTCATTTTGTCAAACATTGTCAAGCATGTCAAAAGCATGGAAATCTTATCCACACACCTTCCCAAGCATTACAATCGATAACCACACCATGGCCCTTCTCTCAATGGGGACTTGACCTCATTGGTAAAATCAGACCAACATCTTCCGATGGACATAAGTTCATCATTACCGCTACCGATTACTTCACTAAATGGGTAGAGGCTATGCCTCTCACTTATGTTACCGGTAGCCAAATATCAAAATTTATTTTCAATAATCTCATATGTCGATTTGGTATTCCATCCGCTCTGGTTACAGATAATGGTAAATCATTTAAAAATCAGGATGTAAAAGACCTAGCCAAACGTTTTCACATCAAACTTAAATGGTCCACTCCATACTACCCTCAGGGCAACGGTCAAGCGGAAGCAACCAATAAGACCTTAAAATCCATCATGGAAAAGATTGTCAACACCCATGGATGAAATTGGCATACTCAAATTTACCCCGCTCTTTGGGCTTACCGTACATCTTACCGCACGCCTACCGGAGCCACCCCATTTTCCCTTGTTTATGGTTGTGAAGCCATTTTACCTATTGAGATAGAACTCCCATCCTTGAGGATCTCCCTTAAAGATGTAATTAATGAGGATGAATACCGATAATCACGGCTTCAAGAGCTTGAGCTTCTCGATGAAAAATGACTTAATGCTCTCAATCATCTTCAAGTCTATCAAAACCGACTGCAACGCAGTTATCATAAAAAGGTAAGACCAGAGAGTTTGAAATTGGTGACCTTGTTTTAAAAGAAAATCAAAAGAATACCACTAAAGAACGAGAAAAACAAGGAAAATTTGAGCCTAATTGGTTAGGACCCTATGTAATCACAGCTAAATTTGGCTCGAGCCTATAAATTGGCCATCGCAGATGGTCAAGATTGATGAACCAATGAATGCAGTTCATTTAAAGAAATTTTATCCTTGAGATGTTCACTATTCCAGGATACAACATGTACATTGTTCCTTTTGTCTTGCTTATCTCCAAATAATTTAAATTTATTCATTTCCATTGGCAGATATTTTATTTATCAAAATCATGTCTTCATATTTATCATCATGATACAAGTGCTAATATAAATCCTATTAAGTTTGTGAGCATCATACTTCTTCCACTTTCAGTCGCTTTCCTCTATGGTCATACCTAGAAGCTTACTAATGGTAATATATCCCCTTCTAATACATTCTCTCTTTCATAACAAAGCTCTAAACTTCGTTACCCATTGTTTGGTCGTCCATCTCGGCCTTCGGTGTGAACCTCGCGCCCTACTAGTCGTGGTGGGGCTGAGATTGGGGGTAGATGTTTCTTCCCAAATACAAAGCACTATTGTAAAAAAATCCATCAATTCAATAACTTATGAATAATTCATTGTCACATCTTTCGTCCTTCATAGTCTTTGTGTCGAGCCCACACTTCTTACTAGTAGTGTGAGACTGGGAATGGAGGAAGGTGCCCTTACTCATCTACGTCTTGTCTTCGGTGATAAACCCTTGCCTCTTACAAGTGGCATGGGGCAAAGCGTAGAGGTTCATTCTCATACAAGCATAAAAACATTGCAAAATATTCCAAAAAATAAAACAAAACAAAACAAAAAAAAAGACTAAAAAGGAAATTCACTCGCCTATATTTTGCCTTTGGTGATGAGCCTTGCTTCTCACTAGTAGCATGGGGCAAGGCATAGGAGTCATTTCAAAATACAAAATCTTATAGTGCTTACAAATTATAGAATCCCCAAACACGTAATTTAGATGCCTAAATGAAGAGAGAACTATCCCTTAACCTCATATCTTATCAATCAAGGCCACATAACTGTCTAAGTCTAAAGATGTGACTCATAAAGTGAAAGCCATTTTTGAAACCGGTTCAAGATCATTATGAAGAATGGAGTCACAATTTCCCAAAGGGATTGTTGTTAGCATTTGTCTCTATATTCATTATCCACCTCCTGCGTCCTTCTTGATTCTCGGTGATGAGCCCACACATCTTACTAGTTGTGTGGAGTCAAGAATGGAGCTGGAATTCTTTTCATCATATCATCACCACCATATCCTGCCAATGGAAAGAGAATTTGTGTTATTCTGAGCATAAGTTACCACACTGAACACGCTACATACGGATAATATCCTGGTTTATCGCCTCTCAAAATAAGTCTCGCACTCCGGGCCATAAATTGCCACTCACATAGTGTAAAAATCTAAAACAACAAAAATAATCAAAAATCCAAAAACAGTGAAAATCATCAAAAATCTAAAAACATTTGAAAAAATCGTCAAAATCTAAAAACATTTGAAAATTAAAAATCCAAAACATTTGAAAATCATCAAAAATCTAAAAACATTTGAATTGTCAAAAATCCAAAACAAATGTAAAACTCAAAAATAAAAAAACATTAGAAAAAAATCTCAAAAATCCAAAAATTGAAAATCGTCAAATTCCCAGTATAAAAATCCCTCAAAAAAAAATCCAAAAAAATTCAAAATCTCAAAAAATCTAAAAATTGTAAAATTCAAAAATCAAAAACATTAAAAAAAAAAATCCAAAAACATTAAAAACATTAAAATATCCAAAATACAAAAACATTTGCAAAATTTTCAAAAGACCAAAAACATCCACAAAATCGTAAAAACTAAAATAAGCAACACAATTCATCCTTTGAACTATTATCCCAAAAAAATGTTCCAACCACCTTATGACTATCAAATTCAAACCACTTCCCCTCGCGTGAATCCTCGCTTGGGGAAAATCCGGCTCTCATTGTTTCCTTGTTTGAGGAGATGACCCAATATTTTACTATTTCTACTGGGGGCACATCTAATCAATCATCACTTTGTGGAACACGTTAGGGACATGTTTATTTGTTCTTGTGTTGCATTATTAGTGGTAAATTATTAATTGCTTTCTTGTATCTTGATATATTATAGGGGCATCTTGATTTTATGTATCATGGTGTTCTCTCGTAATATTCTTATGTTATTCGATTGCATGTCGATCGGGCATCATACTTTCTTGATGGCCTCTATCTATGCTCTCTTCCATTTGCATATCGCATCGGGGCATCAACCTTTTTTATGGCCCCTATCTATGCTATCACGCATATTACGCCTAGTCATCCCGATCTTTTATATCACGATGCATCTTGTTATGTGCTATATTAAAATTAAGATGCTTTTCATCACGTGAGTATCTTCCTGCATGATCAACATCTTACTTTGCACCCCATCCATTCACCCATACTAATGCATTCTCCGGTTTGGGAATCCTACTTGATCATCTGCATGGTTTGCGTGAATCCTACTTGATGATATTTCTCAAGTAGCATTCACTATCCAAAGCAGCTCCTCTCCCCACCATGATCACCATGTATTTGATCCATTCATTCTCACTCTCATTTTTACTCCTCCGCCACTTATACCCATATTACCCTTCTCACCATTCATGTCCCCTCTCACCCATTCGTATTCTTTCCTTTCACCCTTTTGCTTCCCGCTTGACAATCTTATTTAATAACCCCTTCTATATGGAATCCTCGGTGGAGGTTTACCTCTCCCTAAGATCTTCCCACCGTAGAAGCTTATTCACCACCCCTCTCTCATCAAATAACCATCACCACCAAACACATCTTCCAACTCCACCTCTTCTACTTCCCATTCCCGCATCATTACTCTCACCATGTGGGCATCCCAATTAAGGATTCCCCTCACACTCTCCGCCTCCATTACATATATTCCTTCATCCATTCATGTTACACTCCTTTGTGTCCTTTCTTTCTTATTATCACCTCATCTCATATCATATACCACTTAGGCATACCTCACTCACTCTTTTCTCATCCTTCCCCAAATCCACCTTATGCCTGGTCATCCTACTTACACGCTCTCGTAGTATGGAAAATTCACTTGAGGGTTCCCCTTCAGTCCATTTTGTCATACCCTATTCCCACCAACTCTAACATCATCCTTCTTCTTCCTCAACTTGGTGATCTTACTTAACCATTCCGGCCGCATGGCAATCTTACTTAAGACTTCCACTTAAGGTTGATCTGCCCTATGGCCTTCCCCATCCCATCATATTTCCCCCATCTTATTTCTCCCACCTCTCATCACGATCATCTTCTTCACCCTACCATTCCACCCCTATCCCCAATATCATTTTGTCTTTCTCTTTGCATATCATCCCTGTCGGTTGGGTGATCCTACGAAACCTCTCCCAAGAAGATGACGATCTTACTTAAGAGATTCTCTTAAGCATGACATGTCATCTTACACTCGCCCATCACTCTCCAATCTCACCATCCATATTTCCTCTTCATTCCCCATCATCACATCTTTTTACCACCACTATCACCCTCCTCTCGCTGGGCAATCTTACTTAACCACTCACCGGCATGGCGATCTCACTTAAGAGTCCTCTTAAGGATGATCTGTCTCCTTGCCTTTCCCCATCACTACACACCCTTCACCCTTCATTTTTTTCTCAAGCATTCCCCATTATCACATCCTTTCACCTCCTTTTCGATTCTCGCAAACACCACTTCTCGCTTGACCATTTGTCATCTCCATTTTTACACATGGCAATCTTACTTAAACCACTTCCATCACATGACAATCTTATGTCGTGGTCCTCCCTACACTTAACTTGTCATCATGAACTTCTCCCCGCCTCATTCTTTTCACTTTGTTGATCGCTTCTTCCACCGGTATCTCCTATTACCCACTTTTTCCTCCTACTATTATCCTTTCTCCACATATCCTCTTACAACATACAACTCATCTCTTCCACCTACAATCACATTCTTTTCCCCATTTTCCCTTCTTGATCCATCATCCTTCATACTGTTTCTTCCCATTATTTTCATGTCTTCGTTCTTCATCCTCACCTCATTCATCCTCATCACCCACATCCTCTCCTCGCTTTCACTTAGTCCCAACTCATCCCTCCCATATTCTTCACTCTTTCCACTTCATCTTCTCAAATTCCCCCACATTTCTACCCACACACACATTCACAATTATTGTTAACACTCCTATATCATTTTTTTATCATCTTCTTCTTCCGCGCTAATAATTGTCAACGGGTTTTCCTAAAATTATCAATCCTCATTCCGCACGACCTCATTCACTCCCTCGACCTTCTAGAGTTTCCTTCATTCCTTCCTCCTCTAAGCCCACCACTCATCACAAAGGGTTTTCCCTAACGTCCCTTTGTTGGCGTTACCCTTTCCAATCCTCATTAGCTTTCTCCTTTTCTTCATTTTTTCTCTCACCCTTCCCCACCACTCATTGTAAAGGGGATTTCCCTAACGTCCCCTCATTGGCATTGCCTCTTCTATCCCCCATTCTCTTTTCTCTCCTATTATTTTCCCTCACTCCCACCCTTTCTTGTCGCTTCTTACCCATCTCTCCATCTCCTCTTTGCCCTCTTCAATATCTTTACTGTCTTCATCATACATCCTTTTTCTATTTTCTCGTCATCCTAGTATCCTCATTTCATGCATCTCCACATCTTTTCCAATCGATGTCATTCCTCCCCTCTTTCTTCTTTGAACATTCCTTATACCATTCCCTTTCCACTTATTACCCCCTTTTTGTATTCCCTTCCTTCTACATCATTTTCTTTGTTATCCTCTTCTCTCTCCCACCCTCGTCTTATTTCCCTTCCCCTATATCATCTTCTTCCCCTTTTTCCATCACGTTTCCTCCTTACTTCCCCATCGATAACCTAGTTCTTCAGCGTTGTCCTGTCTTTTTTATCATACCACCCTCCACATGCATCTCCATACGGTTTGTTCCATATTCTTTGCCTTGGTCTTCCTCGCAATGACACGATTCCTTCAATCTTCTCCTTGTATTCTTCTATCTTCCTTTCCTCTCCCCTAATTTTCACGTTTCTTCCGACCACTTCTCCTTTTCTCTACACCCCTACCTATCTTTTTGTTCATTTCAGTATATGTTTCTCTTCTTTTTCTCTTTTCACACTTTCCTCGCCCCTCATAATTTCTTTTTTTTCTCCGTTCTACTTCTTCTTTTGTCCTCTTTCCATTTTCCTCCATTTCACCCCCTACTCCCACCTCGCTTTTTTCTTCTTATTTATCCTTTCCCATTTCTGCTTTTCTTCACTCTATCATTTATTTCACTTCACACGTATCCCTCTTTACTATCTCTGTTGCTTCCTTCATTTTGCACATCTCTCTATTTCATCCCTTCACCCTCTACTCGTTCATTTTCCATGTTTTTGCCTTGTTTGTCCTTCATCATTCCCTTCTTCCCCTATCATCTCCTCTCTCTTATTTCTACCTCTTTCATTCCTTTTTTTTTTTCCCCTCCCTATCTCCTTACTCTTCTCATAATCAACCCCAATCCTATCCATTCCTTTTCTCTTTCCCACACACCTCACACCTAGCATTCAAGGTCGATTGAATCCTTTCTCCATTTACGTCGTGCGGTCATTCCAGTCTCTTCCACTCCATTATCATCCTCTTCTCCACATAATTCATTTCTCTTCTTTTCGAGAGTTTTGTCATATATTCCATTCTCGTCATTCCTCTCGAGGGGGCATCATCACATCTATCCATAATCACATCTTCTCATGACATTTTTGTCTTGGAGGATACTATGACATCCGTCACTCACCACTTTCTATTCTCCCCAACAAACATTCGCTCTACCTTTTAAAAAGTAGATTGAATTCTTCCCCACACTCGTTTACTTTCTTTGAAAGGACCCTACTTTCATAGTACCCTTCCAAAGAGGGGCAAATAGACACCCCAATTTCACATCTATCCTAAATCAATTAATTCCCTTCCTCATTTCCTACAAAAATACACTTCAAATTAATCAAATATAATTTGATTAATTATCCATTTCAAAATCTAAAAATAATCTAATCCTCACCACATGTCATTATTCTCCATGTTTTTCCACTATTGAATTAAAAATTCAAATTCAAATCCTCACCCACCATTCGTGGTCCCCACTCACCTAAAATCCTCCACTTATGAATTAAAAATATAATTCAAATCCTCACCCATTCTTCGTGGTCCCCACTCACCTAATCTTGCCCACATTTTCAAACCACTCACCTAATCTTGCCCACATTTTCAAACCACCCACTTAATCTTGCCCACATTTTCAAACCACTCACTTAATCTTGCCCACATTTTCAAACCATGATTACTTAAATTAATCTAAGCTAATCACTCCCTCAAGCTATAAATACAACCTTACCCCCCCTCTAAACACACGGAGAATAAGCTTTCATGCCATATCTAAGTTCTTGCATCATTTGAGCAAAGAACATCCTTTTGCCTAGTCCTAATGCCAAAATAGTCTCATAATCCTTTTTCCCATCTAGTGCAAAGTAAGAGGATCGTTGTTGCAGGAAGGTCTTGCTCCGTCTTGAAGAAAAGCACCTACATATCACAAAATCAGGGCTCAATCCAAGTTTCTAGCCCATTCGATGTTTTTACGAAACAGCAAAGGAGGAGGTATGATTATTGGTATTTTACTTCCTTGTTAGTAGTGTATTTTTTTCAAGGGGATCACCTTACACTCACATGGGGAAACCACATCTTATTTTTTTTGCATTTTTACACACTTTTACATGCTATGCATTTCAAAAAGGGGAATATATGTAGACACTAAAATTAGGTCACACTCCTCTTGGTCCATTTGACAAATAAGTACCCTTCATCACATTCATGGGAAGAAATAGTCACTTTCACAAACATTAATATTAATTTAATTTAATTAATGCATTATCCTCACTATATTTATTATTTAAGTGTCTTATTTTAAATAATATCCACCACATAGCGATTCACTTAGACGCTTCACCAAGCTTCACATGTAAGACTTGTTTTTATCATCCAAGTTGTCATAAATATCTCTAAGACTTACCCAAACCCTAAAAATCAATACCTACATTCCATCTAACCACATTCTTATCTAATTTACAAGAGGTTATCGAGTATTCACTCGGGTTAATGACATGATAGTTAGAAAATAAAGAGGATCTCCCTAGTTTAGTAAACTTTGGAAATATTTCTCACGATGTCATGATTACATACCCTTATTCATATGATTCATAAAGAGAACCACCGTCGGTTACCTTTTAATTAAAACAACCTTATTATGGCCTCTTGGAAGCTTTTTTATGGTTTTATTCATCTTAAGAGTCTTACACACCCTACTACACCTAATATAACTTTTGATACATAAGATTTTATTAGGAAGGACACGAAACATCTTTTTCGCATAAGCACGCCAACACTAGCCATGATCTAATCTCAAAGAGCAATGAACATGAAGTCCATCTTTATATCTTGCTCGGTGATCTCTAGTAGCCTTCAATCCCCTCATGATCAGGCATCCATCCTTCACACACGAGTATCAGGACAAAATCCAAGTAAGTATATAAAATTTAAACAAGGTTTATTTCATTTTATCAAATGCAAAGCCACCTATGTGACCTTCTCCAACATTTTCACCTCCATATACCCATTAAAGCATTTACTAAGCCACCTAAGGTTGCATTCAATACCTTGTCCCAAGAATATTAAAGCAAATCCATCTGTGCTAATCCAAAGGAGACCCAAAGCTTATTCTCTGACATTACAGATTTCATAGGAGGGGCGTTCATTTCACACATGACACATCTATTTACATATTCTACATCTAGATATTTCTCGTATTTTCATTTGAATAAGAGCCACCTAGACATAATTTCATCTCACACACACATCATAACTACCGTGATTACCCAAACCTCTCACAAATTGGAAGAACCAGAACCAATCATTTGACCTTGGATTCTATTCTAGCTTACTGTTAGATTAGATATTTTTATTGCATTTTAAGTGAGATACCTAAATCATTTTAAATTACAATAGGATTTACTTTGTTTACAACATTAAATTATTTAAAAAGTTAGCGATCAACCATCTAGGAAGTATCACAATTCCGGATCTAGCATACGCTAGGTAGTTTTAGCAAACATATTTTGATTCATTCTTGTAAAATTAAGATTTCAACGGGTAGTTCCTACCTAGCCAAAAGGAAGCTCTCACGAGGTATGTGGATTCTTAGGTCATATGCGCACAAGTAACCCATCAACCAACATTTGAACAATATTGCTCCTATGCCGTTACCCAATTTGTTTGACAACCTATCCCAAAGAAATGATCTAAGAATACGATGAAACACAAGAACAATTTACGAATGCACCAAATCATGTATGGTATGAATTCCCTTGCGATAGATCCGAATGGCTTTAATTTCAAGGTTTTCTACTAACGGAAGAGTGTTTTCCACTAGGAGAGTCAGATACTTCTGTGAATTAAAAGAGATTCATTTGCGAAAACCATTGCTAACCCACCTTATAAGAGGCTTCACCTGTAGACACCAAATTCGTGTCTTACGACCCCTTGTGACCCGCATCCCATTTCGAAACCTAACCTCATACCTAAACTTTACACAATTATTTATTAATTACCTTGTAATTGATAAATCCACATACCTTACCCGCCACCTCACTTTGCCACCTCATCATGACCTAGCCCTAACCCTAAACTAACCTAATTAAGACCTATGACTTGGTCTAGACTCACATCCATAACTAATGCCTCCTTACTCGCACCCAAAGCCGACCTTCTAGCCACTTGACCAAGCCCGCAACTGATCTCTCGGGAGAAAAGCAGGGAAGGTGGGCTATTTTACTAAAAATAGCCTACTTTTTCCTTATCGATGCAGTTCTACTCGACCGCCGTCGGTTACGTAACCGCCATCGGTTCCCTGTAAATGGGCTCCCCAAACCAAAACAACGGATCGGAATTTCATTTTGGAGATCAGTCAAAGGATTTCTGGATCAACAGAGAGCATTGCGAGCGAGGAACAGAGTCCAGATCTTCACTGACAGAGCAGAGACGAGTGGAAATACCAGAAGTGTTTACAACCAAGGAGATCAACTTGCATCTTTGTCAAAACCAGTAAGTCACATCTTGCATGTCCTCTGTTATAACATTTCTTATGCTTCTTGAATTTCGGTCCTCCTAAATCCTGTTCGAATCCACTACCCAACGTGTCATTGCATCTAATCTATTATTCTTTTGCTTCTAATCATCCATTTCCTAATATCATCCAAAACCAGCCATTACAAACACCATAGCTACTTCAGAAGATCCTAGAACCCACCAAGTATCGGTTATCATCAACCTATCGCATCGCGGCACACAATAACCGCCTCGGTTCTCTCGATCAAAACTAGAAAAAAACTGGACCCAACCGAAGTTAAAACCAGATTTGTCTCGACTATTTAAAACCACCCTACCTACTAGTTTCAACAAAATAATTTAATTGATATTTTGCAAGTGTTTTGTGTTAATTCATATTAACAGGGGAACTGACCACCTTCGAAAGGAAGTTTTATATTTCCTGGGCCCAAGGCAGTTTCCTCATTTATTGTTTAATCAAAATCTTGTGGTCTTGTGTTCTTATTTGCAGGTAGTCCTTCCAAGACAAAAAGGAGTTCTTCGCAATCGCCCTGATCTTTCTCTACGATGCGCACACCATCTCGACATTCAAGGTATTCCTCCTAACCCTAACCTCATCTGCTTTAAAAGGAATGAAAGGGAGAAGCCACTCTATTCCCAAGCGAAACATTCCGAGCGAAACATTTTGGCACGCCCGGTGGGACCCATTTTGGGTTTCTTTCTCTTGCTTATTTTCATTTTAGGAAGCATATTTGTTGTGCTTGCTTTTTGTTATATATTTCGTAAAGAATTTGTCTTGCTTTCCTAGTTTCGCATTAGTGAAAGTCATCTCTCTTGCTTCATCGAATATAATTTTCGATTTGGGTTTAAAATGCATGCATTGCATTTCGCTTGTTGTTCTTCAATTCTAGTGAACATAGATTAAGTAACAGTCGTACACGTGGGGTGATATCCACGGTATTGACAGAAATTAACCTTAGTTTCACCGCACAACACATACCGAATCACTTCACAATTAACACAACACTCAAACATCCCCCTTTTCCGCGGTATTCTCCGCCCGATTGAGGTAACCTTATAAGCCAAAACAAACTTGACATTTCCCCTAGGTCTTGTTGTTTAGGATTCTGACATCATCTTACGTCTAAAGGCATAAGCCCACGATAACTAAAATTAACCCTAGGATTAATCTCTAGATTTGTGTGTGCATCTTGCTTGTTTCCAAATTCTGATTTTCTATCATACTTTGTCTTCTGTGATCAATAAGTTGATAAATATACTCAACGTTGCTAAAAATCAAATTAGCAGCCTTTTATATCTTCTTATCCTAGACTTTTGACACCGGAATCGGTTAAGGGACCGACGTCGTTTTTCTCTCGTGACCGACACCGGTTAGTAAACCGATATCGTCATCGTCTTCATCATCGAGGTTGTTTTTGTTCTTGATAGATTAAAACTTTCCAAGAACTTGCCAAATTCATCATTACGAGGTTGTTTTTGTTCTTGATAGATTAAAACTTTCTGTGTGTTCTTGTGTCCATGGTTGTCATCACTCGGAAGCAAGCCGCCATGGTTTCACATGCCTCGCTCTGTGTCCTTCGCTCGAATCACCCCCTTCACATTCTATGGGAACCCTACGGACACCAAGTGAGATCCCCAAATTCCCGTAGGAGACAAGGACTTTGCCAAATTTCTCGGATGCTAATCCCAAATTTGCATAATACTATTTGTCTCATGCCCCGACCGTACGCCCGATGGTCAGCCTCCTTATTGGCATGCCTATTAGTATAGCTGCTCATTTAGCTCCCACTCCTCCCGATAACAATGCCTTACTTCGCATCTCTAGCCCTGCTCTCCCAATCCGGACGCGCCTTCGAGAGGTTCATACGACTCCGATTAGCTTTCCTTTGGTTAATCTTGGACCCCACGTATCGTTACCACCAACCGCCCCTATCTCATCTCTCTTTGGACCACTCCATTCATGACTTACTACTCGCCACCTATTCACACGAGCTTTCCTTCTCAAGCTCCGCCTACCTTTTCATTCCCATACACGTATCCAGTAGACCTCAACACCTTATATGGGACATCCCTATTCTATTGGCATCATCATCTCATACCTTAACCATGATTTCATCAAACAAATGATGGACAAAATGCAAAACCCGGAGGCTTTCGCTTTTGGGAAGTCGTAGCGCCTTGACATACGAGCAAGTTTGTCGTGAGCCCATTCACCCTTCTCGTCCCCCTTCATTCATATCCTCCTCAATGGGAGTTGCCAAAGTTTACTCGTTTTAACAAAAAGAGGATCCTCAACAACACTTGCGATCATTTAGACATGCTTGTTATTTGATTGCCCATGATGACGCCTTGTTACTCGCACCTTCCCCATGTCCTTATCGGGACCCGCCTTGAGTGGTACGTTGCTTTAACCCAAGATTCGATCTTCTCTTTTAACCAACTAGCCCAATCTTTTTGGATCATTTCTCCATTAACATTGCAAGAAAGTATCTATCACCGACCTCTATGCCATCCGACAATTTGAAGGACGAATCTATCGCAGATTTCGTTGGACGATGGCGGGGCCTTATCAACCAACTTACGTATGCCTTGCCTCAAACCAAACTCATTGAACTATTTACGCGTGGGGCTGCGCTAAGCACATCTCCCTACCCTCCAAATTCAAACTTTCCGCACATTCGACGAGGCCTTTACCATGGCTCCGAAAATTGAAATTCGAGCCTTAGAAGAAGAGAAATTGCGGTTGCAGAACAAAACCCCAATTTCCGAACTCCGATTCTACCAACAAGCCAAACACCACCACTCCTCACGCGTCCACTTCTTCTAAATCAAAAGGAGTGCCCACGGTAATGGTCAAATCTCAAACACCGTCCAATACTCCATGAAAACCACTTATAAGTACAAAGCCGAGCCACCATCAATTACACTCCTTGGGAGAAACTTATGGCGTCATCCTGGAGAAATTGCTCAAAGTGGGGCTATCACTTGCCCCCTGTTAAACCTCCTCACTGGGTTTGACTCCACCCGCGCAATACCTTCACAGTACAAAGAAAATGACTTTTGTAACTTTCACCGCGTAAAAGGACATAGTCATGAAAAGCGCAAGATGTTGAAAAACATAGTACAGAAATGGTTGATGGGGATATAACCTCGATAATCCTAACGCCCGCTAACCGAAATCTGAAAATTTTCAACAAGCCATTCCCGAATCACTCGTCCAACAAGAACGTGAACCAAGATATCTTAGCCGAGGAGAGTGTTCATGAGATCCATGCATCTTCGATTCTAGCCAAAAGCCTCTATTGAAATTTTTTAAATCAAGCCTCTCCACCAACACGGGAGTTTGAACCTCCTTCACCACCATCAAGCCAAAGTGAAATCATTCCTTTACCCATAAAAGAGTTAATCGCCTAGGACTTCTCTTCTCATCGATGAGTCTTCTTACACCACATCCCTACAAGACCGTGAGCGGATGTTATCTAATTTATCTATTTCCCAAACGTCCCTTCTACCACTTGCTACACAAGAGGAAGGCTCGCCACTCCTTTTGACATCCTTAGCCGAGAAATATCTTACACTAACATCACCACATTCTTTAAACGTGATAGATCCCCTCGAACACGCCCTCTTACCTATTAGTCCCTCATCGCCTAAATCTTTTCAACGAGGTTGACCTCTTAACATCTATTGATACAAAGGCCTCATCTACCTCCTCGTGTCACACCCGCAGTGGACTGGAATTACAACCCACCTTTCTTCCGCATAAAAATTACAAATCTCACACTCGAGACCTGCCATTCCACGAGAAGATGACAGCCCTATGGGAACGCTTGAGTACCCCTTTTTCTACTCAAATGCAAATGACTGATCCCGATGTCTCCACTATATACCCGAAGTGCTTATGTGAAGCTTAAAATGCCCCTGTTCTCACCTTCACCCCCTCACCTCTACCAAATGCCCCGTCCACTTCTATCAACTTAACCAGATCTTCCCCTACGCTTGGGACCTCACCAATGCCTGGGCCTAACGCACCCGCCTAAGCGACTCGATCTATCCAAAATAAATCCGCTCCGCCACCTAGGAGACAAACTCAATCCGTGCCCCTATCACAATCAAAACCATCATCGCCATACCTACCTTCCATATTGGGACCCCATCCTCTACCTTACATCAATATATCATACCTCCTGCGTTTTCTTCAAAACAACCTACGCCTTCCGCACCTATACAGAAATTTGAGGTATAGAACACCGTCACTCCACGTATCTCTCCACCTATCAACCCTAAACAAATTCCATCATCAAAAGATTTGTTTTGGCCACTCCTATTTCCCGTGGTTGTTTTTCGATACCACGTCATCTCGCGCCTCATCATCCAACATAGCTTCTGCGCCAAAGAAATCACGTTTAGTAAAAACCATGTATCAACACCCCTCGGCTAAACCACCACCCATACGAACTAACCACGCCCAAACATTACCAAAACCCGCGCAATCAATACCCTCATCCTCTCCTGATTTTGACCCACTCAAAGGATCTTACGCCAAAATCCTTGCTATGTTGGTGGAGAATGCAACCATTTCCCTACCTCCACTTAGACCTTATGACCCGTCTAAGCCCCGACCTATGGGTTACGATGAGTCTAAAATATGCGCTTATCACCGCACACCAGGACATGATGTGGAGGGATGCAAAGCTCTAAAAACCATCCTTCGCCAGTCACCTCTCCCGGATAGAAAGATTAAGAAAGACAACTTACGAAGGGAGAGACCTTTAGTTTCCATTCCCTCTCCTATACCATCTGTCCCCGCCTCACCAAAATCTATCATTATTACAACCCCACCTCTTGAAGACCATGAGTTATCCCCACCATCTTCCTCATCTCAGGTCTACGAGATTAATATGATTAGTGTCGCTACTCGAGGGCAGAAAAACAATGGGAAAGCAAAAGAAAACACACCTGCGGCATCTCTTTCTCCGTCAAACATCCCGATTGCACCACCACCTAAAGTGGTCATTCGCGGACCCGCCTATCCCATCTCTAATGGCATTGCCCACCGAAATATGATTAAACAGCTTCACCAATCGCCCGTAAAAATGACACTGTATGATCTCATTCAGACTTCTGAATCTCATCGACAAGCTCTCGTTGAGATCCTTCAAGGGATAGAGGTTTTACCTAATGAAACCCTGCCTGTCGCCTCCATTCTAACACCCAATCACGTTGCTTCTCTCACCAAACAACCCACTGCCCCAACCACTTCTGTCTCTATACAACAAGCTGCTGCAGTCAGTTTCTCAAGATGAAATTGTTGACTTTGCATGTAAGACCCCGACCCTCGCCTCTTTTCATTTCGCTTACGTCCGGGACATTCGAGTACGTCGGGTTATGATTGACGGGGCGCTAGCCTAAACATCATCTCTTCAAAAGCCTTCCAACAAATGAATATCCCTTCTAGTTGCGTGTGTGCAACCCCATCATCATGTTGCGGTCATTCAATGACGCTATTACTTCTACCTTAGGCACCGTGATCCTCAACATTCGGTAGGACCACGTACTTTACCCGAACTCTTCTATGTCTTGAGGGAGAGTTCCAATATAATATATTCTTTGGGTCATCCCTTGGATCCGAGCCATGGGATGCGTTCCTCAACATTACATAGATGCATAAAATTTGAGTACGAGGGGAAGTCTTACACCGTAAAAGCTGACCCTCCCCCCTTTAAAACCTGCAATATGTTATACCGCCTAACGATGTGCTTATACCAATCAAGACACCCATACATTCAACCCAACCATCCTCCTCAAATGTACCTCAACCATCCACCTCAACCGCGCCTACGCCTTCAATTGATGAAACCACCATCGCAAAAACCACTTCCCTTCCCGCAGCTAACATTCCAACCTCCGACCCCTTAGTAGATGTTTTTCAGCGCCTTACGCTCGGGGAGTACCGCCTATATAATGTTAGTTCTTTCCCTACCCCGCAGGAGTATGGACAATTACATGCACATCCCACCTACGACCGTCGCGTGGGGGAGATAATCTCTTACGGACCACCCCATTGCCGCACTAACCTAACGTATGGGGGTGTTGACGCATCCTCCATTACCCCTGAACCTCCTCTTGGTGTGGTTCCTTTCCAATCTGATTTTCAATACTTGACAAATTTTCGTTTTCGCCCTCACCTTCTTGACTCATTTGTGCGTGGAAAGGCTTTGGTTTTGGCCTTTACGAACAAGGCCGACATACACTCATTCCCGTGACTACCCGTAAACATAATGATCGTAGTGGTCTCGGTTTTCCCAAAACACCTACACAAGAGACACCTCCTGTCAGCTGTATCCTGGAAGAAGAAGACGTCGCCCCTACCAAATCATCATCACCCACTTTGCCATCATCACCCGCAGAATCTATAGACCCTGAATCCATCCCTCCTAACTTTTTTTTTTCATAAATGCTATCTTCATAGGTCCTCTCACTTATCAACGCGATAATGACGACCCATCTTCTTTTCCCTTCTTTATCCAGACATGATCAAAGAGGATTCGCCTTTGATTAATGTTGTTGAATGCCAGGATGACGACTCCATCCTCACTTACCTTGGCGCGGATGATTCTTATATTCAACGAGCCTTACCATCTGAAACCCAAACTATGCTGAACGAATCTACCATAGAAATCAATATCCACACGGAGGAGGATCCTCACATTGTGAAGATTGGACAATCCCTTAACACATCAGAACAAGCCGCCTTTACTACCTTTCTCCATGCTCGCAACCAAGCTTTCGCATGGTCTTACGCTGACATGCCAGGAATTGATCCTACCATCGCCGTCCATAACATCACCCTAAACCCCGATTCCAAACCAGTCAAACAGAAATTGAGAAAAATGCATCCACACATTGCTCTCTTGGTCAAAGAGGAGCTCCAACGACTCCTTTCTGCTTCCTTCATCTTGCCTATGACTATCCTCAATGGATTTCTAACATCGCACTCGCCACTAAAGCGACAGGGGACTTCGGATATGCATGATTTCCGGGATCTTAACCTCGCTTTCCCTAAGGATGACTTCCCTTACCTAGCATTGACCAACTTGTTGATCTAACTGCAGTCATGAGATGCTCTCTCTCATGGATGGCTTTTCAGATACAACCAAATTTTGGTTGCCCCGCGCCGATCAACACAAAACTACCTTCATAACTCCTTGGGAACCTTCGTTATCGTGTGTCATGCCATTTGGCCAAAAATCTTTGGTGCTACCTATCGGCGGGCTATGACCTACATTTTTCATGACATTATGCACACTATCCTTGAAGACTATGTCGACGATCTTCTCGCAAGTCTAAACATCGTAGTGAACATCTCGATGTTTTAACCATTATTTTTGATCGCCTGTTACAATATTCTGTCCGCCTTCAACCAAAGAAATGTGTCTTTGGTGTTCTTTCGGGAAAACTTCTTGGCTTTATCGTCTCTTTGCATGGCATTGAGGTCGATCCATCTAAAGTCAAAGCTATCCTAGAAATGCCCCCACCCAAAAATCTCAAACAATTGCGTAGTTTACAAGGTAAGCTCCAATCTATCCGACGTTTCATCTCCCAACTCTCGGATCGGTGTCAACCTTTTCATCACCTTCTTAAAAAGGACATTGCCATTCCAATGGAGTGAGAATGTCACCAAGCCTTCAAGCTCTCTCAAATCCTATCTCTTGCAGCCCACCCGTGCTTATCCCACCCCAAGACGACCGCCCTTTCTACCTTTATCTTTCCACCACCGACCATGCTATAGGAGCCATGCTCGCACATCGGGATTCGTGACTCGAGAATCACGAACAAGCCGTTTATTATATAAGTCGTACTTTCGTGGATTATGAGACTAGGTATACACATGTAGAAAAATTGTGCCTTGCCTATCATTGTGGCCACCAAACTCCGACACTACCTCTAAATCACAAAACTTTTTGTCATCACCAACACAGACCCCATTCATTATATGTATGCCAAACCTCATCTAAACCAACGTATTGCCGATGGCTTATGCTTCTCGCCGACCTTGACCTTGAATTTGTACACCGAGAATCAATCAAAGGACAAACTCGTGAGACCAACTTGTGAGGCCCTTTACGGGAACAATTTACCAATTTTACCTTCCCGATGAACTCATCGCCACTCTTTCACTCACGAGAAGAGTCGTATCAAATGACCCTCTTCTTCGATGGATCTAAATGCCGCATGCGGCGGAGGAGCCGGCGTTGTTCTCATTCCTCTCGACGTTGAACCTATGCCTCTTTCATTCCGGACTTGATTTCCCTTGCACTAATAATACAAATGGAATACGAGGCCCTTGTTCAGGTCTCAAGTTACGTTACACTTAGGTATCAAATCT
This sequence comes from Taxus wallichiana var. yunnanensis, assembly GCA_018340775.1. Lineage (NCBI taxonomy): Eukaryota > Viridiplantae > Streptophyta > Pinopsida > Cupressales > Taxaceae > Taxus > Taxus wallichiana. Next base: position 587,403,787 of record CM031236.1, read on the forward strand.
ATCAACATTTTTGGCGACTCTCAATTGGTAGTCAATCAAGTTATGGGCGTCTACCAATGCAAAACGAGGAACTTCAAAAATATAAACACTACGTGGATTCACTTCTAGCCTTATTTACCACTATTCTATACAAACCATTCCACGCTCCACTAACAAATTCATGCGGATACTATGGCTTGCTTAGCCTCGCAAATTCGCCGCACCAACCGACTCGAATTATTCGTCGTGGTCCAACAACTTTTGTCCCATCCTATTCAACCCCAAAGGTTTGTATGATAAATACTGTGTCTACTAATTCAGGATACCTAGTACCACCAATTTCACGACTACCTTACAATCTCGTCCTCCCACTGACCTTACTAGTAACGGCAAACGTGCTTTTCTTAAAAGTGTTTCGCGTTATGTTGTCATGGGGGACTTCTCTATATAAACGTGGCTTTGATGGCATCCTCCTTCATTGTCTAATCGGCGCGGAGGCCACTCATACCATCCAACAGTCCATGACGGTATTTGTGGTGGACATTTTAGCGGCTCGCTGCCATGGCCAAACGAATCCTTCGCCTTGGTTATTATTGGCCTACTCTCAATAACGATTGCGCTACAAATATGTTAAGCGTTGTGTTATGTGTCGCCAACATGCCAACCTTCAACATACTCCTAGCCACCCGCTCCAGGTCGCTCGAGATCTTTGGCCCTTCTCACAATGGGGTTTAGACCTTATTGGTGAGATTCACCAACCTCTTCACAACGTCACCGTTGGATAATCACAATGACCGAATATTACACAAAATGGGTGGAGGCTATTCCACTCATTTCAATCAAAAAAGAAAAATTGTCGAAGTTCATTAACCATCACATTATCTGCGTTTTGGTGTTCTCTCATCGCTAATATGAGATAATGGAAAATCTTTCAAAAACAAGTTGTTGCAAGACCTTTGTGACAACTTTGGTATCAAACTTAGTTTCTCATCACCTTACTATCCACAAGCCAATGGGCAAGCCGAGTCCTCTAATAAAACACTAACCAAAATCCTCATGAAAGTTGTCAATGAATCCGGAAGAAATTGGCACGATCACATTCCCTTTGCCCTTTGGGCTTATCGTACTAGCATTCGTACCTCTACTAATGCCACACCTTTTTCTTTGGTATACGGTACCGAGGTTGTTTTGCCTCTCGAAATACAAATACCCTCCCTTAGAATATCTCTTCAGGATATTCTCACCAACGATGATTTCCGCCAAGAGCGGTTAGCCCAATTGGAGCTTCTTGACGAACGCCGTCTTACAGCTCTTGATCACCTTCAAATCTATCAAAAACGCATTAAACGTGCTTATGATAAGCGACTTCATGAGCGTACCTTTAAGGTTGGTGATCTTGTTCTCAAAGAGAATCAACATGTAACCAAACTAGAAAAGAGCAAACGTGGAAAATTTGCTCCCAATTGGATTGGGCCTTATATAATCACTCATACCTATGGATCTGGTACTTATCGTTTAGCTTCGCTTAATGGTAAACCTGAGCCTGAGCCCCTTAATGCCTTGCATCTTCGACCATTCTATTGTTGAAATTAGTGTTATATCACTTCTTATCTACCTCGCTCGTCCCCGAGCTCCCATACCACCACATGCACTTGTTTCCTACATCTCGAAATAAAATCAAGCTCACCTCTCACCTCCCTTAATGAATGCCTTCCCTTTTTAGTCTAGTCCATGACTTCAAAGTATTAAAATAAGCCGTATTCTTAGGGATTTTCTTGAGTCAAACTTCCTACAAACCTAGATGCTTCACGTCACAAGGACATCTCTATTATCTATAGGCTGCTCCTCGAAGGACAACTATATGCCAAAACTATTGATGCTTATTATATATATAGATTGCTTCCTCGAAGGACAGCTATGCATTTAAATCATATCTCGCTACTATAAATAGATCATTGCTCCCTCGAAGGACAGCTATACACAGTCGACTTTCAAGCAGAAGCTTCTCACATCGATCGGCTTTGTGAAGACCTCAAGAATAATACAATCAATATCCTTGTAGACTTCCCGCATCGATTAGTCTACATTCAATAAAATAAAGCCTCATTCAAAATGACTTTTGAGTCATGGACTTGTCTATTTAGGGTAGGTTCTCTTTCGTCGAATAACACTCACTTTGTAATAAGTTCTCTCGCACCTCGGCTATACCATCCACCTCACCTCACCATTTGTTTCAACTCAAGGGACGTAATGTACGCTCGATATATTGTGATCACACAACTCTTTTCACCTATTGACTTCTCGTCATGCACAGTACACTAGGGCTCCAAGCTTGTTCTACGTTGTGTGGTTTGTTTAGCTCTTTTCACCTACGGAGCACTCTTTTCGCTTTGCCTCGCATCTAGGATGTGTGTTGACCTTAATCGGGACATGGTTCCCTTCTACTTGGGTAGGCTAACTTTCACTTCCCTTATACCTTTTACAACATCACCAATTCATTACCAACACCATCAACCTTACCTTTACCAATCTTAATATTTTACCAACCAACCAA